>JAPWFG010000049.1:0-460879 GCA_028015205.1 Mytilisepta virgata
GTGTCGTACAAGCACTGGACTTGGGCTTATGATCTCTTTTATTCTTCTTCTGGAGTCTAAAACAATCAGCCATCAGGTGACCATTTTTCTTACAATAAGCACAAGTTAGTGACTTCTTCTCAAACGTATCAAATTTTGGACCAGACATATTATAACTAGACGGACTCTTATTCTGTGCAACAGGCCTACTATCAGTACGCTTAGTGCTTTGATTTTTGTAATTTCCGCTTGAAGTATTAAAATTTTGACCTTTAACACTTCTTTTATGTGAAAGGGGATAATTATCGTAAACAACAGCTGCATCTTGCAATGTCTCAACAGTTTTCTAATAACACTAATTGTCTTAATTTATCAAAATTGTTACCTATTTTCTTTGACGTAAGCCATTTATCAAATAGATCTTCTTTTTCCCTAGCAAATTCAACATAAGTTTGTGTTTCAAACTTTTTATAAGCCCTAAATTTTTGTCTATATGCTTCTGGCACTAGCTCATAAGCTTTCAAAACTTCTTGTTTAACAGTGTCATAATCAGAACTTTTTTTCTGAAGAAAGTGGTGAGTAAATGTCAGCGGCCTTGCCCACAAAAACACTCTGCAGCATTGTAGTCCAATAAGGCTTTGGCCATTTCAGATTTCGAGCAATTTTCTCAAATTGTGGAAAAAATTTATCAACTGTTTTTTCACAAAATTTAGGAACCAAACGTATATTTTTTGCTGCATCAAAATGTTCTGATCTTGACTAATATTTAGTGTTTCTTTCTACTTTAGCTATTTCTATTTTTATTTTCTCCATCTCTAACCTTTTCCTCATTTCAAGTTCTGCCTGTAATTGTTTTTCTTTAAATTCATCTTCTTTTTCTAATTGTTTTAATTTAACTTCGTTTTCCAATTGTTTTAATTTAAGTTCATGTTCTAATTCAAGCTGTTTTAATTTGAAAGCATCAACATTTTCGACCTTGAGGTCAAGAGCCTCTTCACCAAAAATTTCCAAGTCAACTAAATTGTCTATTACCAAATTTTTTATAATTCGTTTTCTCATAGATGCTCTAAAATCTATTTTTAGATGTTTAGCAAGCAACACTAATTCTTCTTTCTTTAATTTATCAAACCCTTCCAGGTGTGGCGTTTTCAAAAATTTACCAGCATCAAATGCCATTTTGTAGAATTTTGTTGGCTAATTCTAATAAAATTACTGAAAAAATTTAATAAGATATTAACGTTATCCTGAGACGAGCCCCCAATTTCTGTTACGGCCGAAATCATCTTTAAATTGTAGCCAACAAAAAACACAAATCAATAATAAAATTTAACAAGATTTATTATATACAAGTTTACAAAAAAATATTACACAAACTAAAATGTCAACTTAACTGTTCAAAATCCTTCGTCTTTTCCTAATCCGGAATTCTCCTCGTCACTGTTGCGGGAATCCAAACGGAATATTATATCCAATCAGTCACAGTCTAGTATGATGTAACGTAAACAAAAGTGAGTCAAGTACGATGTGTATAACGTAAATAAAAGTGTGTCAATCCAACAGCTGAGAACACAAGAATGTCTGGTCCAATACGTTCTGCTCTGAAAGTCTAACTTTCTTGTCCGTATATATACTGTAGAACGGAAACTTCTGGAATACGATAGAAGTTCGAATCACACCAGAATTATTACGTAAATCAAACAGAAAGTTCTAGTCATTCCATCAGTATCTATTATTGTTCCAGTGATTTCTAAACTGCGCAGTTATAACATTATTTGGTAAACAACTATAAGTATTATGTAAACATATTATACATGTTATAAAGCTACTCAAAACAAATTAGGCCAAGATAAAAATATATATAAATATAATAATTACAATATCATAACAACCTTTAAATCTTCCGCTAAAATGTCAATCCGCCAAAATGTGCCGCGCAGTCTGGGACCACCAGACGAATGACAATAAACACAGACTCTGTCTTAAGTAATCTATCAAATATCCGGTTAATTTCAATCTATAACGTATTTTCTAATAGTTTTGTTTACATGCCTGAAAATGATAATAGTCTTAGGTAAATCCTATATTAATTAAGATAGCAGCTTATTTCTAAAGCCTTGTATATACTTAGAAAATGTATTATAGAAAGTTCTTGTATTGATCTGAAATTTATAAAAAAAAAACATGGAACTATTTAAGTTTTCAATGTAAACTATGTGGAGGTAGTCGGAAAGGATAATAATTTATGCACTCGCATTCATTGTAACTCTGTGCACCACGTTCAGAATCATATGTACATGTATGAATATGACACCCATTTCTCTAAAACGTTACTGTGCTTCTATATACAACGAAAGACACATATTTATAGAAATAGAATGCAAAAGGTGAAACAGGAAAGAGTTGTTAATTTCACAATTTCGAAATTCAACAACATTGAATCCCAAGGTTTGAAAGATTAAATCAATAAAATCTTATTATGCATATGCATATACATATAATGTATGACAATAGCATATATAAATGAAATGCATAAAGTAACAAATGAGAGGGGAGTTTAGGTATCCAGCTGAAATTCATAATTTCCGAAACTCGACTCCTTTGGTCCCCACTATTTGAAATTAAAAGTGCTAAAACCTTCCACATCTGTAAACAGTGTGTGGCAATACTGTATAGAAATGAAATGCATAAAAAAAATTGAAAGTCAGATGAGTATAGGTCACAAGTTTAAATTCGTAATTTTCGAATTAAGGCCCCTGTGAGCCCAAGTTTTGTAAATAAAAATTACAAAAAGGGCGCATTGACGTTGGAAAATGTATTACTTACAAACTATTTCGATAAATTGATACTATCCCCAGCACCTTTTAATAAAAAGGACAAATATACCTAAGGAGCAATCAAAAAAACGTAATCCATTGGACAGACAAACCCGGGAAGACAAACGAACAACAACAAGCACAACAAATAAACACAGAAAACTGAAAACAATGAACAACACGAACTCCTATAAAAACCAGGAGTGAACCCAGGTGCTCCGGAAGGGTAAGCAGTTCCTGCTCCGTATACGGCACCCGTCGTGAAGTTCAACAAAGTCAATCCGGTGGAAGTCACAAATCGTAGGAGGCACATGAAAGGTTACGACAGTGGAAACAGGTCCAACATCATCTTAGATATTGGAACACTGTAATGGTCAATCAATTCATGATGACGACCGTAAAATTTCTTAAGTGATGACATCAACTTATCCCTGATAAAACCCTGGTTAAGAAGCTTTTGTGACAGCAGTAATCCTCTTTGTCGAAAGTCAGGGTAACTCACGCATGCCCTTGAAAATCGGATAAGCTGAGAAACGTAGACGCCATATGCAGGCGATGCTGGTATATTGCTACTCAAGAAGGGAAAATTAACAATAGGAAAGTTGAAGTCATCACGTTTGTCATAAAGTTTTGTCTTCAATCGTCCCTCATAGTCTATTTCAAGAAATAAATCCAAATATGAAGCGGACTTTGGTGTATCTGTAGTATCCTTAATTTCAAGCTCACTGGGGTAGATAAGATGTAGAAAGTCTTGGAATTTGTCGTTATTTAACGACAACACATCATCTATATAACGAAAAGTGAAATTAAAGGATTGGGCTAGTTTCTTTTTGTTTTCACGTAGTAACCCTTGAATGAAGTCCGCTTCATATGAGTACAGAAACAGATCGGCGAGGAGAGGAGCACAGTTGGTTCCCATTGGAATGCCGATTGTTTGTTGAAAAATTAGACCGCCAAATTCAACAAATATGTTGTCTATGAGAAAATCTAACATGTTTGTAATTTCATCTTCAGAATATTTTTTGTCAGAATCAGAGTGGTTCTTCACGAAATAAGACTTTTCTCTACCTAGAACAAGGAATTTATAACTTCGAAATCAGCTTAACCTACAGTTCAAATTTCGTAGTGGGAATGGAGTGGAAATGCTTGTGCTACCTTCATTTACAACGGGCCGTTTTAACTAGAAAAATTAGTTTACGAGATTATATTTTGACTTTATTGATAAGAAGCAAGACACCCTTTCTTTTTATCCCTATTTGTGAACGCCAGTTGCCAGTTAAATGTCACAGATGACATTTCTTTTTTATCCCCTTTTCTACATTTCTGCAACAATTGGCGTCCTTGTAATATCTATGAAACATTGTATGAAATTACTGTACAGTTATTAAATACATATAGTAGCAAATTATACATGAGTGTTGGACACAAGCTTAAGCTTCCAACTTTTAATTCGACCTTTGTGGGACCCACGTTTTGAAAATGAATATTCTAAAAACTTATTATGCATCTACATACACTGTAAATTCGGAAATTATTGCGATGTTTTCATTATTGCAAAAAATACGACAGGGTTGTAATCGCAATAATTTAAACTTGCATTTTGAAATTTTTTATATGAATGAAGCGGGATTTTTCTCAATATCGCCAAAAAAATAAAAATAAATAAATAAAATCGCATTTTAGTCTAAAATGACAAAATCGCAATAATAAATCCACGGAATAATTTCTGAATTTACAGTAATGAATGACAATACTATATATAAATAAAATGCATAAACTGACAAAGGAAAGAGGGGTTTAGGTATCAAGCTGAAATTCAGAATTCCGAAATTTGACACTGAAAATCAAAGTGCTAAAACCTTCCTTAGAAAAATCTAAACAACTGACAAACTCCGGAGGAAAACAACGAAGACAAGACCAAAACAATACATGCACTACAATTAAAAACTAAAAACATATGAACAACATGGACCCCACCGAAAAATGCATAAACGAATTATTCGTAATTTTCGAATTTCGACTTCTGTGGGCCCAACGTTTTGTAAATTAAAATTTTAAAATCTTCAAATAGACAAGCAGGGGATACAAAACATCCAGAGACATTTCTTAAATCATATATGCTTACCCAATTCCTAGATGTATCTCAGACAAAGCACGTAACACACAATATCGTCAATATCATTCGACATATGGATATATAAAAACAAGAGGCTCCCAAGAGCCTGAATCTCTCACTTGTTATTTTGTGTGTAGTTCTTGCATCAATAAATTTTTTGGCTATTTATAAATCCTGAACCCAAAAATATATGGTTGCTGGGGACTTTTTTAATGGTCTTGACTCTTGATCTTCTAATTTGACTTGAACAGGTAAATTGTAGGGTCCTCAACCTAAATATATATGGTTGCTAGGGCTATTTCCATTGGTTGTTATGGATTTTTTTCAATGACCTTGACTCTTGAGCCTCCATATTGATTTTTACAGCTACATTTGTATATTATTGGATTTTGTAAATATATATGGTTGCTACGGACTTTTCCATCTGTAGATATGGACTTTTGCAATGACCTTGACTCGACCTTTCTTTTTGATTTGTAACTTATAGGGTCCTTAACCCAAATTTATATGGTTGCTTTTTCATCGGTTTTTATGGAATTTTTCAATGACCTTGGCACTAGATCCTCCAATTTACTTGTACCTGATGAACATTTTGACCATGTGTCAGTTTTGCTCTAAATGCTTTAGGTTTTTAGAAAAGGATGTGTTGCGATAAGATAGCTGAGCTGCCCCCATTTATTACAAAAAATTAATTCCCACTAAACGTATATGATGACATACCGGAAAGGTAACCAGTCTACTTTAGATAAAATGTGGAATTTTATCAGTTTGATGTAGAAGCAAGTGGAGATAACCCGAGACCAAAGTTCCCCTTAAGTGACTGAATACATTAGGCCTATGGGAAAAATACATACATAGGTCATGAAAAAGTAAATAATTTACCGTGCCTTGCACGCGGAACAAGCTTGGTATTGTTATAATAGATTTGATATACCATAGGTGTTGTACAAAACAAGTATCAACCTGGATCCGCATCAAACTTAAAAAAAGTTTTGCCGCCAAAATTTTTGAAGTTTATTTTTTAAGATTGATGCACTAGATCGTATATATGTAGGTACCGCTAAAATTTATGGATATATCCATCCATATCACCAAACTCTTAATGTCTGCCGTAGACCTTAGAATTTGCCTTACGTTTTACAAGAATTATGTTAGCTCTGTATGATATCTATATCTGAGATTTTACTTTTAAATCTTTCATCCTGCACGCAGTTTGTTGTTGATTTGAAAGAATATTTTTTCTACAAAATTAGAAAATAAATAAAAATAGAAGAATTAAAACAAAAACGTTTTGGAACGCCAAATACATTTAATATACATCCTGATGATAAAACAAATTTCACCAACACTTGTCCATACTTTTTGACACTGGTTTTGCTGTTGCTTTGCACTTATGGCATTAATATCAAGTTGACTTGCTTAGCTTCTCATGTATGTTTTCTATGAGTATCTTACGTCATAGTAACTAGTTTTCGCCTGCAATCGTACTATTCGCGGATATTCTATCCATTGAACGGAAATTTTGCTAATTTCGTATGCTTTTTACCTTTAGTATTCATAGGGTGAATGTTTATTCATGTATTCTATATTTCGTATTTTTATTCACAATTTTTATTACTTGTATATAAAACGTATCACAAAATACCGAAATAAATTTGATGTTATATTACTATATTATATTGTCCAACTACTAGTATTTTTATATAGTTGCTGACCTAGCCCAGATTTGTTCTGTTCTGGAAGGTGTCCTCATGCAAACTCATCAGAGGCGCCCATAATTCCCCGTATGGGTGAGACGGAGACAGATATAGCGTTTTATACCTGGATAATGAGAGAAGTTAATTCTGCGGAATTTATGACTCAGCACATATTTTCGGTATAATGCTGATCTCTGCGAACTACGGCTCTTCCATAGCGATAGCAGTAGTATATGGGCACAGGGAAATTAGTATTTGTGGTGGTGGTGTGGTGGTGGATCATGGGTGGATCCACCGGAAGTGACGTCAACATGAAATGACGTTACATCAGAACCGGAAGTGAAAGGTTTTGTCGCCATGTTTAATAATTTGATGACGTCAGTGATGCCAGTCACGTGCTGGGAACCTGATGTGTTGTCTGCGCATGTTCAGGCGGAACCGGAAGTGTATTGCGCGCATGCACAACCGGAAGTAGTCGGTTTTCCCAGTATTTGCTAATGGAAGTGACATCATTCACGAGCTGGGACCCGGATGTGTCATGCTTGACAAGAATTCGGATTGGATTTTCTCTCCTTTCCCGCGCTTCTCGTTCGTCTCTCTGTCTTTCATCGGTCTGTATAGGGTAAGGGTCTTGCATCGAGCCTTTGATACTCTCACTGTTATATCGAAATACGAGAGTATACCAAGTACATACGTACTGTTGCATTATTCCCCCTTTTCCCGCGCTTTTTCCCAAGGGTAATGTTTTCCGTTCCTTCAAGGGAGGACCAAAGGCAGGATTGGATCCCCTTACCTCTAACTGACCATGTCACCATTAGGTCAATGGATTGGTGCCCTTAACAAATGCCTTAGCAACGGCGGTCCATTTCATTGCTCTATGATGCACTTCGTTTCTATTCTCTTGGTCTTCACTGCTCCATGCTGCTCATCGCTACTCATGACTATACTCACGTGCTCATTTCGTTTTTTTTTTTTGTGCTAATTGTCGCTGTTTTCGCTGCTGCTGCTGCTCCTACTACTTGTTTCTGTTCGTCATCGCTGCTCTGCTCTTGCTCATCTCTTGCTTTTTGCTGTTCATCGCTTCTCGTGACCAAACTCACGTGCTCACTTCATTTTTTGGGGCTACTTGTCGCTGTTTTCGCTGCTGCTACTGCTGCTAGTTGCTGTTCGTCATCGCTGCTCTTCTCTTGCTCCTTGCTGCTTTTCATTTGCTCTGTGCTGTTCATCGCTACTCATGACTATACTCGCGTGCTCATTTCGGTCTTTTTGGTGCTACTTGGCGCTGTTTTCGCTGCTGCTGCTGCTTTTTGCTTTTCGCTGTTCGTCATTGCTGCTCTTCTCTTGATCATGGCTGTTCTTCACTTGTTTTTTACTGTTCGTTGCTACTCATGAATATACTCGCGTGCTCATTTCGTTTTTTTATGCTACTTGTCCCTGTTTTTGCTACCGCTGCTGCTCCTACTCCTATACACTGTACTCATCACTGCTGAAGACGCTGGTCTTAGCTGCTCGTCACCATATGCTCTCGTGCTCATTTTTGGTTTTTGAGGAGGATGAGTGGAGGAAGAGGAAGAGGAGGAGGAGGAGATGGTGAAGAAGAACTTACTCTTACTGTTTTAATTTATAGTCTGTTATATCTGGGTTAATTTTTTAGTTTTCATTTTCCCTCTAGTTCATATTCTATAATATTTATCTTTCTTAACATAATTTTATTTCATTTCCAATTATTCTGTACATCTCAGCAACTATTCTTAACCCAATTATACCTTTGTTCCTCCCTAGAACAAACGGAAATCATCACCTGTAAGGAAAAGCGCGGGAAAATGGGGAGATAATCCAACAGTACCTCTGTACTTCGTATACTCTCGGAATTCGACATAACAGAGAGAGCCCCTCGACATTCGATACGAGACCCTCAACCTATACAGACCGATGAAAGATACAGAGACGACCAAAGACGGAGGAAAAGGGAGATAATCCAATCTGAATTCCGGTCAAGCATAGCACATCCGGATCCTACTGAAGTCACTTCCGTAAACAAATAAAGAAAAAATGGCCGGGAAAACCCACTACTTCCGGTTGCGCATGCGCGCAAATAACTTCATGTTACTTCCGGTTCCGGTACCAACACCACCACCACCAACAACGGAAGACAGCAATAACTGTGATTTTAATACTGAAAAATTATAAAAAGCTAGAAATAAATTTAAAAAAATAAAAAAGGAGAGTTTAATGCAAGCCTACAGAGGTAGCTAGTCACAAACCTGGATAAATGCAGAGTTATCTTTCCTGTCTTTTTTCCGAAATATGTATCGTTTCTTTACCCGGAATTCATTTTGTGTACACGTTTCTGTCCTGTTGACGTCACGCGTCACAATTGCGCTGAATATATTTTACACAATACGGACTAATAATGGAACAATCAATTAAGAAAACTTTACATCACACTTGGACAAAACATGAAATCATAAGTTTTAGCAAGTATCTAAAAACTTTTGGTGAGCTTTTAAACCGACAATCATATAACAAGAGATCCGTTTTTAAGGGAATTAAAGTAAGTCCGTCTACTTTTGAATAATGTTTCAATTTTTATTATAATAAATTGGTACCCATAAATGATTATTTTTATAGGGCATAGAACAGTAATAATAACATGAAGTAGGGTGAATCCGCTTGGAAAAGCAGTATAATGGTTTTCACCCATTGCATTACAAGAAACAAATATCTCACCCTCCGAAAATGGTATGGTACTCTGTTCAAAAGGTAAGAAAAACTATTCCACCTTGTTATGATTCACATTTTTTAAATCGACCAACCATCATGAATACTTGTTTCAAACAAATCCATTGAGAATTGTAAAAGATCAATATATTTGCATAATGGGTCCCAATACGAATTCTGTTGTGACAAATCGACAATTCGTTTAAAATAATATAACACGATGATAAAAAGTTTGCAGAGCATAAGTAAATTACGGTATAAAAGAAAACAAATATACTATCCAACAAATAACTACTTTTGTATGAATTTACTATATCTAATATTAGTATCTTTGGATTGTTATTTTGAAACTCTGCATGGTGGATCCTAGGTCCCCGAGGGAATTCGCCAACCCTGTCGTCAGACTTCTCTGACATGATTATTTATTGATTTGTTACAAAAATTACCAGTATTTACCAAAATTAAAAAATAATTGAAATACTAAGGGTTCATTCCTTGTATTGCACATGGTAGATCTCCTTAGCTGAAATTTGGCCTCCTTTTTCGGTATTTGTGGTTATGAGTACTTCTTGTTTAAAATAAGTTTGGTTTTTGGTCTTCTAAATGTTTCGGTGAGATGAGAGGTAACTCCTTGACATGCGTCGCATACAGCATAGTATAAATTTACTATATCTAATATTAGTATCTTTGGATTGTAATTTTGAGCCAACTTCCGTAAACGACAGGTATCCCGTCACTTGTATTTTACCGCAATCTTAATATGCCAAAGAGTTCATAGGACGTAAATGATACTTATATTTCGTCTTCCTGTCAAAAAATGTTTACTTGTTACTGTTTTAAAGGAAAAGGGTCCAAAATTCAATTAATAGCAGCTTAGCGCGGTCCAACAAACGGCTTTTTATCAGAGTTCCGTTTCACAAATATTCAAAAGACAACGATTAGTCGTACGTGCGATATTATTTTCGGTTTGTAATGTCCTTGTTCTATTGAAGTCATGGAACAAGTCTAGATCGAAGTCGTACGAATGTTTGTGAAACTGATCCCAGCATCTGTGTACATTTCACAATTTGAATGGTCTCATCATTTGGCTGGTAGATACAATTAGCAAAATTGTAGTTAAATCAACTGACTGTAATGGGTCCATTTAATGATGTCTTTACATGTAACAGGAGTAGGGTACTTTCAAAGGGAGATAACTTTCCAATGGATTTTATTATAATACGCAGGTTACATCCATGGGGTGCAAAAAAAAAGCACTAAGTGCATTAAAAATATTTAAAACGACGGTTTTACAAATCTTAGGAAAGATCAAAACCGGTTGTCTCAATAAATGTGTTATAAATTGCTCAAATAATATTTCTTCCAATAATATTTTACCCATGACTTGTTTCAGGTATCAATATACTAAAAACATCATACCTTCGGAATTTAATGATTTAAATTCCTGTTTAAATGATTTAGTAATTAACATATAAACTTGGAAAAAATCCTTTTTCACGCCCATAATTAACGGAACAAATTATTGTAGAATACCTGATTATCCCCGCACTTCGATTATGTTTTGATGTTCGGCGTACGTACGTATTTACGCACGTTAGTAATGTCCATGACAATCGCCGTAACCACTGTATGTAGAAAGATGAAACTTGGATCATTGATTGCACTGTGTGTAGGAACTGTGCCAAAGGTTTCGGAATTTGAATAGCCCTAATACGGGTCGGGCTACAAAGGCAGTCTAAGGGTACATCATTCCTTTGTCACACAACTCCTCTAAGGTTATAGAGGAATTTGGCTTAGTGATTATCCTGCCAATGTAGATTGTGCCGACGGTTTCGGAAATCCAATAGCGCTCCTGAGGGCCGGGCTACACAGTTAACCTTAGGGTACATTATTCCTTTGTAATTCAACTCCTCTCGCCTTATTTGGAATACATAACTGAAAGTTGGCTCAGTAATTGTACCACTAATGCAGATTGTGCTGATGGTTTCGAAATTGTTTTAAGATGCAGTTCCAGTTTTTTTTAATTTCCTGGAAGTCTCAACGACCATTATTTTTGGGATTTTTGACAAGAAACCATCATGTATGCTTTTGATCACATCTGCAGTAACACATATTGGGATCATCTAGATGTCATATACATGTGATTTCAACTTTTGCTAATTTCCTGAACGTGACTAAGACTATTATTTTTGGAATTTTACTTAGCAATTATACATTTTTTTTATTATCTTTACGCCTAATCTGGATCAGTTGAATTTCAAAAATATACATGTACCTTCGACAACAAGCAGGAAATATAAACAGAAACAGAGTGTTCCGAGACCGAAACAATACATTTGAAAATGACTTGTCAGGCCAACTATGAGGTCTCGACCGTTCACCGTGTCATTCCTAATCATGGTAGCATTACGCTTAACGCAACAGGAAGCTTTCAGATGGTAAATGCCAAAGTTCATAACATATCCCGGCCTAGTGTGTCAAAAATAACCCGTGACGTGACAACATGTTTGAAAGGAGTTTTTAAAAACTACATAAAGATGCCAACGGATCAAGCTGGACTTCATAGGTTTTTGTGAGAAGAGCGGCTTTCCAAATGTAATCGGCGCTATTGATGGTACGCACAACCGTATAAAGGCCCCGTCAGAAGACGAATATATTTAAGTGAACAGAAACATTTTCCATCCAATTAACATTCTGGCCGTCTGTGATATTAATATGAAATGTTTGCACACTGTTGCCAAGTACCCTAGTGGTACTCATGATTATTTTACCTTGACTAATTCAAGGTTATATGACTTATTTGACACACGTCAAATAAGTTTTGGTTGGCTCTTAGGGGACAACGGGGTCAAAATTATTAATTCGTAAATTGTCAATTTGTAACTTGTAACTGTGTAATTTCTAAATTCTTCATTCGTAAATTGTCAATTTGTAACTTGTAACTGTGTAATTTCTAAATTCTTAATTCGTAAATTGTCAATTTGTAACTTGTAACTGTGTAGTTTCTAAATTCTTAATTCGTAAATTGTCAATTTGTAACTTGTAACTGTGTAATTTTAAAATTCATATATTGATGTTTTGTAACTTGAAACATGTCGATTCGTTAAATGTCATCGTTGTATTATTCTAACGATCATTATGACGACAGATGGCGCTCGGTTTTCTTGTTTTCTGAAGACGACAGGTGGCGCTGCGTTCGATCATGACTGGAAAACCCAAGTAATAAACGGTTTCTATTAATCCTAAAATGCGATTATCGGACCATATGATTCTGATTGAGGGGAAGGGCTGACAGATATATATATATATATTAATTTACATGCCTACTAAATTTTACTGGTAAAGAATTAATTGCCGCCACCCGATTTTTCGTCCTATATAAATTATCAAAATGCGTTGCAAAGATTTTCATGGAGAAATAAAATTGTTGTGAACAGATTCCTGTGAGATATTCTCTCTTGCAAATGCAGTGTTTAGGGTTAGAATTTTTCTATTATTTACATCAGTGAATCTTATTACCCCCGTCACGAATGGGGGGGGGGGGGGGGGGGGTTGCAATAATTTTTTAAAAGTTATAATGGGAAATTTTCTATTGATATTCAGAAATTTAAGGGGACATTCTTTAACAATCTCTGTAAAATATTCTGATTTTAATGTGCCATTTTCAACTTGAATATAAAAATTGATGCATGACCCCTTCTAATCCTAATCACTGTGTTTTGACATGTATTCTTAGGGATACCCTCGAAATAAGACAGATGACTTTGCATTGCGGAACAATGGGGATATATAATAATCAATAAAGGGGCTGTATGGCAACATTCACAGGAGTCTGAAATTGTATCAATCAAACTTGAAAATATTTGAAATGTCAAGTCGAGGAAGCGTTCCCTGACATTTCATCAATTGTTCATGTTTGATAAAATTGCAGATTCCTGTGCTGCTGTGCAACAAGTTACGTGGATTGTGTTTGAAAGCCATTCGCGTTAACAAATTTATGGTATTTGCGGGGACTTCATTTTTGGGTCCAATTAAATCATCAAAAATACATCTTCACATAGAGGTGACCTCGAATATACATGTGTGTCTACTGTACTGGTCACCACACCTGGGAGGGGGGTGTCACTTTCTTTATTAAGGTATATTCATATGTTTCGCTGGAATGGGTCCCTTTTTCAACTTGGCAAATATATGACTGTCACTTGGTCGGAAATTTCAGACTTAATAAATGACCGGGTCAAAAATTGCAGACTAAATATATGAAATATGACAGAGCCGGAAAATTCAGACTAATATTGTTCTGGGCCGGACTAAATATATTATGGGAGAAATGGGTTCACACCCATTATTCCTTAATATTAAAATCCCAATGTTAAAATTTTGGAAAAGAATTAAACCATCTAATTATTTTTTAATACAAGAACCAAATAGATGAAAAATCTTTAAGTATTTGGCTCTTGAGTAATGAAGATAAAAATGTTTTATATCATGTTTGTACTTAGCAAAACAAATTGAATGAGTACAGAAGTATTATTCTAAATGAGTCATTTAGTTAATGTATACTATATATCAAAACTGTATTGAATGTGCAATATTTTGTTATATATATATAAAGTCTAAAGGAATCTGACCAACCAGAAAACTTAATGAATACTGGATCGTCGAGACATGACATATACTACTAGTATAATGGTGTGATATCCTGGTGTCCCCTCAGGATATTTTGTCAATGACCATGATCATAAAACTATGAAACTGTTTCTTTTTTATTACACACCTTTACCCACTTTTAACCAAAGTGACCCCCCCCCCTTTTCCCGACTGGTCAGAGAGAAGATCTCGCCATCTCGCCATTTTCATGACAGAAGCACTTCTCGCCAATCTGCTTACCGTAATTTTATTTCTCCACGAAAATCTTCATATATGACAGCTCATTTCAGAGAGCAAAACATCAGCAATCTGTTAGATGTTATCTTCAAATTTAGGTATAACTTTTCAGACAGGAGAGGCGCCAAAAATGGGGTAGCAAAAATTACTTGCCGGCGAGAAATACTTTTTAACCAGTACTTCTACTGGCTGGTCGGAGAGAAGACCTCACAGAAACAATTCTCGCCAATCTGTTCACAACAATTTTATTTCTCCATGAAAATCTTTGCACATGATTGGGGGGGTCTGTGATAGCTCATTTTTGAGAGCAAAATGGTGGCAAACTGTGAGGAGGGAGTGGCAAGGGGACGGGATCCCGGGAGTAGGGGGCGTGAAGTCGGAGTTGAGGGAATCGGGAATATTTGGAGAACACACTGTGGGACGTTTTGTGTGCATCACATTTTGTAATTTTTGATAGGACGAAAAATCGGATGGCGGCAATTACTTCTTGGCCAGTAAAGTTTAGTAGGCATTTATATTAATATATATCTGTCAGCCACCCCTCCCCCCCCCCCCCTCCCCCAGTCAGAATCAAATGGTCCGATAATCGCATTTTTTGGTTTAATAGTAACCGTTTAATTCCTGGGTTTTCCAGTCATGATCGAACGCAGCGCCACATGTCGTCTTCAGAAAACAAGAAAAACGAGCGCCATCTGTCGTCATAATGATCGTTAGAATAATACAACGATGACATTTAACGAATCGACATGTTTCAAGTTACAAAACATCAATATACGAATTTTGAAATTACACAGTTACAAGTGGCAAATTGACAATTTACGAATTAAGAATTTTGAAATTACACAGTTACAAGTTACAAATTGACAATTTACGAATGAAGAATTTTGACCCCGTTGGCTTTCCATAACCAAGCACATATGAGGACAAGGAGCATCGTTGAAAGAAGTTTTGGACTTTTAAAGTCAAGGTTCAAGTGTATTGTCAATAGTGCTGGTACACTTCTGTATGATGGTGCAAAGAGTTGTGACATCACTGTTGCATAACATGTGCATAAACAATGGCATACAATTACCACAAGAAGAAACCCGAGGTGACCGGGGGCATGTAGGAAGATAGCAATACAATGGGAATCTAAACGATAGTGTATCAGTTCATAGGAGGCTCATCAACGGTTGATTTTCATAATAACGTTTCTGTTCTACATGTATTAAAATCCCCTTTAAATTCAATTTGTATTCTAGTAATTTAACATATGTTTGTCATTCAGGATAATTTTAAAAACTGATATGGTGCACCTAGACGAGGCAGCATATTGATGGCAATAACATATAACCATTTTAGTTACATAACCAAACCATTCCCATCCTCCATTTTTTTTTAATTCACGTTCCTCTCCCCAAACCCTTGACAACCCTTATGTTCATATTAAGCGTTAAAAACGCCGTATGGTGTGCTATCTCTCTAGATTTATCGATGATTGTGATACACGTTTTACCCTGGGAAGTCAATCGTTATTTCTTACACCCTAAATACGAATGAAGATTGTCAGGGGTTTAAGGGAACGAACATGGGTTCAAACCCAGAGTTGGGAGAATGATCATTCCAAATGAGATGTTTGTCATATCATTACAGTCAAGAAAGTAATACATTATCACAACACCATCCAAACAAATAAGTGCGATAATGGTTGGATACAATATGAAACACCAGTCCATCTAGAATTTTATATGTTTTAATGATGCCCAAATACGTGAATATTTTATGGTGAAGTACATGTATTTGTACAGATATAAACATTTTAGATGAATCACGATATTTAGGACCTTTGTTACACTCATAACAGTAAACACTAATAAATTCATAAAAAACACTGGAACTTTACTTTCAAGGAATTTTCTTAATTAAGCAACTAAACATCATCAGTGTTCTCCGGTTGAGGTATGTCAACATTTTGAAAAGGAATTTGAAACATGTTTTGTGGTGTAGAGCAGAGCTGTGTTAAATGCAGTTGCTGTTTGGATACTTCTAAACTGTGCCTGCTCTTCTCCATATCCAGTCTTTCTCTTTCAATATCAAGTTTTTGCCTTTTTAAGTCGCACTTGTCCTTTTCCACTTGCAGTCTTTCCTTTTCTACCTTTTGCCTCTCCTTTTCAACGATAAGTCTCTCCGATTCTATATCTATAAGGCGGCATGTGTCAGGTTCGTCTTTTCGATTAGCTGCTCTCTTTCCTTTTGAGTTTGTTAATTACAATTCTGACTGACGTATGGTCGCATCACATACAATTTCATCATACGAATAATTAGATGGTATTTCTGAAGCGAAAAACAAAATAATATTTTTGTAATTTTCATACATTTTGATTATATATTTAAGTGCGAATCATAAAAAAGTATCTTTCCAAAATGTGCTTTCAAGTTAGTAGAATGCTTTTTTTTCTGTAGATTGCTGTGTACTAGAAATTAATTGGATTACTGTCTTTTTTCTTTTTTTTATTTTGGTATCGCAATTTTGTTGGGGGAGAGGGGAGAATACGCGATCCATGCTCACTTCCTTAATAGGGGACATTTTAAGGTGTTGTGCATGTTCACGTTTTATTTAAGAGTATTTTTCAAATAAGGGTTTGATTTTATTAAAATGGTGGATTTAGATTTGTAAAAGCGTTAAAGGGTGTGGGGGGCTCTTCCATTTGGTAATCCCGAGCTTATATAGCAAAACACCGGTAGAACATCTTTTTCCTTTTGAATTTTTTGGTTCTGAGTAACAATTTGATGATTTGTGTTTTTTTACAAATGGAAATGAAAATCGGGCACAAGCGTTCTCATGCAAGAAATAAATAACGCAGGGAGTTATCGCCCATTGCAATCTAAAAATTTTTTAAATGAAAAATAAAATATGATTTTGTATTCATGTTATTAAACAATTATACCATTTAGTGTGACATGAACAATATTTCATTACATAATAGAAGAATGAATCATATTTCATGTTTGAAAAGAACTTTGCTAACGATGAGCCTGTTATGAATACTTACCTCCCCTTATGATAAACCTTCTTTTAATATTAAATAATAATTATGACTATGTTTCAGTTGCAATAAAACAAATAATACTATCAAAATTTACTTTTGTTAAATTAAAAATTTAATAAAATCAGCGACTGAACATAACAATCTAAACAAAATTTGCTATTGTAAGATAAGTTCACTAGTTAATGTTTGTAAACAAAAATATTCCGACAGCAGGCACCAATAACGCGATTTGTAAGGAAATGTATTTACAGTAAAACTAACTTTTTTTACAAAATTTTCATATAATATTATTACATACCTTGCTATAAGAAAGAATTCCACGTTCCTAGGTTCAACTGGTAGCGACGAGAAGCAAGAAGGGCCATCAAACACACTTGCTACAGTCGAGCTCTCACATGTATCTACCCCTCCTTTAATTCCTTCAATGGGAGTTTTTCCAATAATTCCGGCAATTTTCTCGTCGTGCGCAGATATATTATTAGGAGGTGGGCCGCCTCCAGTCCGTCTTGATTCCCGTATGTTTTCGGCCATTCTCTTTTTGGAACTTCTCATGTAGGTGGTCCATTTCTTCCTAATGTCATCGACTGTTCTGTGGTGATCAGTATCATTAACTGCATTCACTTTTGCACAAACAACATCCCACGCTTTCTTTTTAGCAGAATTTGTAGCTGTATTTAATAACCGGCTAAACAGTAGACTTCTATTCTTCTCTATTTCGTCAATTAATATTTGCACTTCTTGGCTGGTGTACTTGAGATTTCTTTTCTTAATAATGGTTGTGTGTAATTACACATTTGTAAATCTTTCTTACATAGTATTCACATGACGTATGTGCACGAATTTTTCGTTTGATGATTATCATTCTACTTCGTACAATAGCTTAACATGAAAACAATTTAAAACGCGTCATGCATGATGTTAGATAATAGTAAAAGTTTATGATTTACTTTTATTTACCAAACTTTATATATATCATTATTCCAAAATCTAGTTTAATCATTATCATAAATTAAATGAACAAAAATCATCTTCAGTCTCTTTTTCGATATTAACAAATGTTAGCAATAAGTGTTATTTAAAAATGTAAACGTCATCCTATTTCAAAATATCTATAATCTGTTTACTTATGATAGTCCTAAGATTATCCTAGGTACGAATGTCTTAAGACAGCTATGGTTTACAATTTAGGACTATCATAAGACTATCCTAAGATAATCGTAGTTGTGTCCTAAGATATGTCTTATGACAAATCTTATGATTCTTTCGAAAACCAGAGCCCAGGTGTATAAATTGTAACTCAATTTATTCGAAAAGGGGGGGGGGTGTGTTAAAAGTAGTAGTAAGAAGTAAATCATCTAGCTGGGGGGAGGGGGTCAGGCGGAGTGGTAATTTGAAGGATAGTTATTGGAATCAAATAGTCGTACACTTTGGAAGAAAAACTCTTTCGTATCTAACCACACTGTTGAAAAGGTGAAAAGGCTGCTGCGGAAAAATTTCCAGTATCAAAAAAAAACAATACTCCTTTGTTATCTCGACATTTTCAGCTCGCCCTGAATTTTATTGCAGAATACCAAGGGTAAAGTTTTAATGTTTTTAATAGTAAGATTTTTTTATCGTATATGTATAAATATTCTATGTATTTCTTTATTTCTTTTGCTTCTATGACTTGTTCCCGAAAAAAGTCTGTTCTTCAAATACATGGCTTTCGTATATACTGAATTTCATAACATTTAATTCATACAGTCATGACAGTTAAATTTCTCCGTGAGAACATTTTCTACGACTCCATTAAGTCAGCGATTGTGTTATAAGTGTTAACAAATATCATTTTTACACTGTGAGTCTTGGTCTTCTTTTGTTTTTCTATCCCCTTCTGTGTATTCATATATATATACTAAGCACAGAAAGGTAATCTGCCAATCCTTTAATTCAACTATTGTTATAGCGATGTTCACACATTCTTTATATTAATATTCATAAATGTCATTTCATTCAAATTATGTTTTGATAACGATTTTGTTTCCACTTAAATGTTTATTAGGTTGTTAAAATTAAAGAATATGATTTTATTATAAAAATACATTTTGCATTAATAAAATGAAGATTTTTTTACAGTACGTGTAAAGGTCATATTTATTAACACTATGGTCGTTATAAAATTCGGATTATGTTAATTAGGCGTGACTTGCTGAAAAAAATTGTAAATTCCGTAAAGGTTTACTTTAAAAGGATTATCAAATTTAGAAACAAAGTCTAATTAAGAATCAATCTCGTTATATGGAGACTTAATGAGACAATCGTCATTAATCAAAATCATTCAATATGCAAATCAGATGACCCAAGTTTATAACGGCTTGGCCGATGTTATAAAAGCATTGAAGATTTAAAAAATATAATTTGACATTTTGAGCAGTTTAAGTAAGTTTTGATAAGAATCACTTGAATCAAGCAAGTAAAAACAATCATTGAACACACGACCTTGCAAAAGGAATCTGGAAGTCAGTTAATGATTATCTCCCTTGTCCGAAACTCGACGATTTCCAATTCCGTTTTAGTCGAACGTCGGCTATCTCAAACCCAAATTCCTTTTTAGTCGATCGTCGGCTATCTCGAACCCATTCCATTGGTCCCTTCCACTTCGAGATAACGAGATTCAACTGTATATTGACTTAATGTCAGTGTTATTTGCAAGTAAATAAAACATTTCTTCGTATATATCGACAAGAGAACAGTCGAAATCACTAGTCATTGTTGTAAGAGACTGGTAGTAAATACTGCAGTATATTGCAGTATAATTTTTAGATAAAATTATTGAAATGCACCATATTTAACCTAAAATGAAACACAAACGATACAGCTTAGTCGGTGTTACGTTCATATAGTTTAAGTGTGTATTTCTCAAGCTAATGCTTATTGGATATTTAACTTTTACATTTTTGTCCGTCCCACTCCATTTGAAAGTTGATTAGTTTCGATCATTTTGTCTTGTTTCAAAATGGCGGCACTGAGCCGAATTATAAATTATATCTTGTCAAAACGAGGTAAATATCGTTCATACGAGCAAATTAAATTAATTATAGGTCAAATGTTAGCAAAGTATAAATTATAAAAAATAGTAATGATCAACTTAAAATACATTAAATGCTATTTATCTGACACATTTTAAATAAATAATCTCTGCATTGAAATCTGTGACCCTCATACAGCCACACAACCTTTATAAAATCCTGCATTAATTTTTTAAAAATGAAGCCTGATCAAGTTTTGAAATACTGTTGTTTTTGTCATCAAAACTGTTTACCTGTATACATATCTGGGTACTTTAAGGGTTGAAAGAATAGACATCCGGTCCGAGACCACAATTCTTTAATATTATCTACTTGCATTTTCATATTAAATTAAAATTGAAATAAAAAAAAAATCGCACATTCTCAATCTTGAAAATCCTGCTCATGTAGAAAGTATACTTACTTCCTGGCATTTTATCAAAGTTTAAAAACAATGTCATCAGTGTTAAGTCAAAATATTGGCAAAAATATCTACTGCCGGATAGCAGAATTCTTGAAGACAGCAGACGACACCCTAAATATTGACCAACATCACCACTTTTACTTCAACTTTGAGCATTCTGCTATAAATTTAAAAATGGTTTAATGAGGGAAAGAAAATAAAAATAGAACAAATAAAGTAAATTTATATAAAGGATTGTATTTGACAACGAAAAGTGTGTTTCAAATCGTTAATTAGCTTAAATACGCGGAGAACAACATTTTTTACTTGTAAATTGATACCTAGAAAAAAATATATAAATTTTACCAAAAAGTAATTCGCTTTCCTTGTGGGTAAAAACAATTGAAAAAAAGACTGGCAAAATCACTCTTAATTATTTGTAAAACCATAAACTGTTGCCATATGATATGTAGTTTTGAATTTTATATTATTAATTAATGTCATTTCATATATTGAAATTACAATCGATGCGAAATGTTACTTAATTTTCAAAACAAAGTTCTAGTAAGATTCGAAAAGGCGAAAACGGCGAGCAGGTGCTAGAATTAATACAGAGCTATCGGACATCAAAATGTCTGAAATAGTTGGATAAGAGAACTTTTCAATAAAGAGAATTCAATTTAACTGATAGAATGTTATCCGCACTTTGGCAAAAGTATAGAATGGTTAAGAGGGTTTTTAATTTTTTTTGTTACTTGTATTTTTCAATTCATGTTTGGCAAGGCCAATGCAAGCAAAACTCATCGCTGTCTGCAGGTCCGGGATAGCGGAAATGTTGTCAATTTATCTATTCACTAGAGTATGTCCAAAAATATCACATTAGATAACATTTGTAGAACTAACGTGATATTTTTAGACATTAACGCGATAAAATGTAGAAATAACGCGTTAGTTTAACAAAGTAACGCAATATTTTTACAAAATTACGCGTTAGTTTAACAAAGTAACGCGATTGTTTTACAAAATAACGCTTTACTTTTTACTATCGTGTCAAAAATAAATATCGCGTTATTTATGAAAATTAACGCGTTAGTTTGATTATATTTTAAATAAATAGCAAAAAATAAATATCGCGATAGTTTTGTGTAATAACGCGTTAGTTTTAGAAACTAACGCGATAAAATTGAGAAATAACGCGTTAGTGTTTAAAAGTAACGCCATAGTTTAGTAAAATAACGCGTTATTTTCACTAACGCGATAGAATATCCCACAAATGACATGAACGGCCACTCATACCTATTGACCATGACTACTCTTTAAATGCGTTATTGTCGTATATACAAAAACATCTAGGACTACATCACATTCGAACTAAACTATATTCAATTCCTTTGTGTAAGCTTAGCTCATTCCACAAAAAAAGCAATGGAGCAGCAAATCAGAATTCTAATTCAGCTGAATACAAACTCGCTGCTGTGGTATCGGATATTGCTTCTCGCAGAATATTCAAACCAGTTCGCATCCATAACGACGAATCTCACCAAAGGTCGTTCCTTAAAGTTAACTTTGTTAATAAAGGCTTGGATGTCATAAATCTCAGCAATATCACCACAAAACAATAAAATAAAAAATTCCTCCATTTTTCAAAGACCAAACTGTTCCACTTATTTCTTAATCTAATACAAAACCCATTGCAACCAAGATTTTCAATTACAAACGGGCATTGCGGGACATTAATTCTGATGAACTCAAGTCTAAACCCCCTGACTGTTCCTGTTCGACATATCCATTCAATTATAGTCCTGTGGGTCATGTTATCACTGGGGATCTCAATCTAGTTGATAACCAAAAGCTACAAAATATGCTAGCTAAAGGCTCCAAATACCGAGAACATCAGCCAATTAATTGGAAATATAATTTCAAATTGTTAATGGATTCTGTTGAGGACTATGCCAGAAAATGGACTTTAAAGGAACAGGAACCTGCTGACACACTGTCGGAGTGGGTGAAGGCTATTAGGTCAATGATACAAATCCGAATTAAAAACCTCCAAGGGTCTATGAGCACTAAAGCTAAATCCATCTTTAAAGACCCTAAAGTTCTTGAAAACGTGACTCGCCTCCATGGCAAATATGTAGTTGTCCCATCTGACAAAGCCCCCAATAACATCGTTTTTGTCTGCAAGAACTATTATTTTGAGTGTCTTAGAAACGAATTGGAAATAGATAACACAGCGGGTAACCCAACTTATACACTGACCGCACTCACTAAGCAGGAAGTCCTTGATAACCACATGACCGTACTTCATTCCTTTGCCATTTCTACAAAAGGTGAAGAAATGGACCTTCCTGCTGTTTATTGGATTTATAAACTACATAATAATCCGTTTAAACAAGGGTACATTGCTGAGTCAGCTAATTTCTCTACAAAACCTCTTTCATATTGACATGTATTAAAGAGGGCCTTCAGAATTACTGTGAAACATCATATTCCACCAGTGGCGTCAATCAGATGAGGATTCTTCAAAACTCCAAAAATTTACAACAATACCTAAAATCAAAATCTTTGGCTACAAGCAACAGCATAAAAACATTCGACTTCTCTACACTCTACACTACCATACCACATTCTCAATTAAAAGATCGCTTAAAGCAACTAGTTCATCAATGTTTGTTCAACACAAATGGCACACGCAGGTATACATTTCTAGTTCTAGGTAGCGAAAAGGCTTATTTCGTCAAGAACCACGCTGATTCTGACAAAAAGTATTCTGAAGATGAAAGTACAAACATGTTAGATTTTCTCATAGACAACATATTTGTTGAATTTGGCGGTCTAATTTTGCAACTAACAATCGGCATTCCAATGGAAACCAACTGTGCTCCTCTCCTCGCTGATGTGATTCTGTACTCATATGAAGCGGACTTCATTCAAGGGTTACTACGTGAAAATAAAAAGAAACTAGCCCAATTCTTTAATTTCACTTTTCGTTATATAGATGACGTGTTGTCGTTAAATAACTACGAATTCCAAGAATTTCTACATCTTATCTACCCCGGTGAGCTTGAAATTAAGGATACTATAGATACACCAAAGTCCGCTTCATATTTGGATTTGTTAGACTAGGAGGGACATTTGAAGACAAAACTTTATGACAAACGTGATGACTTCAACTTTCTAATTGTTTAATTTCCCCTCTTCAGTAGCAATATACCAGCATCCACTGCATATGGCGTCTAAGTTTCTCAGCTTATCCGATTTTCAAGGGCATGCGTGAGTTACCCTGACAAAGAGGATTACTGCTGTCGCAAAAGCTTCTTAACCAGGTTTTATCAAGTTGAGTCATCACTTAGGAAATTATTACCGTCGACACCACGAATTGATTGACAATGTTCTAAGATGATGTTGGACCTGTTCCCACTGTCGTAACCTTTCATGTACCTCCACTGATTTGTGACTTCCACTGGACTGACTTTGTTGAACTTTACGACGGATGCCGTATACGTAGCAGTAACTGCTTACCCTTCTGGAGCACCTAGGTTCACTCCTGGTCTTTATAGGAGTTCGTGTTGTTCATTGTTTTCAGTTTTCTCTATTTATTTGTTATGTTTGTGGTTGTTCATTTGTCTTCCTGGGTTTGTCTGTCCAATGGATCACGTTTTTTTTTATTGCTCCTTAGGTATATATGTCCTTTTTATACATGATATATAAGGAATAAAAAGAAATAGCTACAGTTGAGATCAGTTCTAACCTCTCAACTATTCTGTCAGAGAGGACGGTTCTAGAACCGTTCTAGAACGTTCTAGTGTAGAACCAAACTTGTCATAAATGGTTCTAAGGTAGAACCGTCATAATGGTTCCAGGATAGAACTGTCATTAATGGTTCTAGGGTAGAACTAAACTTGTCATAAATGGTTCTAAGGTAGAACCGTCATAAATGGTTTTAGGGTAGAACTGTCATAAATGGTTCTAGGGTAGAACTGTCATAAATGGTTCTAGGATAGAACTGTCAAATATGGTTCTGGGTAGAACCGTCCATTTTCATGTCCGATAACTCTGTATTGATTATGGCATGTACTCCTCGTCTTCGCTTTTTCGAAACTTTTAACAGCATTTTTTTCAAATATATAGTAACATTTCACATCGATTATAATTTCAATATATCAAATTATGACAATAATTAATAATATTAAGTTTATGACCAACTGGAAAAGTGCATACATGTAATAAAGATTTTTCTCATTTGTTTAACCCAAATGAAAAACGAATTATTGTTGTTATCAAATTTTGTGTGATTTTTATCTGAAGTAAATTTACAGGTAAAGAAATTTGTTCTCCGTGACATGTTGTGCGTTTCAGGTCATTATAACTAATTAACGTTTTGACACGTATATTGTACCTTGACTGTCCGGCTGTTTATTGTTCCAACCTTTAAGAAACACAGATACACGTGTATGTATATAAGTAAACCGTTTTGCTGACAAAATCAGCGGGGTTTAAAAGTCTTATAACGCCGTACATTTTAAAATAATGCAGCATTTGAATATAAGGTGGTCCCAAAATTCAATGCAGAGATTTCAAATGTGTCAGATAAGTAACATTTTAATTTATTTTAAATTATCCTTTTTACCGTTTTTATACGGTAAATATTTGATATATTATATAATTAATTCTCTTTGCTCGTATGAACGTATTTATTTCGTTATGATAAGGTAGATGATTGGGATGAGTACCGCCATTTTGAAATTAGAAGTGCATTTCACCAATTTATCGAAAAATTGCATAGACATAACGTACATATATGGACATTTTAGATAATAATTTCAAGAAGGGACGGGACTTAATCTTGATTTAAAGTGTTTTGTTATCGAAACATATGTAGAGGAATGTTTTATATACTAGCAAATAGCACCGACTAGTTTTTGAATCATTTAGTTTTAGTAAAAACTTTATTCTGAGTGAATTTTTTATCTTTTTTTTACTGTATATATTTCGCTATGATAAAAGTTGATTTTAAAATTACGACAACAAACAAATTAATTATTTTATTTCTTATAATTTTGATGTTCAAAATTCATAAACTATTGCCTAGGTCATAAATGGTTCTAGGGTAGAACCGTCCAGAATGGTTCTAGGGGTAGAACTGTAATATAAATGGTTCTAGGGTTGAACTGTCGTAAATGGTTCTAGGGTAGAACTGTCATAAATGGTTCTAGGTCAGGACACACCCTGTCATAAACGGTTCTAAAGGTGTCAGGATGACAGTTCTAGAACTGTTCTACAACAGTTCTTCTGACAGTTTAGGACAGTTCTAATGAGAGGTTAGAACTGAGCTCTAATGTACCTAGTTACTAATTATATTATTACTCATTTGTAAATAAGGAACAAAGAAAAAATGCGAAAGGGGAAATGAAAATGTTTTTCTAGAATACGAAAAATACATGAAATAAAATTTTGACCTGCACGACGATATGGCACACAACGATCGTCCAACGGGTACAAACGCTGCACAAAAATAACCCTGAACAATCTATGTATAATATGCAATTTTCACGTCAACTGATAAGGTCGCATTACATACATGTATCTACATGCATCTGCTTATTTTGAATTAACCACTGACTAATGTAATGTTTACAGTACTATAGGACGGAATTCATTTCTATAGAATTATATATCGGACCACTGTAAACATAATAAACAACGAAACGGCCACTGTAAAGGTCAATGATGGCATACTAATCATGTTAACCCTTTTAATTGACAAAAAAAAGAAGGAAAAAACATAAAATTTATAGAAGCTAGAGTACAATTAAATATATACATAAAAACAACTGGGAGTCAACACCGGGGAGGGGGAACCCAAATTTGACATGTGGGTTCTTCCAGCACATTTGAACCCTGAACCCTTTCAAAAAAAATTGACTATGTTACATACCCCATTACAGACAATCTGTTTCTAAAATAATGCCCCTTATTAACAATGTAGAACATTGACATCCAGATTTGGCTTCAACTATTTGTCTAATCCCTTTTGGGATTCTGAGTCGGGAGCTATTTTTATGACTTGGCCGCCCACGGAATCCCTTATTAACCACTAATAAGTCTATTCGGGAAAATACAAAGTGAACCCCCACTCTCATTCCGGCACTCGGAACGGTTTGAATTTCATCTGGCAGTCCTAAAACAGGTAAGTCTCCATTAGTAGACATATTTTACTTTTCAAAAAGCTTAAAATGATTTAAATCCATCTTCTATTTCATCAGTTATGGCTCACGATTCCAAGACTCCGCTTCAGATTGACCGGCGGCAGCCATTGTTGTTGTCACTTGAATATCCCTCCCATAATGCACGTTTTTCATTATAGTCTGTTTCATTTGTCCATTTTAACCTCATCAATAGAAACAAGTGAAAGGAACCACAAGATCCACTTCTATGGGATTTGTTTACTTGTTGGCATTCTAATTACAATTATACCATGGAGAGGAGTAAAAAAAATGTGTGTGGGGAAAAAAAGGGGGGGGGGCAATGTACATTTGTTTTTTTTTTTTTCATTGTAAGGCTAATGTTAAATGTAAATAGTGGTTATATATGGGATTAAGATTTTCCTATTTAAATTTAATTTAGTCTAATTAAAATTATACCATGGGGAAGAATAAAAAAAGGGGAAGGGGGTTCAATGTAAATTTGTGCATGTACAAAAAATCATATGCTTTGTTTGAATATATATATATATATATTTTTTTTCAAATTTTGAGTCATTACAAGTTAGCTTTGAAGCAACATATCAGACCTGAAATAATTAATTTTTTCTTCTCATAATTTTTTAGATAATTATACAAACTTATAGATCTGTTTTAATAAAAAAAAATATTTATTTTATACATTTTGATGGGTTTGGAGTGAAAAAATTAAGAAATTAATCTTCAATGAGTGGGACACTCCAAATCATTGTTGCAGGCCCTAAATGGTCCTGACAAATTTACCAACATGTGTAAGACACAGCATACAGCTGCCAAATTAGGTTGAGAACCTGAAGAAATTAAATAGATGCTGCATTCAGGACCGTAATATTCTTGACTTCCCAAATTGCAGTTTTTTATTTTTTTTTTAATTTTACTAAAAAAAAATATTTCTTTTGATTTTTTTAACTTTTTCATTATTATTTTTTTTATTTCATGAGTTCCTATATATGTTATTTATATTCAGTTCTATTTATAATATATGAAAGAAAAGGTGAAATTTTGTCATATATTTATTATATGTCTAGGTTATCAATAAAAGTATAGGGACAGAAAACATGTAATAAGAATACTATATTTATTTACTAATCTGTATTCTGTAATAAGATAACTGGATACAACAAAAGCAATATCAGACCACTTTGATTAAAAAAAAGTAAGAAAAAATGTTTTTTCTTATTCAGTAATATGAAAAGTTCATTAAGATACAATCCTCCTCATGATCTTAGCAAAAAAGTGATTTTATTTAATGAAATAATCCAAATGCAGATGCTAAAAACAACATGGTTGAATCGTGTTTCATAAGAAATTGTTTTTTCCCATAAATATTCCACCTCATGACCATAGCACACAGATGATACATTTGTTAGTCATCCAGACGCACAGGGTCAATGCTAGAAGACTATATGTTTATAGATCTTCAATTAAAAAAATGGATACAAAATAGGTAAACCTGGAATGGTCTTAGCATGATAAGTGCACAAGGACAAGTTTAAGTCGTCCAAATGCAGAGATCAAGGACAGGTGATGAAGGACAATGAATATCCCAAGTGCACAAGATTACTGAATACATGTATACTTTAAAAAGTTATAGATAACTAAAATTGTGAGCGCACTCACTAAGTTATTCCCCCGCCCCAACAATCGAGGAGTTGTTATAACAAAATGCATGGTGCATGTTGAATTGTCTCAAAATCTCTGAAGTTTAACTGGATATAACTGTAGGAAAAATAAAAGACTAAAGTATTGGACCAGAACAGAATTTCTATGTCCAAAAGAGTATAAATATGGAAAAAGTATTGGACCATGACAAACTTCGCAAGCGCACATCTACGTACTAGGACATAATAGTACGCAGAGTTTAATTAACTTCTGATGAAGCATGTTTGAGAAACTGCAGGTACAAAAAAATTCTGGAGAGACAGACAGACGGACAGGCTGATTCCTATATACCCCCCCCCCCCAAACTATGTTTGCGGGGGTATAGTAAATAAAAAAAGGACAACTTATTAAATAGTTAGTAGTTTAGTATATATTGTAACAGTTCACTATAGGTTCTATATACATGTTCATGTACCAAGTCAGCCAGGCATCTGTTCATTTTTCATTACCACAACAGTTTGAACATTAATTACGAACAAATTGTTGCTGACTGTCAATGTTACACGTCTCAAAGTTTCTTTCAAAATGCCATGTCTTTCATTTTTAGAGCAATAATCTGTAGTATCTCTTGTAAAATACATTTTCTTCATTTAAAACTTATTTGACAATATTGATCAAATTTTTATCAACTGACTAATAAAGAAGCTGATTTCGTGAAGGAATATGTTGTAATCGTTTTTTCAGGTATTAAAATATAAAATTTCTTGGAGAGGTGGGATGAAGGAACATTTTTTTAATAAAAGGAAACCAGGCTGCAGCTGAGTGTATACAACTTGAGGTCATTCTCATATTTGTTGTTCACTTCGGGGTGTCATCTAGAACACAGCAAAGGGAAAAAATACTCAACCAGATAAAAAAAATAACATTGCTGTACATAATCTAAATGTTACAAATTTAGCCTAAATAAATTCTGAAATCATTTTTTTTCATTTTATTTAATCTTCTCAATATCAGGCTCAACATCCTACCGTGTTTCTCAATTAATATGGAAAAATAGATCCAAGAACAAATGCAGCTGATAAAGAAACAAAAATACAATCTGAGGTAGGAAAATCTTAATCTCAAATATAACCACTATTTACATTTAACATTAGTCTGACAATAAAAAAAACAAATGTACATTGCCCCCCCCCCCGCCCTCCCCTCCTTTCACCCCACACACATTTTTTTACTCCTCTCCATGGCATAATTGTAATTAGAATGCCAACAAGTAAACAAATCCCATAGAAGTGGATCTTGTGGTTCCTTTCACTTGTTTCTATTGATGAGGTTAAAATGGAAAAAATGAAACAGACTATAATGAAAAACGTGCATTATGGGAGGGATATTCAAATGACAACAACAATGGCTGCCGCCGGTCAATCTGAAGCGGAGTCTTGGAATCGTGAGCCATAACTGATAAAATATAAGGATTTAAATCATTTTAAGCTTTTTGAAAAGTAAAATATGTCTACTAATGGAGACTTACCTGTTTTAGGACTGCCAGATGAAATTCAAACCGTTCCGAGTGCCGGAATGAGAGTGGGAGTTCACTTTTGATTTTCCCGAATAGATTTATTAGTGGTTGATAAGGGTTTCAGTGGGCGGCCAAGTCAGAAAAATAGCTCCGGAAACAGAATCCCAAAAGGGATTACCATTTGTCTTATGTTTGTTTTCCCCATGCAAGTTTCCTTTTTAAATGTGATAGTGACTGAAATTCTATGTTTCCATTCAAATTATATAACCCCGTTCCAGATGTTCTTGACATATATCCCCATTCCAGATAGTCAGATATTACCACTTTGTAGAAAATAGAAAAAAAGTATACCCCTTTACAGTCGTTTTTCGAGTGTAAAAATCCGGCCCCTTTTGTCAGAACATACGTAGCACCTATATAGTACGTGTTCCCCCCCCCCCCCCCCCCGGAGTGAACTAATGGGCGTGAGTTGGATTTAGTACAGATACTGAGATGTGATGCAATTAAAGTGACTTTTATTAGTATTACATCTGTTTTCAAGGGTCAGTTAACAAACTAGATAGGCAGACAGAAGTGTCAATCCAATTCTTAAAAGTTATCTTACCGAATTCCTTCCCTATCTCGTCTTCGCTTTCTGCCATAATTTATTTACTTTCAGTGTGTCTTTCTTTTGTTCATGTCCCCATATTTTCTGAAAAATCACCTCAGCAGACATATAAATTTATCTAAATTACTTCCTTTTGACTAAAAATAGGACTGATCTAGTTAAAAACCACAATAAAGTTTAAAACATATATACCTCCATGTTTTTCACAAGTTGAAATCGGGTATTTATCAATTTCATCAACTTGTTACTTTTGAAGTTTACAAAACTTTCAGAACATTTGGATGAAAGGCCCGATATTGTATCTTTTGGTTACATATCGATACATTTGATCTATATTTATTTAACCAATTCACTGATTTAATGACAGTGTCGTGATTTTCACACTTTTACCATGTTTACTTAATGGTTGTAAATTGGACAAAGACTTAAGTGAATTATTTCGGAAAGATTTTCGTTTATACAAATGTACTTAATATACAAATTTCCACATTTTTTTTTATAATCCGCTTCTTTTAAGATAAAAATATTGTATTTCTGGATTAAATGGAATTACCATTTACAAAAGTTATCTTCATAAAATTGTGGTTTAAGGTAGGAGAAGTCCAATTCCGCTAAATCATGGAACGGATATTGGCCAAGAATATGAACATTGCGACTATTTTTTTTTTTATTTTAAAAACTAAACCTTTCTGCTGTTTATAATAATGTCATACTTATATTAAAATGAAGGAACTGAAAGTAAGTTAAATAAACTCTAAGGGCCGTATTCACAGAGGTAGTTTAAATTTAATCTGAGTTTTCAAAGTTCTTAAACGGGATTTAAAAATAAACTTAATTCAGGAAACTGTTTTAAAATAAACTTGGTTTAAACCGGGTATGAAATAGCGTAAAACATGTTTTAAATTAAACTTGCAACAAGGCAAGTTTAAAGCTAAAACCCAGATACATTTTCCAAATACATTCCGCTATATATATCATTTCCACAAATTTAAAAATACAACGAAATATATATTTTCGATCTTTTTATCAAGAGGAAGTAAAAAAAACTCGAGCTTCTTTCCAAGAATGCAATCTCATCGTTGGATCTTTAGTAAATATATCTCAAACGGACACTGACGGATTAGTATACATAACAATGTTGACAGGGAAGAGAGATTTTAGTTTGCTACAGGAAGAGATTTGGGCTTAGATCAATTATTGAAAATAAATATATACTCCAAATGATGTAAACAATGTGGTAGTAAAGTATTTTAAAAAATTATTAATCTAGTTAATAAGTAATTTCTTTGTTTTTGTTTTTAGCTTCGGCAGAAAATATTGTTCTGACAACATTTTGTTTTCAAAAAGCGTTTATTGGATATTAGTTAAGATAATAACGATATCGTTGATTGTTCAACATTCGATTTGAAACAATCTTCATTAATTTTAACAGGCCCGATTTGACTTTCTTTTTTATAATTTTAAATCCACGAAATTAAGAACCCACGAATTTGTCTTTTTGCCCCAATTCACGAAAATTGATATCAACGAAAATATCTGAATTCACAGTATTCTGTTTGACTTGAAAAATCGACGAACGTGTTTCAATGTATTATTGTTTCCTATTTGTGTTTCTTTAATTAAATTGTACATAGGTGTAGTGGCAAAATCCGCCCTGAACCAATACATGTAATTTTCATTCTTATATAGCCAAATTTGGTATAAACAGACTTTTTCAACTTTGTTGTGATCATCTATATTGGGTAACAGACATACATCAATTACTTTTCTCACTGTTTTGTTGCTTCTGTATTCTGTATTCGATATTTCCGATATCACCATTCACAAATTTTGAAATTGTTAAGCATATTGTGAAAATTAAAATTTATACATTTTTTATGTATTAGAGACAAATGGTTGGTCTAAAATTGGAGTACATGTACCCATATTTGTCTTTATTAAATTTGTTCCCAAGTGATATCTAGGGAAGGTTTGAATCTGCTAGAATAAAACCCGTGAAATAGGTAAAAAATCATTCTAAAATTTTAAAAAGTTATGTAACGTTGATATAAAAGATATATACATGTAGTAGATATAAAATATTTAGAGGTTCCTGTACTCAAATGCTTGGAAAACATTCCTAAATATAAAAATGTTATAAGTGGCAAGCATTCACAGATTTTCTAAAGATATATCGTGTAATTAAAACTGGCACCAACAAAATACTAATTTACCCTGAAAAATTACGTTTTAAGAAGTTTGGGAATTGTTTTGACTGAAATAAAGAAAAAAAGGGACTCAGCGTTACATAATTTTACGAGGTGTCTTATGTCATTATGTCCAGCACCGTCTATTTGAGATCACGAATCCTAGTAGATTTAACATCATTTATCCTAAGGAAGGAGGGAACCATACTTGTAGATAATTGTACTGAACCTAATGTATAGCACCTCTTCGCGAATTTAAAAATTTTGTCCGAGAAAAATTTATATTTGTAATTGAACACATTACTTAGAGCATTTAAACTTCTGCTTTTGTGGAAATAAAAAAAAACTCCAAGTACGTTAACGTCAGTAAAATGGACTGGTAAAAATTATGCAGCTTTTCTTTGAATACATTTCTATCTGAGGGAAAACAATTATGAAGTTTTCTGATTAGAAACTTTGGATTGACATGATTGTTTAGCTCAGCTATTCTAAAAGGCCAAGTGAGCTATTTCCACCACTTGGCGTCAGTCGTACATCGTCGTCGGGTGTAAACCTTCTCCTCTGAAACCACTGGGCCAATTGGGACCAGCGTTTGGTGTAATGGTCCTTGAGTGTCCCCTTTCAAATTCATGTCCGACATTCCCTACTTCCAACCGACATGGCTGCTGTTATTAAAAATAGAAAAAGGGGGGGGGGGGGATTTCAAAAATCTTTTAGGAAACTGCATGGTCAATTGGAACCAGACATGGGTGGCCCCTTCTAAATTTATGCCCGGCATCCCCTACTTTCAACCGACATGGCTGCTGTTAAATTCATTTAAAAATCTTCTTGTCGGAAATTACTTGACCAATTGGAACCATACTTGGCAGCAGTGGTCCTTAGATTGTTCTCTTTCAGAATTATATCCGATGACCCCGGCTGACACCACAACAAAACATAGTTTAACATAGGACCCTATGAGAAAACTAGCCACATCGACTGTTACACTTAAATTTTAGTCCTGCTCAAGGTTGACAACTTAAGTCCATTTGAGGCTCTTGTTCCTTATAAATGGCATTCAGTTTCAAGATTTAATTTGAAATAACACTGTTACGTTCACTCGAATTACACTGATTAGCATTCCATTATAGCATCTACTAGCAGCTTTGAATTTAGTGTCAAAATGTGTTTAATCATGTCATAAACAGAACATCACAATGAAATGCGGTTCGGAGCCAGTTGTTTTTATATTATCGTAATCATAGTTTAAATTTAAACTTAGTTTTAAAAAATTAACCAAGTTTATTCAATTTTAAACAAAGTTTACCTTAACTAGGATTAAATTTCTTTTATGAATAGAGTTTAATTTAAACTTAGTTTCTTGGTTTAACTAAACCAGGTCTAAGCTTAAACGAGGTTAACATTAAACCACTTTTATGAATACGTCCCTAAGAGTCCATTGTAAATATTTCCCAAAATATCCGTCTTTTACAAGAAAAAATATCATTAGTTTTTTAAATGTTGTATCATGCAATTTACATGGGCCATTTGCTTCACTTTGACAGCAATTTGTTATGACCATTCGATGAACAAAATCTCGCCACATAAATTTTATATTTATATATAAAGTTGGAATCCTTTCTTTTGAAGATAACCAGAAGGCTGAGGTGAACCTGTATTGCTCACCTGGAATTTTATTAAACCATTATAAGATGTAAGTTCTTTTGTATCCGCAGGGCTTTTATCATGTTTATAGAAACGCAAAATGTCAAAGTAACCTTGATATTGACCCTTGACCTAAAAAAAAATGGATATTTGCATCTGTCCTTCCATATGAGATTCCTGTCAACTTTGGTTACAGTCTGCGCATTAGTTCCCGAGCAAACAACAAAAATTCTTTTCCCATATTGATTAATCAATGGAAACTTTGAACAGCCACAGCCATCGGTTGATCAAATGAATTTCAACCAAAGTTGGATTGTTTGAAAAGGGTACTGTGTCGTTATCAATCCTGCAAAGTTGTAAAAAAATCATAATGTAGTTTGAGATTTTTGAAAATTGGCCAATCAAAATCAAAGATGGTCCCATGGCAGTCATGTTGTTCATCTAACCGGAACCAAAGGTAGAGGTCCTTCCATAAATCATTCCTGCAAACTTTGATTTCAATCTGTCCATTAATTCCTGAGCAAATGACAAAACAAACCCTTTCCTATACTGTATGAATTCAATGGAAATTTTGAAAAGGTGCATCCGTCGGTTGAGCGTATGAATCACAACCAATAGTAGATCGTTTGAGAGGGTATTGTTGTCATCAATAAGGCAAAATTTCAAAAGAATTCATACTGTAGTTCAGAAATTTTTGGAAATTGGCCAGTGAAAATAAAAAATTGACTCTGGCAACCATGTTGTTCATCTAATCGAAATAAATGGTGGATCATTTGTAGAGGTCCTTCCATACATCATTCCTACACAGTTTGGTTACAATCCGCCAAGCAGTTTCAGAGATCAAAATGTGAAAAGTTAACGGACGACGAGCAACGCAACGTGATGACATAAGCTCACATGGCCTATAGGAGACATGAGCTAATAAAACAGCCGCAAAGAATGATAATTTTTTTCTTTTTCGATTTTGTGGGTATGTTGACTTTAAAACTGCCATTCTACATACAAAATACATGTTTTTTATATATACATGCAAAAGTCTTTCAAGTATTTTATATCTTTGGTTTCTATAATTTAAGAACAAAAAGATAGGTTCCTGTTTGTACTTTTCATAGTTTTGTTTAAACTTAAATTAACGAAATATTAATATTGTCAGCTGGTTGCAATATTTTTGCTAAGCTTATGTATGTCATCGTCAGAAACCCACGGTTGTTGCACATTGCCAATGTACACTCACTATTCCTTGAAAGTTTCATTAGGAGGAGTTGCAGACGGGGCATGTTTATCCCCCTTACATTACTATAAGTTGCAAAGTCCATTTTTGTCTATGGAAAACCCCAAACATATATCTCATCTAAAATAATATAGGTAGTGCAGAATGCCAATCCATACTGAAGATTCCCTGAAGGTTTCACAGATATCTACTCACTGCTTTAGTTCAGGACAGGGCACTACTTTGGGGTGCACCAATATAGTGGTGGATAATAAACACTAAAGAAGAAGAAGAAGCATGCATACCCACCTCACATTACATGAACAAATGAAAGTCTGCGTTTTTCCCAAAACCCCAAAAATCCTTCTGATCAAAAGTAATATACATGTAGGTAGTGCACAATGGCGATGTACATGTATATGGGAGATTCCCTGCAAGTTTCACTGAAATCCGTTCACTGGTTTAGGAAGAGGTGCAGATGGGGCATGTCTATCCCCTTAAGTTACCATATAATAAAGAAATGACAAAACTCAATTTGTCTGTGGGAAACCCCAAAAATCATTTTGACAAAAAATAAAATATGTTATGTGGTATGCCACTTTGTACTGAAGACTCTGTGGAAGTTTCAATGAAATCTATTTACCGGTATAAGAGAAGTATCAGTATGTAGTTGCAGCTAATGGACGGACGGAAACACCCCTTATTATATATCTCCATCTTCGCTAGATGGGGATTATATAAAGTGCTATTTTTCAATGCAACAAACGGAAAGGTACTGAAGCATGAAAATAAATCCAAGATCAGGTCATAATGAATGGCTAACAGGGGCTGAAATTTTTAGTTCTACCTTTGGTAAGTGTAAGTACGTTCTTATATCAATGCCATAAAAATACAAAATAATACCCAAGTCTCCCCTTATATCATTTTCATCACATAATTTAATAAATTTACATTACATAGCATTAACAAGATATTTCATAATATATTGCCTTATAACATGTTAATTTTTACATTTATGCATGTGCTGCACTTTTTGTCTGACCCTGAGATTTCAAATCATCTAAACGTTCCTGTTGACTGGAAACGAAGGCCTTTGTTTTACCACATGTTTTGTTTACACATAATGGACAACGCAGTAACAACTATTTTGAGCAGGCAACATTAGAGTCTAAGTGTTCATTTACTATATCTGCTAATGCCTGATATTAAGAGAAAAACCGTATTATCTCCATTATATATTGAGAACATATAAGTCTTAGATTCATCTGACCGATACAGGATTTTTCCTTGGGCCAGGTGACCTCAGAGGAACCCCATACAAAAATTGGTGGAATTTATCAGGTCTGTTCCCAAGAATTTGCATTTATAGAAAATAAATGGAAATGGTGGGCTGCCAAAAGGGTCGTGAAACGACTTAAATGTACAAAATACACAAGCCGAACAAAACAAAATACAAAATCTTAAAAAAAACAACAAACTAAAAAGTTGAAATTACCTAACATTTCGACCAATATGTCCTTGATCACGAGCATGAAAACATAAAAAAGGTGCTGACTCTAGGAAACCCACAGCAAGACAAGCGAGTCTTGCTCTGGATTTCCAGGAGTCAACACCTTTTTCTGTTGTCGTATGAACTTTCACTACATACTTAGTTATTTGCATTTATATGTGTGTTTCAATGACAATTGAATTTTCTACCTTTTGTAACCAACGTTAGTTTTAAATAGTGTTCCCAAATTTTAATTAAGTTTGCTAACAAGTATTGCTTTGATACAAAATAAATGTGCAAGTAAATATAAGTTACAAGTAAATATTTAAAAAATAGAGTTTAGTTGATTTTGGTTAACATACATAAAGGCAATAATAACATGCATATCAGGAGAAAATGTTGATGTGACGTGAATATGAACCATGCGTTGTACTTCACCAATTTGTTCAGGAAAATGTTTTAACATAAGGGGGTACTAGTTTATTAGGTAACAGTCCACAGGAAGACATGTCACCTCATCGAGACACATTATTTGGACTATAAGGTGACCAATATGTGCCCTATCTCCTCAATGCATTGATCTTAGTTCAAAAGTAAAATACACAAATATTAAAGATTTTGCTGTGGTACCCAACATGGGTGGTGGTTATATATAGATTCTCATTCAAGTACGGGTGAGTTATGGAATTTCTCCACCCGAGATAGTTAAATTTTCCATTTAATCTTAAATTTAACTATTGAAATTCCATAACTCACGAGTAAATTTAAGGAGAATCTGTTTCTCCTATGATTTTCGACAAAAACCTGACGAAAATGTCGTTGCTATGTAGTTTGTCTACATAGACGTCATTTCGGACTTCTCTAGTTTATCGTTCCAATAGTTGTATAAAAAAGGTCGGTAATTCCCACGTAGATATTTAATCACCGGGAAATGGTTAAACATATGTATTTGTATCCCACCGATTAAATACGTTAAGAATAGGAGAAACATGATTCCAGTGTTCCCACTCTTATCTAGATATGAACTTCCAGGGTTTTCCGGATTTTTTCATTACTTTTCCAGCTTTCAAAGATGTATATATATATGAGAATATTTGTGGTAAGACTGTAATATTATGAACTATAATTAACACTGAATTTGATTGGAACTTAATGTAACATTGACCTGCAGATTCAGATTCAAGGTTATCAATTCGTCCCAATTGTATCTGTACCTTGTCATATGTCTATAGTATACGCTTTATTATTATTGGGACGAATTGCATAAAACTTCCGGTTGGATAAATTACACTTTCAATAAAGATTTCAAGGGTAAATGCCAGATTTTGGCCATGAGATTTCCCGACTGGGAACGTGTAAACGAAATTTCCGTTCTTGGTATGTCTTAAAATTCTCAAATATTAATTTGACCATCCTTGCCAAAAAGACAAGTTCTCTGACCAAATTTCTATGAATTATATTTGCAGAAATGTCATCAGCTCCGATACTGGTATTTCGATTGGAACCCACAACTGATATTTAAATGTACTGTTACAATAATTTTAAATGTTGCAGAAAATAAAGGTTATCTCTCTTGTGTACAGCACTTTCCCTAGGTTTTGGTTTTTAAAAATATTGCAGTTTGAATATTCCCCTCTAAATCATGATGTAGATAATTTCGGAAGAGGACACCGTAGTGACAAAATTTGGAGAAGTTCAGAAATTTGAAGTCCAAGGCATAAATCAACCGAATGGAAGGGTACACGTATAAATAAAGAATAAAAAAGTATAATACGAACTAAACAAAAAAAGACTTCACAGACACGTATGCATTAGCAATGTGAAGTCCCATTAAAAACTTCGAGTTACATCAAGTGCTCCGGGGGGGGGAGGGGGGGGGGGGGGGGGGGGGGGTAAGCATGTCGTGCTGCGTTTACAACATCCATCACATTTCCAGTGAGCAGGCGCTCTGTTGTTCTTTTGTGATTTTTTTCCTTTTATGCGTTTTTCTTCTCTAAATCATGCTGTTGATAATTTGCCTATTCTGCATAAATAATTGAGAAAACAATATTCTTGTGACTTAAGGTAAGGTTTGCGGTCACAGGGAGATAACACGAATTGAAAAGTTCTGATCACTTGAGCGTTTAATCCGGTGAATTTTAACAACGTCGAAAAAGCGCGTTGCGTACAATTATTGTCTGACAAAATGTCAACACATCGTAGTAGTGAACCGAATCACATGTTTAACGATTAAATATCAAAACGTTGCTCTATTGCTTGGAATGCATTCGGGAACTAGATCAATGTCAATTTAAGAAAAGTTTTTTTTGCCAGAAACAGGTGAAAGTCTACACAACTGCCGAAGCGTGTCTTTATGTGTTGAAACTTGAATATTGATCAACGTTGATTTGGGAGAATATTTTTTAAAACGACAAATTCTCATGTTTATGGATGACTTCATCATTACTGATGCTTTGAATTATTAGATTTCAGTAACTGATCTTCTTTAACATGGCCAAAAATTATGAGGATACAGTGAATAAATCATTATTACATGTACATGTAATAGAGTCGCTACTTGCTACGAGATTCAAACAACGGACTCATATAGGTCATAAATCCTGATCTTTCCACGAATTGAAAATCTAACCTTTAACAGTTCAAGAAGAGATTTTGAATAGCTACGTGTATTTTGACTTCATTGGTTCAATAAAAATGTCCATTGATTTTCTGGTCTTCATCTACTTTAGCGCCCACTCTTGTACTGTAGAGCTATGATTTGGTAGGGATATGGTTAGCTGAGGAAAGGGTTCCTTCTCGCAGGTCAGAGCCTATTACATTTATAATTTGATGTTTTTTCTTATTTCTATTTAGAATATAAAAAGGGAAAACTATGCAGTATTTTTCATACATAAAAAAAAAAAACAAAAAACAAAAAAAAAAACAAAAAAAACACATACAATGCACGAGGCATGTTTTATAGTTGAATATACATTGCGCCACGATGCATGTTAAACAGATCCAACACAATATTTGCTTAGTACTTTGTTTTACCATACTCGAATTTTAAAAACATGATCTAGATACTATCAAAACAAAACTTCCATATGAATTTCATCAAAATCCGCAAATTAATATAGGCATGAGAGCGCTTAAAATGAGGACAAACGGACGGACGCCCGGAATTTCTATGCCCCCGCATTGCGTTCCTACGGGGGAAATAAATTATGCCATGAAAACGGCTTTCATTGATTTATTTTCTTACAAAACGGGGAAAAAACTTTATTTATGTGTTTAAGGGGGGTTAATATAGCATCCGTTTCCATGGAAACGAGATCGGGGACATATGAATTTTATTATTTTATTATAATGGAAATATTTAATTCTATGAGTTCTCAATTTTTCATGAAATCGTGGGACTCGGAAACAGGACATTTTCACCTTTTTGTTGCCATGGCAACGTCTCTATTTTTTGCAAGGAAATGTTAAAATGTTGTGTTTTCGTGATTTATTCTTACATTTTCATGCAGATTTGATAAATAATATCTAGAACATAATCATTTTTACAATTTTCATTAAAAACTTTAATAGTTTTAATACTTACATAAATTATTTCTTGAAAATAGTAAAATAAATACATTGTGACAAAACTACCAAAAATCCAAATTTTGAGATGTTTTTACAAAAAAACTGGACGGGCGATTTTCTTAAAAATGCCACTAAATAAGAGAGGTTCCCCCAATGAACAAATAAATATGTCACATTACTACAATATTATAATTATAAAAATCCAAGGAGAGCGCAAACCTTACCTTAAACTTATTCAAGGTTTACCATGAGCGTTGAAAAAATGATTCCCTTTATAAATTTGTTTTTATATTGTTTAAATTTGTTCGTGTAAAGATCAAACAATTGCTCTGTTTAACTTGGTTGCCATCTTTAATCTAAGTTGTTTCAATGTACCAAATGTTTTATTGTTCATGTGTCTTTGTTTTAATACATACATCAGAGATCCTGAATAAAATGTCTGTATTATATTTGAATTGAATTATACCGGTCATTGTTTTAAAAATAAAAGAGTAATTTACAGTATATGATTTTACATTTAAAGGACTTCAACCTGCAAGTTTAATTCATTCTTTGTATTACAAGATAAAAATCAAAGTTTTTCACAATATAATGTTATCTAAAGATCATCTTTTCATGTGTGAATTCACCCATTACAGTTTATAGCTGACAACATGGGAGGTCAAATAGTTATTTGAAAACATCACATTTTTTTATAATTGGGATTATGCTTGTCGATGTCAATATTTGTGCGTCGACTCGATAACTTCTGTTGCGATTTACGTCCGTATAATTTTCAAATTCCATGTTATTTTCACACAAACCTATGATAGTAGTATATATGCGGTTCTAAATTATGATTTGAGGTGGTGGGTGTGGTGGAGGATCATGAGGATCCGGAAGTGACGTCACCGGAACCGAAAATGACGTCACGGAACCGTAAGTCACATGACCGGAACCGGAAGTACCCGGAAGTGATTTGCGCGCATGCGCAACCGGAAGTGATGGATTTTCCCGCCATTTCTTTACGGAAGTGACGCAAGACACGTGCTAGGACCCGGATGTGTGGTCTGCGCATGCGTAGGCGGAACCGGAAGTACCCGGAAGTTGTGTGCGTATGCTCAACCGGAAGTGATGGGTTTTCCCATGATTTGTTTACGGAAGTGACGCAAGTCACGTGCTAGGACCCGGATGTGTCGTCTGTGCATGTGTAGGAACCGGAAGTCAGGCGCATGCGCAACCGGAAGTGATGGATTTTCCCATGATTTGTTTACGGAAGTGACGTAAGTCACGGACCAGGATGTGCCATGCTTGACCAGATTGATTTAACTCCCTTTTCCCGCACTTCTCGGTCGTCTCTGGATCTTTCATCGGTCTCTGGGGTCTGATACTCTCACTGTTATGTCGAAGTCCGAGAGTATACGAAGTACGCTATTGGATTATCTCCCCTTATCCCGCTCTTTTTATCTGTGGGTGATGTTTTCTGTGAGGACCAAAGGTAGGATTGGATTATGCCCCCTTACCCCCAAGTGATGCTGTCACCAATAGATCAATGGAGGGGTGTCCTTAGCAACCGCCTTAGCAACGGCGGTCCATTTCATTGCACATCGCTGCTCTTCTCTTGCTCCGTGCTGCTCATCGCTGCTCTTCTCTTGCTCCGTGCTGCTCATCGCTGCTCTTCTCTTGCTCATCGCTGCTCATCACTGCTCATTGCTGCTCATCTCTTGCTCATCACTGCTCATTGCTGCTCATATCTTGCTCATCGCTGCTCATTGCTGCTCTTCTCTTGCTCATCGCCGCTCCTCGCTGCTCATCTCTTGCTCATCGCTGCTCATTGCTGCTCTTCTCTTGCTCATCGCTGCTCATTGCTGCTCTTCTCTTGCTCATCGCTGCTCTTCTCTTGCTCTTTGCTGCTCATCGCTGCTTTTCTCTTGCTCTTTGCTGCTCATCGCTACTCAGGACCCTACTCGCGTGCTCATTTCGCTCCTGTTGCTTGTCACTGTTCGTCATCGCTATTCATCTCTTGATCCACCCTTTTCCCGCACTTCTCGGTCGTCTCTGGATCTTTCATCGCTTTCTAGGGAATGCCCTCACTGTTATGTCGAAGTCCGAGAGTATACGAAGTACACCATTGGATTATCTCCCCTTATCCCGTTCTTTTCATCTGTGGGTGATGTTTTCTGTGAGGACCAAAGGTAGGATTGGATTATGTCCCCTTACCTGCAAGTGATGCTGTCACCAATGGAGGGGTGTTCTTAGCAACCGCCTTAGCAACGGCGGTCCATTTCTATGATGCACTTCGTTTCTCTTCTCTTGCTCCATCCCGCTCCTGGCTGCTCTTCTCTTGCTCCGTGCTGCTCATCGCTGCTCTTTTGCTAGTTGGTATTTCAATACTAGTCCTATATTGATACATTTACTGTTAAGAAATTGTAAAATTTGTGAAAAATAAGGAGTATCTCCCTCGTGCATAGTTCAGCCTTTAGTTTTTGGTTTCACCACTCTTTGCCATTTTGTTGATTTTTTAATTTCCTCTTCAACTCTTTGGATTGTGGTTTTGGTTTTCAACATTTTAGGCCGTGAGCATAACTGATGAGTCGTGAATTGACGTGATTTACACATCTTGTGCTTCAAAATTGGTATCATAGATTTTTATTTAGACCATTGGCACAACAGATGAGTCGTAAATCGATGTGATGTGCATCAAATTCTAGTAGTATTATGTATACATCTATATGGTGTTGTTTGTTCTGTTTGTGTTTATCAAATCCTTCTTGTTAACAAGAATTAGAAAAAAATATTTAAGGAATGACTGTCATTATTTTTTTGTTCACGAAGAAATAACATCAAAAATTAGATGCACACTAAATCACCACGGTTAGGCCAAAATTTTCCACTTGTTTAATTTTCTTCATATTTTCGTCATACATTATATATGTCTCAATACACCACCTGAGAAAATTTTGTTGAAATTCAACCACGCGTTTCCTTCACAGGGTTCCTTGAAAATGGGCATTTAAGGGGTACCCTTCATTCCACGAGATGACACAAGTTAATGAATATTACTACCTCTTATAGGACATATGTTTGATAAAAAATAGTTATAATTGTCGACCTGAAGAACAGGGATATAGTCTTAATCAAAAATGAAATATGATGGTAAAATTAATTCTTTATCTGATAATTCAAAGGTAAAAAGTACCAGACATGTTAGGAATTTCGTTCATTTTCAGTTGCCTCATTAAATATCCAAACACTGCTGTAAAAAATTATGTCGTTTAATTCTTACAAAAAACTGCTAAAACAAATTTCATATATATGTGTGTTTTATGACAAAACATTATGAAATTTTAACCACAAGTTTTCACAAAATACTCGATCAATTTTGATATTAAGACATTGAAAAAGTTTGTTTTCCCATAATGCTATCTGAAACTGCATTATCATTCATTATATGTAGTTTATATATGCTAAAAAACAAATCATGGTTACTAGTATATGATTTAAGTCAGAAAATATCTCTAAAACATTCGATTCATCAATTAAATGCTATTTAAAATAATCCTGAAAATGTCAGGAGTGTGACATTTTATGTGTGATTGACTATTACTGCTACAGTATAATAACAGGATAATGTGATAGAAGGAACCACGTACTGTGGTGGGGACGAGATAAGGGGGGGGGGGGGGGGGGGTGGGGGGCTTATTAGATTCTAATCCCAGAAAACTGTGTGTTTCATATACTTCGGCAATTTGAATTCTACATGAAATACTCCAGACCTCACTATTATTCTGTACTTTTAATACAACAATTTGGTATATCTTAATCTTCACATGGACCATACTTTCGGAGACGTACATGTTACTTGCACATATTCTACAACGTCAAATTTGTCTGTGGTGATGTCATATATGATGCAAATATCAGTAAAATGAACACGAAAATCGGGAAATCAGATGTCGTTAACCCTTTCAGTGCCACGAGAAATTCACATAAATTATCGTTCAGTGCCAAGCTGTTTTTTTTTTCACAGCCCATTGTCCAGTGACGTTAACAGTAGCGCAACTTCAGCCTCCATAATGGGGTAAAATATGGGAATATTGGTTCCGAATATTGAAAAAAATAGAGATTTTAATCTCATGGAATGTTTCTTAATGCATCTATATATAAGATCGGCGCATTTCGTAGATTTCAACTCACCAGTTGTGATCAAGGTATCATTCTGAACTTATTAGATATTTTTCGTAATGATATACATTGCATTTGATCTGACTCGCACCAAATTACACCTTTTTTGTTGTGTCATTGTGGATGGTACGTGTTGCATTCAGCGCATATCTTCTTATTCGTTCATTTTTGTCGAACCTGCGACTTTTGTCGCGGAAGCGAGACACGGCGATCCTACATTCCGTCGTCGTCGAAGCTTCTTCATCATCCATAAATAACGTGCAGAAAAATTATGTACATTATGTACATTCAACTATTACACTGAAAACATAGACAATAGCGAAAGCAGGCCAGACACTGGGTTCCGTGGAACCCTTCCAAATTAGTAGACAAAAGCGGCTACAATTAAAAAAAATTATTATTGAAGAATAAAATTTGCGTTTATAAAGTGAAGTCAATTTTCTGTTCCTTGGAATCCCGTTCCGGTCCGAACAAGCTGAGCATTCCCGCTGTCTACCGTTTGGAATTGTATGGAGCTTAATTCTTACAAATTTCCTTCCTCCCGCTTCATTTTCATCGTCTTTGTTGTTCAAATGGTCCTTTGATAAGTCTTCAATAACGCGCTGTATGAATCTTAGTATTAAGTGGCCTGTCGGATAATTATTTGTGATATAATATATAGGTATCTATCACCATTCTATGGAGAATATTAAATACAAATAATTTTTTCCACAATTTCATTGTTTTTCGGTCTCTGTGATAGAATGACAACATCGTATCTGATAAGTCAAGCCCAGCCATGTTCTTATGGCAAAAGTTCTGAATTTTCTGTTTATTGTTCCCATCTTGACTGCATGGCTTTGCAAGAGATAAAATACGCACGGGCTTTCTACGAGCTCGTTCCCAAAAGCTGCACATTAAAATGGAACCTTGTCTCACATAGACGAATTTACCAGCCCTAATTTGTTGATTTTTTATCATCAAGGGCATACGCCTATTTTCCGAATTGTTCCAATGAATATTATTATACTTCAGTCTGTTTTGCTATATAAAAATTAAGACTATAAATTTGTCTGTTTCTAAACATGAAACTATTGACTGATCAATAATTTCCATTACTATTGACCGGTTAATAGTTTCCACTACTATTGACCGGCCAATAGTTCTACAAATTATTGACCGGTAAATGTTTTTTGGTATAATAAAACACTTACTGACTGCATATTCTGGGAATAGTGAGTTAATTATCCACTCGTTACCCACTATCGCCCTCATCTACGCCTCGGTACAATAGTTAGTACCTCGGAGACAATACATTTACTATTCCCCTCATACCCAGTCAATATGTGTAGAATGTGTTTCTGGTGAACAGATGCTGCGCCAAATCAAAGGACGTAAGAAAGCTGGATTTGCACATTATAAGGGACAGTCAATCGTTATTTCCGTATAACGAACAAGGCAAGTCTAATTTAGTGTACATCGTACTGGATCCTTTATATTAACCATACAAGACTTGCGAATCGTATATGAAGAACGGGGGTGTATTTAAGTACAGTGCGTGCATTTTTTCCGTTCAGAAAAATATTAAACAAAACTTTTTATTAGTTAACTAAGTACTTTTACAAAGTTGGAATGTTTTAATTCGCAATCCATCATATTTTTTTCAGCATAAGTTCATATGAAAATTATGAAACGCTTTTTATTCAATCATAAAATAGTATTTTCCTTACTTCGAACAGGGACCACCCCTAAATAGGACCCTCATTGTAAGGCACTGAAACCGGACGCAGCAAACACACGCAAAAAGATACTGACTGGCAAAACTTTTTACCAAAAAATTCGCTTTTTTTTTATTTAAGAAAAATATATGATTTGCAGGGGTAAGTATTGCCGGTGTGGTATAAAATATAAATATACCTGAAAATTATATATCTTCAATTTAATATGATTTAATTTAGTCCAGTTTTCCTCATTCACTTGATAAGCCAACACATTTCAATGTTCAATATATCCACTTGAACATTTTGACCAAATGTCCAAAAGAAAAAATATCGATTTCATTTAATTTTGATTATTTACATAAATAAGTAAAAAAGTTAGACCATTCCATTAGGGGTGGGGGTAAATAATCCATGCTATTTAATTAAAGACGACCAGAACGCAATTATTATGGTAATGCTTAGGTATATCCGATTTTTATTTGGAATAAAACGTGTCTTGAAACTTTGTCTGTTTATAACTGTAAGTAAATAGATTAGCGTAATCCCTAGAAAGAGGGATTATTATGTTTTGCATGTAACACCGAACGTACATTTGTTCAAATACTACGTTCGTCGTGATATGCATTTCATAATTTCGACTGGATGTTAAACAATAATTCATCAATATATCAAATCCTACGTAATTATCGATTGTAAATATTTCAAAAAAGTTTTAGATTTGTTACGGAGATGACCCTTACCGAACCTCTTCACATCGTCTAATGAGTGGAAATTTGGTACGTCATAGTAATGCCACGTTATTCCCATTGTTTGACGTCAAGAAAAAAAATATCAATAGGAGTTATCTCCCTTACCCCAGGCCTATCCCCTTAAGTGTGCATACATTTTTTGATATCATTTCGAATAAACAAAAAGATAATGACAGCCATTCCTTAAAATTTAATTTGAAAAAAACGCGTAAAGACTCCAAAAATTGACTTTTAAGACAACGTGACGTCACAGTCAAGTAGAAAATTGAGTTTATTTAAGGATTGACTGTATTTTTTTTAGTCTATGTAGAAATAACCTCAATCACGTGGTGCACACTAAACAACCCGCGAAAACGCCGAATCACTAATGCGGTCAACGTTTATTTCATTCTTGGCCGGAAATTGATCACCTCGTGAAATGCTTTATACATTACTTTCACACTGAAATGACGGCGGGCATAAAATTATAACAGCATGGCACGTATTCCCCTAAGCAAGATACATTGACATTTTTCCGTTTATAAACTTGTTAGTTAGTATATTCAATCTCATTAATTTATCTTGTTATATTATAATGTGTTAGAAGGCGTATATTGGATTAATTTTCAACACAAAATCACTGCATGCACATTATTCACTTTACACATTATTTTCTGATTGAAATGATGGCGGGAATGAAATTATAACAGCATGGCACGTTTTTCCCTTTGCAAGATGAATTAAAATATACAAAGACATTCCTCCGTTTATAAAATTGTTAGTTAGTATATTCAATCCCATTAATTTATCTTGTTATATTATAATGTGTTAAAGTACGTTGCAACGAACCGAGTCTCTCGGTTTTCGATAAATAGCAAGCGTTTGAAGGCTTAATGTGTAAAATTACTGACTAAATTCTGAAAACAGGAGTTACCGGCAACTATATTTTAAATGTGAACAACAAGCTTTCTCATTTAATTTTTTTTCCCCTAACTTTTTAACTTCGTCCATTATAAACAAAGGGAAAATTTTTATGACCTTTACTAACCTTTCGAATAGTCCATTGTTCTGTAGGTAAGAAAAGTTCAGTGAATTCGATTTATCTCTAATCGTTCGCCGGTGCACTTTCATTGTATTTCGTAAGTTCCTATTTACTCATTTTCAAACTAGTTGAAGTTTGGCCTTTATCTTTAAATCTTTAAATGGCGATTGGACGGCATTGCAAAATGAAACCTTATTATAGCATTAAAGAGGTATCTAGAAGGTATGCCTGAGAATGTCAATAGAGATCGTAAAATACTGCTGAATCATGAGTACGAAAAAAAAATGGGAAGATTATCAGTTAATTGAATTCAGATTAATTAAAGCAGACAAATTCATTTGTACAAGTAGCGAATGCTAACGGCATTTTTCAGCGTCTTTTTTAGTTTTTTTTTTTTTTTTTTGCTCACCTGGCCCAGAGGGCAATGTGAGATTTTGTCATCACTTGGCGTCCGTCGTCCGTCCGTCCGTTCGTCCGTATGTACATTTTGATTTTCTCCTCTGAAACGCCAAGACCAAATGAACTAATATGGCCGCCATGATGAATTATTATTTGTGTTTGGTAAAAATTTCTAAAATCTTCTTCTTAGAAACCGCAAATCCAACTGAACCGTGACTTTGTATGAAGCATCTGTGGAAGAACCTTTATAAATATGATTGTAGAGCTGTCAGGCGAGCTATACAGGCTAAATTCTGTTGAGCCTCTTGTTTTAATTGGTATTTCATTTTTATTTCAATTAATATTTTGCTTGATTGCTTTAATATCAACAATCTTAAAAAAAAATAGACACTAATTAAAATCATGCTACATTTTGCAATTTTTCTTTCATAACAAAATTGGTTTAAAAATTAATGAAAAAAATCGTATCGTAAAAAATACGCGCAGGGAAAAATTAACGGTTACAGGGTCACCTTTTTGCGCCCGTCTCGTACCGCTCACCTCCAAAAATTGAAAGGCTACTTCCTTATATGAAAATCTGAATTTAGGAAATATTATTATTATACACTTCGATAAAAAAAGAAGAAAAAAAACTCCAAACAACGTGTATCCGCTGAGGCATATATACGCCGGTTCGTTTCACTTTTTCATAATTAAGCAAATTCTTTAAAAACCATTCTGTCGATATTGACAATTTATTTTCACCCCTTGATACTTCGTACAAATATTGTATTTTACATTACGAAATGGAGAGAAAATTGTAAAAACTATTAGACTGTAAATTTGGCAATCTCGCTTTCCATAGTTACATGTACCTGTATTTACCTGAGTAACCTGTTGAATAATAGCCAGGGTCAGTCTAACTGCTAACCGCTAGAAAGTTGAATTTTATACTATATACAACAATATTTGCTATGTTAGGATAAAACGGAGGCGAGTAAAAGTTACCGGTAGTTTTGGAGAACACCTTCTCCTAATTTTATCGGACGGGTATTGCTAAAGCTTGCTTTAAAGGTAGAAAATGTGAGAGTAAGGTGCAACGTACTTAAGAATGATATATTGGATTAGTTCTCAACACAAAATAACTACATTTCTCCTATTCTTGACGTGTTTAATCGGTGGGATAAAAATACATAATATCTTTAACCACTTCCCGGTGATTAAATGTCTACGTGGGAATTACCGCCCTTTTTTCTACAGTTATTAGAACGATAAACTAGAGAAGTTCCGAAATGACGTCAATGTAAACAAACTACATAGCAACGACGTTTTCTTGAGGTTTTTGTCGAAAATCATAGGAGAAACAGATTCTCCTTCAATTTACTCGTGAGTTATGAAATTTCTCCACCCTCAATAGTTAAATTTTAGATTTTAACACGCTCGCTTAAGGCTCGCGTGTTGAAAATCGAAAATTTAACTATCTCGGGTGGAGAAATTCCATAACTCACTCGTACCTGAAGGAGAATCTATATGTACATTACTCACTTTTATTGCTGTTCTTCATCTTCAAATTGATGCTTGAATTAACCCAATAAAGCATTTTTTTTTATATGCATTTAACACATGTAAGTAATATGGATAAGACAAGGGTTTGTTAAGGAAACGGCATAATGTATTGTAAGGGAGATAACACAGTCGCGAAATCTTAAGTAAATTTTTGGTGACACGATATAAGATGAATAGACCCTTTCAAACGTTGTTCAGTGGGCTTTGATTTAAAAAAAAATATATAATAAAAATACTAAGAGTAGCAAGAACGATCAAATAATTAGATCATCGGTCATAAAATAATGTATACTATTCTCATTTTTATTGTTCTAAAATCTTAAACCATATACAATAAGTTTGACCCACCTAAAATACATTTTTCAAAAAATAAATAATCCGAAACATTGTAAAGCAGACATAAGCTATTAAATATTTTAGGAAAGTATAAATATGCATTATAGAAAGACTTAGACATGTATTAAAACACATTTCAGAATTTTACGTTATTTTTTTTCCTTGTAGTTATTTCATTTGTGGTGACAAAAGATAAACATTTATTATACCTTAATGTACAACTGAAATATATGATTACGTTTAATTAGATGAAATACTGTCTACCTTGTATACATCTGTTAGTTTTTAAAAGCTTGTGTTTTTCAATAATTAAAATACATTAAAGGAAGAAAGTATTCTTAATAAGTTTTTTCCTTAGTCCGATGTCAAATCACCACTTTGAATTTGCTACGACTTGATGACCAATTATTAGGCAAACTGCATCATTTATGGGAAAAGATTTATAAGACAGACACGTTTAAATATAAAACTCGATTTTTGTTATACTGCCGATATTATAGCGCTGATGTTATAGGCATTTCTATTTAACACAATTGTCTAAATGTAATGTAGTAAATATTGACAAACGCCAATTTGTTACAAAAATTTAAATTCAGACACCCCCAGAAAGATGCAGACTCAATATTTTTTCATAAATCGATAGAGTATTTGATAATGACACCGAACGTCAGATCTAGATTCTTAATATAAATACATGTTGGATCAATATCAAGTTCTCTCCTAATGTGTTAGCGAAAAATCTCATAGAACCGTTACAGAACGGTTCTACGGTAGAACTCACCCTGTCGTAAATGGTTAAAATTGTGCAGAAAAGTTTAAAATTACGCCACATCGTTTAAAATACCAATAAAAACTCTTCTGGAACAATGTACCTACAGATCGAGGCAGGCGTAAAAAAACTGACAATGACAACACCCTACCACAATATCACAACATTTGCAAGCAGATGTCACGCATTCAATACACAAAAATAAAACATCCTAAGGATGTAAGCCGTATAAGTGCACGTAGCTAGAATAGGCTATTCGACAGAGAAACTAGACTGGAATTTATAGAACTTTCGGTGTTTTTAGGCAGATCGTTTCAAACAATTCTTACTGAATGTGCTAAACCATAAGAAAGAAATGATAAAAAAGCACACCAAATGATTATGAATAAAAGTAGAGTAAAACTATCTAAAAATAATCATGCATAAGAAGAGAGTAAAAATATCTACCAACACAAATATTAGATTATCTTTATTTAGTAAGGACGGTTTCCTAGTAACAATAGATAATGCACACATTTTTTTCTTTAATTATCCACTTTTTACTAAAGTTCAGTTTGATCCAAAATTATTTCAGTACAATCTGACCCTCTCTTAGCTAACAAATCAAAATTAAATTGAAGCCTATTATAGTACCGATGCAAAAATTTGCTAAAAATCAAATTGTAAGTTTATTTTTAAATTAAATCAGGGCAACGGTTACTATGCTTTCAAATAATATCACTTTTTGTTAATGTATCAAACTTTTGTCTAGTATACAATTTATTTTTTTATCTTTAAAACAAGATTTTCTGCATATTCTCACATGTACGATCGTACTTAACCTTTTTTGTTTAAAAACACTAACCGTTTGAGAATTGATATCAAGAGAGATTTATTGAATAAAGGTTTGAAAATAGAATTAAAAATCTTAGTTCACATTACCTTCTTTTGAGTATTCTGTAGACTATATTAGGACTAGGCCTTCGGATGTCAGAATATGACATAAATCTGAAGATTTAGGTCCAGTGCCCTTCCAGGAAGTTAAGCCTTCCGTGACATACCACATATTTTAACACCTTTGGTTTCACATTGAATTTCTATTTGTCCAATGCATTACAAGATTAGTGCAGATGTGTCTCCTCATTATTCAAGTGCACAGAAAGAAAACGTGAGAGAAACATTGTACTGGATGGTCTATTCCGAGAAGTAACTCGACGTTTAATATTTTTGAATATGGCTTTAAGGATGACCGCTGATCTAATAAGAAATAAATAGGATTTCTCATTGTCTTTGCATTGACAACTTCAGTCTCTCAAAGATGTATGAAAAAATAAAAAGGATTTCATAAAACTTTGTCAAATCCCATTTTAAGGTATGTATGATTGAGTTATAAAAGAAAAAATAGGGGTTCGTGGGCAAAAAAATTCATGTTTAAGAAATGAATAAAACCCGAGGATTCCAAAAATCTGACAAAAAGACCAAAACATGACCAGCGAGCATCCTTAAATGATACTATGTATTTCATTCAGTAAATGTTTGTCATCCGTCACCAATGGTGTATTAATTTTGATTAATGTCAAACAACCTAACATCGACTACATATTATCTTTATTTTGTAGCAATTTTAAAAGCTGCAAAAAAGAATGTTTGATTAAATTCTTAGTTTCCTCATAGTTGGCGCTGAAACAACTATTTTTCACAGATACTTTTATCTCGTACAGCGACTTTAAAGGTGAAGAACAGCAATAACAACACGTTTAGAATTATGATAAGTGTACTAAAGCACACTTTCGGATGTATACCAAGGGCAAGCCAGATAATACCCCTGCTAAAGACATTATCAAAAACAAAAAAAAGAGCTTTCTTTTGTTTATCGGTTATTTATACTAAACAAATAGAAAAGGTCCCATAAACATGTTTTTGTTCGTTAAATAAGTGATTTTTTGTTAAACTACCTTTTGGGGTATTTTAGAAGTAAAACGCCATTCGATCCAGGAAAGCGCTCGCTTCGTTTTCAGTTATTGGTCGAGAGCGTGTAAACGTGAAATTCATTTGTTCCTTAAATATTGTGAATATTTTATGGAGTACAAAAAAATCACTTTTAACAGGTACGTAAACGATTACGATGATTTGAACTATTATTTTATAACCCTCACGTTATGTATTTTTGTTCATATGGATCGAAGGTTTTCAGAGATGTTTCACCTTTTAAGCTCACCTGTCCTAAAAGGACATGTGAGCTTTTGCCATAACTTGGCGCCCGTCGTCCGTCCGTCGTCTGTCGTCTCTCTGTAAACTTTTACATTTTCATCTTCTCCTTGAAACCCCTGGACCTATTGAACTTAGACTTGGCCTGAAGCTTCTATTGAAGGTCCTTTACAAAGTCTGCGTAAATCATCCTGGTCCGTGAACCAAAATGGCCGCCATTAGCATTTTCATGTTCTGATTGGTCCAAATCTAAAACTTCTTTTCCCCTGAAACGGTAAAGCCAAATAAACTGTTTTTTTTTGGCATGGAGCATCTCTGGAAGGTCCTTTACAAAGTTTGCATAAATCATCTCGGTCTGTGAAACAAAATGGCCGCCATTAGCATTTACATGTTCTGATTGGTCGAAATTTAAAACTTCTTCTCCTCTGAAACCATAAAGCAAAATGAACTGATTTTTGGTATGGAGCATCTATAGAAGGTCCTTTACAAAGTGTGCACAAATTATCTTGGTCCTTGGAACAAAATGGCCGCCGTGAACATTTACATTTTCTGATTGGTCCAAATTGTAAACTCCCTGGAACCGTAAAGCCAAAATGAACTGATTTTTGGTGTGGAACATTTATGTCATGTCCTTTACAAAGTTCGCATAAATCGTCCTGGTCCGTGAAACAAAATGGTCGCCATCACCATTGAAATATTCTGATTGGTCGAAATTTAAAACTTCTCTCTTGAAAACGTAAATCAAATTGAACTGATTTTTGGTATGGAGTATCTATGGAACACCCTTTACAAAATTTGCATTAATCATCCTGGTCCGTGAAACAAAATTGCCGCCATGAGCATTTACATATTCTGATTGGTCCAAATTTAAAATCTCTTCTCCTCTGAAACCGTAAAGCCAAATGAACTGATTTTTGGTATGGATCATCTATGGAGTGTTCTTTACAAATTTTGCATAAATCATCCTGGTCCGTGAAACAAAAGGGCCGCCATTAGCATTTACATATTCTGATTGGTCCAAATTTAAAATTTCTTCTTCTCTGAAACCGTAAAGCCAAATGAATAGACCAAAACTTACCTGGATTACTGAGCTATTTTTACAAATACAATCAGTATTGTAAAAACTAACGACACTGACGAAGGCTATTTGTTAAGTCTTCGTATATTACCATCTTATATTAGTAACGTTGTACAAATCTTTAGACTTACCTATATATATATAAATATATTGAAGTCTCTGAGACCCCTTACGGCAACTCCGCCTAGCATACAAAGCATGGCGATTATAACGTTACGCCACGGTGACAACCTAAAATAATTGTTCCTATGACGTACTTATAAACGTCATGCTTTGCACACACAGGAAGTCTTGTGTTTTTAGGCTGTAATTTAAATTCTCTAGATATAGGATCAATCCGAGGCAGTTATTTTACATCTTTTTCAACCAGCGGACGTCCGTATGAGTTTAATTTTATTTATTGAAGTCTCTGAGACCCCTTACGGCAACTCCGCCTAGCATACAAAGCATGGCGATTATATATCAGATGACAGACAGGTATACACAAATTCAATACACAGTGACATGTCAGTCGAGTACACCGCGATATAAAACTCAAAGGTTTTTAGATAACTGAACATGACAATAAGATACTAATCCTTTTAATTTAAATACAGAAGGGTTATTTAATAATATCTTGGTATATATTTTGTTCGCATATTAGTGATTTCGGGATGGTTGCAGATGAACAGATAGTGAAATTCGTCGCCCAACCCGTTATTACAAAGATGATATATTCTCTCTTGTCTAGGTATGCCCACCCATCTACCAGGTTCTATAGGAAACTTTAAGTTTGAACACCTGAGTTTTGAAATATAAATTCTCTCACTCGTGCTCAGTTTCAGTAAATAAGACTCAAGTTCGAATTCTTCTTTGAATAGAGAGTAGAATTCACCACGTGAAGAATTATTTAACTGTGCGAACCAGTTTTGAATAAACTGTACCTTTAGGCTTTGTTTAATCATATATGTATTTTTTAACAACAATCTGTTTTTCGTTCCAAATAAAGCTGAGTCCACATTTATCAAAAATGGATTTTTACGTAGGAAATCCATTTAAATTTTGATGTACTCGGCGCATGTAATTTTAACATCAGATTATATACTATAGAGGAGAGCTTGTTTTTTCGTTAACTAAACTATTCCAAAACAAAACCATTTTTTCTTTTACAATAACTTCCATGGGAAATCGCCCGAGCTCAATATATACCAAAACATTCATGACATTAGGCGACTAGAAAATTACGTAACTGGGTAAATATATATTACACAAGTAAATGATTTAAAATTGCAAGAAATTTATCTGTAAAAGGGAAGGGCCGAAAGGGTTGGGTTCGCGTTTTCGTCATGATGTAATTTCCCGTTTTTTTGTTTTTAGAATGAAAATCCGAAAAAGCATCTGGCCTCCATGTTTAACACATTGCATCTTTCTGTAAGACACACTTCAATAACTTGTGCTGCATACTCGTAAGTTTCGCTGGAATAAAAGGATGGGTTGAAATAGATTTTAAACAATTAATCGGGTCTTACTCGAAAAAAGCAAGCTTAAGAGAGATTTTCTATTTCGGATGGCCAAATATATTGGGGTGACAAATTTCCTTTATTGATGTTTCGTCTTCTCTAAAACCTACTGTATTATTGGAAACAAATTTTCAACAGTGCTCAAAATAATGGATATACAAGCATAAAAGCAACATGTATTAAAGCAAACGGAGCTACAAATGTATCTAACTTTCAAAGAATAATACAAAACAGACAGCTTTACACCGTTTAAACACACAGACATGTTAACCACCCACCATTACATTAACATTGATCAATGGATAGTTATTCGGTTTTCTCCTATTCTTGACGTGTTTAATCGGTGGGATAAAAATACAAAATATTTTTAACTACTTCCGAGTGATTAAATTTCTACGTGGGAATTACCGCCGTTTTTTTCTGGAACGATAAACTAGAGTAGTCCCGAAATGACGTCTATGTAAACTACATAGCAACGACATTTTCTAGAGGTTTTTGTGGAAAATCATAGGAGAAACAGATTCTCCTTCGATTTACTTGTGAGTAATGGAATTTCTCCACCCTCAATAGTTAAGTTTTAGATTTTAACACTCTTTAACACTCTCATTTGTTGAAAATCTAAAAATTAACTATCTCGGGTGGAGAAATTCCATAACTCACTCGTACCTGAAGGAGAACCTATATACCTCAGGTCGCCATTATTTACCTTTTGGCAACTAAAATTGTGTGATTTCAAAAATACTTTCATCAAATAAGTGAACGTTTTCAGACTTTTAACATGTATTAACGCAGCATATGTTGTAAATCGAAATATTAAGCAAGTACGACCGAAAATAGTATCCCGGAGTATTGATAAATCGGTCACTTATGAATATTTTCTAATTTTGCCAGCTGAAAGGAATCTTTGGTTTATTAAATTTTTGCATTATCATGCTTCATAAATTATCGATAATTTGAAATGGGTGAATAATTGATCTTGTCCACTGTTGTTAAAACCGACCTATTTTTAGCTCTTTCGTTTGCAAATGGCGTCATATCATGTGACTTATTAAATCGGTCAGCCAATGAAAATCCACTCAGCAATGTCATAGGCCAAGGTAAGTTAATTATTTACGTGTATTTTTGTACCTTAATAAATAACCATTGGAACAGATGCAATTCTTTATGAATAAAATTATTTTTAATATGAAAACTGAAATTAAAAAAGATATTCTTTGATTTTATGAAGAAAATTCACAAAGTAAAATATTTTAAAGAGGGCACCTGTTCTTGATTTGATCAGGGATCATATAATACTAACATATAGAGTTCTTGATTTGATCTCTTTTATAACAACTGAAACACATGAATAACACAAATGTTTATTTTTTAACATCTAATCTAAATTTACATATAATTTCAGACCTGATCTTTCTCACAATGAACACAGAAAATATCTCCTCTCCTAACTACCCTCACACTTGTACAGTAAATTAAATGTACCCAATGCCGACAACTGTCACACAGAGCCCACTTTGTAAATATCAAACCTGTACTCTTTCTTGCTTCCTCTGGCATAATTTCTTGCAAACACAACACTTTTCATCCTCACTAATTTCAGACTCACTCTCAGTGTCAATCTCAGAGTCCTCACTAACATAAATACATGTACGCACAGACCCTCCACACCTATAGCTACTTGGTCCAGCTTTCTGTGATTCACACACTACACTAGTCTTTTTACTTTTCTTTCCCTTCTCTTTTACATTTTCACCTTTCCTCTTCTGTACTGAGTTATTTTGCTTACTTCCTTTCTTCTTAGAACTACTTACAGTACAATCTTTCACCTTGTCACTTTCCCTTCCTTTCTTTCCAAAATTTTTACTAATGATCCTTTATCTTCTCGACAATTTCATCCTCTGTCACAGTCTTACCACTTACAACCCTAATAAGAACTTTTCTCTTTTTCTTTTCCCTCTCTCCTTTCACCTTCTTGGTGGCTGCCACTTTATTTACAAAAAAAAATCATTACTTCCTTTCAAACAAACTCCACTTTCTGCAGATTCCCTCTCTTTCTCAACACCAACTACCTGCACATCAACAATAGTTGTTGAGCTGGATTTAACTGAAAAATAAAAGAAAACAATTTACTGCTTTGTACACAAAAAAAATATTATTTACCATACAAATAAAATATCTTATTATAATTAGTATTAAATAATTGTATGAAACAAAAATATACAAAACATAAAAAAAAGACAAAAAGACCCCCCTCCCCCCAAAAAATAAAATAAATAAATCATCAAAAAATTAAAGGGCAAATGAAAACAACAAAAAAGAATAAATAAGATGCTAAATGAAAACAAAACTGGTGGCAAATATCAGAATTTTTACAATTATAAATTTTTTTTGTTTTTCAGGATAATATATTTAGGTGTTCAAATTTTACATTTAAATTTAATCATAATTTTTAGGATAGATTTGTTACATAATTGACTATTTTTCAACAATATTTAGCTCATATCAATTTAGATCATTTTGTTTCAATGCGTTTTCCCGCAAAAATAGAATGAAAATGTGCAAGGTGCTTGGTATTTTGAAACATTCTAAAATTCATTTTGCTTGGCCTTCCAATATGCTTTTTATAGCTGGTGACCTAGAATAGAAGCTTAACAAATCCCACAATGCCACATTTGGGGTTTTCCATACTAAGAACCATATTTTTAGGACATTCGGATGCGGATAAAAAACGGACATAAGAAAAATGGCCTCTTTGACATAAGTAAAAGATTTTTTAAATAAACTTACCTTAATAAATCTCATTTTAATTTTGGAATTGAAATGCTTGTCTGCAGACTATTTTTGCACACAGCAAAAGCGAAAATGACGTCACAACACAAAAATGTCGCGAGAGATTAGCAACCAAAATAACCGACCGATTTTACAATATGACCGATTTCAAGATACGATAGGATATATTAAAATTGTAAATGAACAGTAACTTCCTTTCCATAACGAACATTTTTTTTACTGTAAAAAAACACACAAGCAAACTATATCCGACGTTCTTCCCAATACATTTCATTTAGATTTAATTTGGTTTTAGTCAAGTCAAAATTTCAAAATGAATTTTAAACATAAATATCTTGTGACTTACAAATCATAGAATTATTTTCGAGTATGTCATTTATAGTTTGATCTGGTTGTATTATTCGTAGAACTACAATAAAACAATAAAATATCAGCCTAAAAAATAGCACTGACCAAACTATACTGCAATTAAAAAAAGAAAGATAAATTTTGTTAGCATGGCGTTTTTAATAAAAACAAGAGGGAACACATTTAATGTTTCGCCTAAGGACGCGATAAATGGTATCTAATACTGGGAATTGTAACTAAAAAGTAATGCATTAAAAGAATTGATAATTGTCATAGAATATTTCTCTGAAGAATCTGGTGCAAGTAAATCCAGCCTAAAATTGTGTTTAAGGTCAGCAGACAGGTGTCGGGCTGGTATGTATCAACCACGCAGTACTTAATATAGGCAACAATTATTGGGTCTACGTATTATATTTGCTGAGAAATCGAGTTATTTGTGAAAATATGACAAAAGTCACTCATTTAAACTGAGTTAAAGGCCAGGTGACAGGCAATAGACTGACATTTACTTGGCAAGATGTATTTTATTGGTGCGAAGTTTATACATGTTATCATATTATATATAAGAAACAAAGATCTTAAGTGTATGTATTATCTGTTCAAATTGATGAAGTTTAAAAAAAAGTTGACGCCACCGACGGAGGTTTTATAAAACAACCTGTATTGGTTGTAAAGAAGAGTATAAACAAGTGATATTAGGAACCTACTGAGAGTCACTGTGCATAAAAAGATATGTCAGGCGATATTTTCTTGTGTTACTTTTGAAAGTAACATACTTCACTGATAATAACTATAGATTCTACAACGATAACCAGTTAATTATGAAGTTTATCAATCCAAGACAGAGGTTCGGAATTCCCATTTCCCGTTTCCCTGGGAAAACAAAGATCGTTGGGAAAGTTAAAACAGAAGTACCAGTTTCCCGTTGGGCATGTTGATCGTCTGTTCATGGTATGCTCCGGTGCGTTTCTGTCTTGTTTGACGAAGTCGTTAATTGGGCAAGAACTAATTTAGCAACTGGTTTCCCGAAAATAGACGGCTCGTTTTCCTTGCGCTTAGCGGTAAACAGGTATTAATCAATAACAGCTAATTTAAATGCGATATGAGTCTGCATAAATATTTGTTCGTTTCAACTCAAAGAAACTAAATTGGAGGTCAACAGAAACAGTATAAAAAGAAACGTTTTATGTTTAATTGTTCATATATTAAAAGTTTTGCCGACTTGTAAAAGAAAGCAAGATGGGTAAGTGAATACTGGTGCGGGAAAGTAAGATTTAAGATAACATTCACGTGGGTAAGTTAATTTTTCAAAAAAATTCTTAAGCCCTGCGAGCTAATTACATTTTCATTTTTAAACTGCGAGGCTTGTCCGCGTATATTAAAAAAATAAATAAAAATAATTATCTATAGTGGATTAATTTCATAATTAACGCGTCAAGAGTTTTAGAATATTTTCCTCAAACAACAATGTAAAACTCCGAGAGGAATTCCGCACGTTTTTTTGGCGGGAAATGTCACGAGCATTAACCAATTTGGTGGTATCCAAATTTTTGAAACTCGCCAAGAGCGTGTAAACCCTCGCAGAATTAGAATTAGAGAAAGATATCTCTATCACAGTAATGTTATAAAATCCATACATGTTGTTACGGACGAAATCACCTTTAAATTGTAGCCAACAAAAGACAAATCAATAATAAAATTTAACAAGATTTATTATATACAAGTTTACAAAAAAATATTACACAAACTAAAATGTCAACTTAACTGTTCAAAATCCTTCGTCTTTTCCTAATCCGGAATTCTCGTCACTGTTGCGGGAGTCCAAACGGAATATTATATCCAATCAGTCACAATCTAGTATGATGTAACGTAAATAAAAGTGTCAAGTACGATGTGTGAAACGTAAATAGAAGTGTGTCAATCCAACAGCTGAGTCTGGTCCGATATCTTCTGCTCTGAAGTCTAAATTTCTTGTCCGTATATATACTGTAGAACGGAAACTTCTGGAATACGGTAGAAGTTTGAATCACACTAGAATTATTACGTAAGTCAAATAGAAAGTTCTAGTCATTCCATCAGTATCTATTATTGTTCCGGTGATTTCTAAACTGTGCAGTTATAACATTATTTGGTAAACAACTATAAGTATTATGTAAACATAGTATACATGTTATAAGGCTACGCAAAACAAATTTGGCCAAGATAAAAAAATATAATAATTACAATATCATAACACCTCCCCCCCCTTAAAAGAGGTTTGAGTGTAACGAGAACTTCATGAACAATATATACAAAAATATATAGTATGTATACAGTGTTTTAATAAGATCTAGATAAAGCATCTGCTATTACATTATCTTTACCTTTAATATGTTTTACAATAATATCATATTCCTGTAACAATAAACTCCACCTAGTCAACCTCTGGTTCTTGTTTCTCATTTTATGTATGAAGGTGAGAGGATTATGATCAGTATAAACCAGAATAGGATGCATAGTGAGATTTAAATATACATCAAAATGTTGAAGTGCAGACAACAGTGCAAAACATTCTTTTTCAATAGTGGAATAATTTTTCTGATGTTTATCTAATTTCTTGGAAAAATATGATATAGGTTTCTCAACATTATCATCTGTTTCTTGATATAAAACGGCTCCAACTCCTACATCACTTGCATCAACGGCAAGTTTGAATTGCTTTTTAAAGTCTGGAGTGATAAGAACGGGACTGTTAATTAAAAGTGATTTGCTTTTTTCAAAAGCGTTTTGACAATTATCACTCCAGATGAATTCAGAATCTTTCCGTAAAAGATGAGTCAATGGTTGAACAACAGTAGCAAAATTTGAACAACATTTTCTGTAAAATCCAATCATGCCTAAATATCTCATAAGTTGTTTTTTATTTGTACGAGGAGGAAAATTTGTAATTGCATCCACTTTAGCCATAATAGGTTTCACTTGACCTTGGCCAACTGGGTGCCCTAAATAATCAACAGTGGCCTTACAAAATTCACTTTTACTAAGATTAACAGTCAAATGTGATTGTGACAATCTATCAAAAGTATCATATAAATGTGTTAAATGCTCTTCCCAGCTATCACTACATACAATAAGATCATCAATATAAGCATAACAACAGTCTAAATCTTTTATAACATTATCAATCATTCTTTGAAATGTAGCTGGAGCATTTTTCATACCAAACAGCATGACAGTATATTGAAATAAGCCGTCTGGTGTGACAAAAGCTGACGAGATCTCGGTGTCAAGGGGACCTGCCAGTAACCTTTTAATAAATCAAATTTGCTTACGAATTTTGCTTGTCCAATGTTATCAATGCAATCGTCTATCCTTGGAATCGGATAGGAGTCAGATTTTGAAACTGTGTTCACTTTTCTGAAATCAGTAACGAAACGAAAGGTTTTATCTGGTTTGGGCACAAGGAGACAAGGAGAGCTCCATTCACTGTTACTCGGTTCAATAATATCATTGTCAAGCATATATCTAATTTCTTGTCTCATACCATTAAGTTTAAGTGGATTGAGCCGGTAAGGATGTTGCTTAATTGGAGAAGCATCGCCTACATCAACATCATGACAAACAGCAGTGGTTTTGTTTGGCACATCTGGAAAAAGATTTTTAAAAGAAAATACCAAAGTTTTCAATTTTTCTCTGCGACCGAAAGTCAGATGTGGAAGTTTTGAGTCTAAATTTGACAAAATTTCTGAATTTTTCAATCTAACAGTTTGTTCCATAGTCTTCAAATCAAAAGATGGTTCAATTATATCTGGTTTGTCATGATCGTTCTCCAATTTAACCATGGCTAAAGTGGCAACTGGTTTACTCTCACCTTCATTAGTACGCTCAAAATATGGATTTAACATATTAATGTGACACACTCTATTTTGTTTACGCCGACTTTGAGTTTTTACAATATAATTCAAATCATTGATTTTACTGTCGATTGTATAAGGACCACAGTATTTAGCCTGTAAAGGATGCCCAGGCACTGGCAAAAATACAAGTACCTTATCACCAGGCTCAAAAACTCTGTCCCTGGCATCTTTATCATACCATATCTTATTCTGTACAGTTTTTAAGTTTTTCTGAGCAATTTGACAAGCAGTATACAATTTTTCTTTAAATCTAGATACATAGTCTAGAAGATTCAAGTCAGTGTGTTCAGTAAGCCATTCTTCCTTAATCAATTTCAAAGGTCCCCTTACAGTATGACCAAACACTAACTCAAAGGGGCTAAAACCAATGGATTCTTGAAGAGCCTCTCGGACCGCAAAAAGTAGAAAGTGAATACCATCATCCCAGTCCCTGTCAAATTGAAGACAAAAAGTTCTAATCATGTTCTTCAGTGTTTGATGAAAACGTTCTAAGGCACCTTGAGATTCTGGATGATAAGCACTTGATCTATACTGAGCAATCCCTAGCTGGTAAACGACCTGCTGAAATAAACCTGACATAAAATTTGAACCCTGGTCGGACTGTATAGACTTAGGAAGTCCTACTAATGTGAAAAATTTGATAAGAGCTTTGACAATAGTTGGTGTCTTGATATTCCTTAGGGGAATAGCCTCAGGGAAGCGAGTGGATGTACACATGATCGTCAGTAAATAAGCATTTCCAGTCTTGGTCTTTGGTAAAGGTCCAACGCAATCAATAAGTACTCGGCTGAAAGGTTCTTCAAAGGCTGGAATTGGCAGAAGTGGTGCTGGTGGTATTTTCTGGTTAGGCTTGCCAACAACCTGGCATATATGGCATGATTTGCAGTATTCTGTGACATCATTTCTAAGTTTGGGCCAGTAGAAATGTTGTAATATCTTAAGGCAAGTCTTCCTTATACCTAAATGTCCAGCCAAGGGGGTGTCATGGGCAAGACCAATAATTTCTTGCCTATAGACTTTAGGCACCACCACTTGGTATACCACTCTCCATTCCTCCTCTGGGATAGCATCAGGGGGCCCCCACGTCCTCATCAAAATGCCGTCTTGATGGTAGTAACATTCGGCCACTTTGTCTGCATCTTCTTGGGGTAGAGCCCTCTTGCAGAGCTGAAGAACCTCAGGGTCTTTATTCTGTTCTTAACTAAATGTTCTTTTGTCTAATGAATGGCTATTCACGTCTGGCCATGGCATAATTACATGTTTGTTAGTACCAGGTGGTCTTATTATGGCCTTTTTTGAGCTACCGGGACCTTCAATGTCGGCAAGGAAAGTGTCAGAAAGGTCCATATAATCATACTGGCCTTCTTGTAAATCCTCATCTTGTTGTTTTCTTGCCATTGCCCTAGTAACAACACAAGCTGGATACAGTTCAGCATCATCTTCAGGTGATTTAACATCCATCACCGGTTCACTTGTGACAATTGGTTCAACAACCACTTTGTTCCTAGCTAGATCATTTCCTAGCAATAATGAAACACCCTCAACAGGGAGAGTAGAACGAACACCCACAATAACTGGTCCAGTAATTAAATCTGACTTCAAATAAATGCGATGGAGGGGAACATCTATACAACCTAACTCTACACCTCGTAACAAAACGGATGCACCAACGGACGTCTCCTCGGACAAAAGCAACAGAATAGAAACAAACCCATCAGACATAAAGGGCTTATAATCCTCCATGTATTCACAAAAACTGGACTTAAAAGCCTGACTCGCAGGACATTCCAACTTATTGGTAACAACGGGTGTCGTACAAGCACTGGATTTGGGCTTATGATCTCTTTCATTCTTCTTCTGGAGTCTAAAACAATCAGCCATCAGGTGACCATTTTTCTTACAATAAGCACAAGTATGTGACTTCTTCTCAAAAGTATCAAATTTTGGACCAGACATATTATAGCTAGACGGACTCTTATTCTGTGCAACAGGCTTACTATCAAAACACTCAGTGCTTTGAATTTTGTAATTGTCTTAATTTATCAAAATTGCTATCTATTTTCTTTGACGTAAGCCATTTATCAAGTAGATCCTCTTTTTCCCTAGCAAATTCAACATAGGTTTGTGTTTCAAACTTATTATAAGACCTAAATTTCTGTCTATATGCTTCTGGCACTAACTCATAAGATTTCAAAACTTCCTGTTTAACAGTGTCATAATCAGAACTTTTTTCTGAAGAAAGTGCTGAGTAAATTTCAGCGGCCTTGCCCACAAAAACACTTTGCAGTATTGTAGTCCAATAAGGCTTTGGCCATTTCAAATTTTGAGCAATTTTCTCAAACTGTGGAAAAAAATTATCAACAGTTACTGTTTTTTCACAAAATTTGTATTTTTTGCTGCATCAAAATTATCTGATTTTGACTCATATTTAGTGTTGCTTTCTACTTTGCCCATTTCCGTTTTTATTTTCTCCATCTCTAACCTTTCCCTCATTTCAAGTTCTGCCTGTCTTTCTTCTTTTTCCAATTGTTTTAATTTAAATTCGTTTTCCAATTGTTTTAACTTAAGTTCATGTTCTAATTCAGGCTGTTTTAATTTGAAAGCATCAACATTTTCGACCTTGAGGCCAAGAGCCTCTTCACCAAAAAATTCTGAATCAACTACATTGTCTATTACCAAATTTTTTATAATTTGTTTTCTCATAGATACTATAAAATCTATTTTTAAATGTTTAGCAAGCAACACTAATTCTTCTTTCTTTAATTTATCAAACCCTTCCAGGTCTGGCGTTTTCAAAAATTTACCAGCATCAAATTCCATTTTATAGAATTTTGTTGGCTAATTCTAATAAAAATACTGGAAAAATTTAATAAGATATAAACGTTATCCCGGACGAGCCCCCAATTTCTGTTACGGCCGAAATCACCTTTAAATTGTAGCCAACAAAAGACACAAATCAATAATAAAATTTAACAAGATTTATTATATACAAGTTTACAAAAAAATATTACACAAACTAAAATGTCAACTTAACTGTTCAAAATCCTTCGTCTTTTCCTAATCCGGAATTCTTCTCGTCACTGTTGCGGGAATCCAAACGGAATATTATATCCAATCAGTCACAATCTAGTATGATGTAACGTAAATAAAAGTGTCAAGTACGATGTGTGAAACGTAAATAGAAGTGTGTCAATCCAACAGCTGAGTCTGGTCCGATATCTTCTGCTCTGAATGTATAAATTTCTTGTCCGTATATATACTGTAGAACGGAAACTTCTGGAATACGGTAGAAGTTCGAATCACACCAGAATTATTACGTAAGTCAAATAGAAAGTTCTAGTCATTCCATCAGTATCTATTATTGTTCCAGTGATTTCTAAACTGCGCAGTTATAACATTATTTGGTAAACAACTATAAGTATTATGTAAACATAGTATACATGTTATAAGGCTACGCAAAACAAATTAGGCCAAGATAAATAAATATAATAATTACAATATCATAACAATGTACCAATGTATAATTACATAGGAATTAATGTTTGAAAGTTGCATAATTCAGCGCTTGCGAAATGGTCTGGTTTACCGCTATTGAAGAAAAGTTGTGACCCATGGGTGTTTGTTTGGTTATGGTCTTGTGATTTTGTGCTTTCTTCATAGCTTCACTCCAAGTCCGGTGTTCCTCACATTGTATAGTGCAACTAAATAATCGTTATGCTATTATTCATGTTAACAGAATATAACCATAACAGTAGAGGCGAAACAGCAAAGTAATTTCACGAAGTAGACCTATTAAATAATGGTGCAGTGAAATGACATCGCTTTTCCTTTTCCGGCATCCGTTGAATAAAATAATTAAAGCATATTATTATTAGCAGACCACTAGTCTTCTATTCGAACTTAATTATTTTCGACCATTGAGCTCGTTTGACTTGCGTTTGCGTTGATAAAAAGATCAAGCATATCTCTTACCGAGAAACTCATCCAAACAACTGACATTTTTTAACAAAAATTGAATATAAAAATTTAATTCTATAATATCAATATTTCTAAACAAGCTAATGTAGCATCCGGAAACTTTAACCACACTCCCAGAATCCGTTGACCAATGAAACGCTAATACATACATCAAGCTAAATATCAAGATGCATTTTAGACAACATTACATCAGCAGAAAAAAAAATGGTCTTCACTTACTTGCAATAAAAGACATGAAATTGCAAGAGAGTAGTAATGTTAAACCAGTCGTTCTAAATGATGCTTTATTCATCATGCGTAAACGACATCTTTATTTTCGAATTCCATTTCTGCAATGATATTATATCGACATTTTCCACTTTATTGCCCTTCATTTTTGCATTTCTGCTTAGCATTGACTTGAATCTTGATTATGACTATTTGAAATGCTCTTTTGTGAAGGCGTATAAAAGGTGCAAAATAATACAAAGCCGAATTTTCAGAAGCTTCAAGTTGTTTTTCACTTTCATAAAGATACGTTATGTACATTTGGCAACACACGTATCCGATTGTGAGATTCCATGCAAGTAATACCAGCTCAATCTTAGTCTCTAATATTTCAGTTTGTGTCTGAGTACACCAATGTACAAGCCAAACGTTTTTTTTTCTGGAAAGCCATTCGTCGCTTCCCGATCAAAATCCTTAAATTAAAAATTATATCTAACTCTAATACATGTATATTTTTTATGTAATGTAACAGTATCTAATTGCTATATTTTTTATGTAATGTAACAGTATCTAATTGCACCGGTCGTTGTATGACTGTAATATGTTGTGCATTACTTTAACTTGGGCAATGCACTAGGAATATTCTTTACAGATTCTGAATGAATGTGATAACTTTGCTTTTTTCTAAATGATTTTTTATTCATCATGCATAAAAGACATTGTTATTTTCGAATTTGATCGACATTTTCGATTATATTGTCCTTCATTTTTGCTTAGCATTGACTTGAATCTTGATTATGACTATTTGAAATGCTCTTTTGTGAAGGCGTATAAAAGGTGAAAAATAATACAAAGCCGAAAATATCAGAAGCGTCTAGTTGTTTTTCACTTTCATAAAGATACGTTATGTACATTTGGCAACACACGTATCCGATTGTGAGATTTCATGCAAGTAATACCAGTTCAATCTTAATTTTTGTCTGAGTACAAGCCAAACTTTTTTTCTTCTGGAAAATCATTCTTCGCTTCCCGATCAAAATCCGTAAATTACAAATTATATCTAATACTAATACATGTATATTTTGTTGTGTAATGTTACAGTATTTAATTGCACCAGTCGTTGTATGACTGTAATATGTTGTGCATTACTTTAACTTGGGGAATGCACTAGGAATATTCTTTACAGATTCTGAATGAATGTGATAAGCTTGCTTTTTTTCCAAATGATTTTTTATTCATCATGCATAAACTACATTGTTATTTTCGAATTCTATCGATATTTTCCATTTTATTGCCCTTCATTTCTGCTTAGTCTGGACTTGAATCATGATTAAGACTATTTGAAACAAAAGGTATAGATTGACACGTGTTCCTTTAATTTTAATGAAATATTTGAGAACTTATCTCACTTTGAAACGCTCTTTTGTGAAGTTTAGGCGTACCTTGTTTATCGGCGTGCAACAACATTAAAGTAAAATTGTTAAAAAGAAAAACAAAGACCCAAACCTAAATCTAAAATTTTATTAAATGTGTTTCTAAGTGCTACAAAATGTTTAAATATAAAAATATAAGAATATTAGAATATGTACAAAGATAATACATTTTTTTTAAATCAATGTCATGGTCCATTTTTGTATGTCTGTCAATTATCAGCTTCCCTTTTCTAATGGCCTATAAAGGTGTTTTTAACATATAAATATTGCATCATTTTAAAACTCATAAATTTGAAAAAAATGAAGTAGTGGTTAACTGTTCTGGTTTAAGGTATTCCAAAAATTAAATGCATCTTAAATCGTGTTTTCGATTCAATAAATATCTGTTTCCTGTATTTCTAAATGTACCAGAAACTAATTTAAAGATAAGTGATATTTTTCTGAAGATCTGTAGAAAATTTTACAAAAATAGATAATGAAACTTTTTTTCCTTATTTGTCATATTACACATGAGTAACTACACTAAATGCGTAACCGGAAAGCTTGAGTTACATGAATTAGGGTTTCATGTTGAAACTTACCATAATATACCAGGTTTAATTTACACTAATAACACACTTTTGATCTGAACAAACCATTTGTGTGATATTTTATCTCAGTGGTAATGATTTCTAAAATTTCAGAAAATATCAAGATAACAACATCAAAAGAAGATATATTGGCATATATTCAATCAAGACCAGCTGATAACACGAAATAATGAATTACACAGTGTTTAACTTTATTTTTGGTGATAGCATCTAAACTGGTCGTGACCTATCTTGATTGATTGCAAGAAAACATATCTTGATTCATCGCATTATATCGATTTTGTCTGAAAACATGCTTGAAAATATGAAAATGCAGAAAATCAATATGAAATAAGAATAAAAAAGATCAGAATGTTCGTTTAAGGATGCTCGCTGGTCATGTTTTGGTCTTTTTGTCAGATTTTCGGAATCCTCGGGTTTTATCCATTTCTTAAACATGGAATTTTTGCCCATGAACCCCACTTTTTCTTTTATAATTCAATCATATATACCTTAAAATGGAATTTGACAAAAAATTATGAAATACTTTTTATTTTTCATGCATCTTTGAGAGACTGAAGTTGTCAATGCAAAGACAATGAAAAACCCAGAGAAAACCCATTTCCTGCAAATTTTGAAGGCCTTATAGCTCTAAAATAAGCACATGAACCTATATTTTTGTCTTGCTGATTTGTTTACTGTTCATATGTTCTCTAAAAAAACACCTATTTCAAATCTTATTTATATCCTATTAGACCAGCGATCATCCTTAATCACGATAGTATATTACTGGTCTAATTTGTATTTCTCAAACTGGTGGACCATGCATTATTTTTTTCTATTCATGTTTTATCTAAACTTATAATTGTAATACATATTTTGCAGTTGAATACATTATCTTTATACAAATTTCTTAAGGGTTCCACGGAACCCAGTGTCTCGCCTGCTTTCACTGTTGTCTATGTTTTCAATTTAATAGTTGAATGTACAAAATATTTCTCCACATGTTATTTATTGATCATAAAGAAGCTTCTTATAAAAAGTGTTGTAAAAATCCAGGATGATTTAAGAGAGTATTTAGTGTTTTAAAAACTTTAACTGCAGACTGAATGTAATGCTAACTGGGAGAAAAATTAAGTCCATTTATAAGTAAAATACGATCAAATGGGAAAAAAAGTTACAAAATTTTCCCTGGATACTATCCTGTCATCACGAACAAGCTTCTGTCCAAGTTGGGTAAACATCAAGGATATGTTAAAAAAAATATTAATGTTTTAAAAACTTAAACCACAGAGTGAATGTAAATGTGGATCGCTATGTTTCGCTTCCGCGATAAAAGTTGCAGGCTCCAACAAAAGATCACTTGAATGCACTTTAGGCTCTAAAGAGCCTGTATCGCTGACTACGATTGTATTTTTCGACCATGAGGAGGACTAAAAATTCAAGTTTAGTCCCCTTGGCTGGATTACCTATAAGGTCCTATGTTTAACTAAATTCAGCTTTGTTGGCCTTTTTGGTTGACAGTCCGAGTCATTTGACATATTTCTGAACGAGGGCCTGCTCAGGAGCACTGTGGGCAAGTTTCTGTCCAGTTTTCCAAGTGGTTTCAGGCAGGAAGACTTTTTAATGAATTTTCTTATACAATCCTATGTTAAACCCATAAGGTCCTAAGTCAAACTAAATTCGTTTGTAGCGGCCATCTAACTTTACATTCCAAGTCATCAACCACCAATCTAAAAGAAGGCCATCTAAGGACCATTGATACCAAGGTTTAAATTAGTCAGGTGGTTTCAGAATAAAGAATTGCAAATTATACAGACAATAAGATTTTTAAATGAATGTTCTCCTTAAGTCCTATTTTTAACTAAGCGGCCATGTTTGTTGGCACTCTAAGTTTGGTTCTATCTAGCCATTTAGTTTCGAAGAAGATTTTTAAAATTCATCCCCTTTTGTACTAACAGCAATAATGTCGTTAAGAGTTTGGGATGCTGAACGAATGTTTGGAAGGGGCCAACAAAGGACAATTTCACCAAAGATAAGTCCCAGTTGTCCCAATGGGTTTTCAGAAGAAGATTTTTCAAGGTAAGTTAAGGCAGCACGACGGGCGCCAAGTGACAACAATAGCAAACATGGCCATACTGGCCAAGTGCCAAAACTAAAATACTTTTAATAAAAGAAATAATTTGAATACAAAATCAACAGAAGCAGTTTTATACATTATTTGTTCATCTCATTTTCCTTATAGGTGTTCCTTATTTCCTGTGATTAATTTCCATTTTATATAATTAATCGGCAGGAACGATTTCTGAATAACTCTCGCATTCCTCCAATATTTCCCGAACAAGATCAGGGTTCCTTCCCGCTCTACCAAAGGCTTCTACCAATTCTCTAACCGTCGTATTATCATCATGGTTTCGCCATGTGTACAACATTTTTCTGCTGACTTCACGAAGTACTCTAGGGCATTCGTATTCAATCTGCTCCAATCTTTCTATCTGTAGCCCTAATTCCAATCCTAAAACCATCCATTCATACCCTATTCGAAGACATAACTTGTCTATCAGTTCGTCAGTTGGTGACTTGTTCAATATCTTGTCTGGTAATTCTGAAATTTTTACAAAAGATAGTCTGCATTCACCATTTATACATGTTATAATTTGTTTTTGACCATTTTTTACTGATTTAACCTTTGAGAGAGTTGTTTTGACACTTTCTCATTTCCGAAAATACCTCAGAATTATGGCAACTGTCATATACGTGGAATTTTGTGCATGCCTGAGTTAACCCACAATTTTCATTTGAAAGTGCCCGTACCGAGTCAGAAGTATTACTGTTGCTTTCCATCTGTTCTGATTATTTGCGTATCTCCCAGCTTTGCCAGGTTGTTGGATTTTGATTTTGACATTGCCCTAGTAGTTCCATGATTTGTTATGACACTTGATTAGACATTCACAATGTACCCATACAGTTACAACCTCTGTAAGGGATATGATATTTAGGATTAAGTTAAAGGAATTATTAATCTTACCTGTTGGAACGTCTTCTTGTCTAAAGATCTGAAATGAAATTAGGTATATGTTACATTTTAGTCAGAAAAAACCCTGAAACAGAACAAAATATACAAAAGATGTATATATTTGTTGCACATACTTTAACTTTGTGCATATCTCGACGCCCTATAACAAGCTCGTCGTGGACCAAGATATTCTGCCGAAACTTCAAAAATATATCATAAAACACAAAGTAACATACAAGAACTGAAAATGGCTTATGGTATGGGATAGGAACAGAAATGTGAAGTTGATAAACTAGTTTAATGAATGCCGCTGGAGGACACGTAAAAAAGGGGTAAACCAGTAAACAACCAAGTAAGCAGTTTTGGAGTTCAACCGAGGCTATTGGTGCTAAAACATCCACTGATTCATATTGAACATGCTATAAAAGCCTACAAAGTATAATTACCTACACCTGGATAAAATTATTTTTTTTCTTTGGAAAAGAATATGAATGTACATGAAAGATGATCCATTTCGATAAAGAACTGCAACGAGCTATTGCATGGGGGATATTGCACCTGCTGTGAACAAAACCAATTTCTGACAACTACTTGTGTTGATTTAAATATGCACAGAACTAAGAAATTTGCCATTAAAAAAAAACTTGAAAGCGTTAAATAATATTATTACCAACTAATTCTTTTTATTCCTGAATCATGGAAATTTTCATTATGCCATTTGATTTGTAAAATTGGGAAAACATATTTTTTCATCTCCCCTCGAAAATGAATTTCATTTATTTATGTCATCTCTAATACGTTTATGAAACATAAAGCGAGCAACAGAATGTTATATAAGGGACGAGATCAAAAGTTAAATGTAGGATAAAAAACTTAATTCAAATAGTTTGGGGTGGGGGTTAAAAATCGCTGCAAGTTTTGTTATCCGACATCGATTTATAGATTCAAGGTCGGCCCTAATATATGTTTGGATTTTTAAAGCAAATAAAAGCCATCAAATCGTACCGAAAAGCAAACTTTTGGCCGAGTATTGGGGCGAAATCAATCATAGTATCTACGTTGTTCAAACACTTTATCGATCGTGAATTTTGAATGATATGTATAAAATTATAATTTAACAATGCCTTTTTTTATGAGTACTAAAAATACACATCAATTTTTTTCAATATTTTTTAAAACTGATGTCCAAGTCAATATATACAGAACAAACATACATTGTCGAGGAAAAATAGGACCCATGATACATAAAGTATACTCTCAAAGCATATGCCCATATTGGTCAATCAATTTTTCCCAAATTAAGTTAAGACAGTAAGGGGGTGCGGGGTTGGGGGGTCAGTGAAAAAACTATGTGTATTAAGTTTTTTATCTTACATTAACTTTTAGATGTCGTCCGTAAGGACATCTATAACTTTATTATAAATTCGCGTAATAAGGACCACATATACATGTACCTGGCACATGGTATGTGTGTTTATTCCTGCTTTCTCCATTGCTTTCAGGAAGTCAGAACAGCGTTTATTTCCTTCTCTACAAACACGTAGACTATAAAAATTGACCATCGACTGAAGGCGGTTTTCATCATTTAAATCATCCCATTTCTTGCGTTTAGCCATCAAATGATGAGACAGTGAATACACCTCTTCTTTTGTCAAACTGTTGCTGATCCGTAAAAGCTGTGAATCACTTAGTAACATTGGCAACACTGTTTCTGGAATACCTTCAAGCCAATAGATCAAAGACTGTTAATCCTTGTTATTTTATTAATTTTTCATTAATATTTACAGAGTTGAAAGCAATTTAAATGAAATAGGAAATTCATTTTCGACGAATGATTAATGATATTAATAACAATGAGTTATAAAAACACACAATGTGAAATTCGTTTTTCATTATTATTAGAGAAAAAAATGAAAAAAGTAAAAGTATATCATAAGTGCTTCTAATATTTTTCACATCGGTAATATTGACAATATTCTAAATTAAGTCATATTTTGACCAGAGCAATATGTTTACGAATGTTGAAAAATGTGCATTAAAAATATCACATACCTTGGCATGACTGACTACACTGTGTTGTTGTCTGTAATCAGAAAGAATATATTGTATTATAGCATGATTTAATAGGTTGCCACATATCAAAACATCAACGCTTGTTTAATGTTAAAATGTCTTGCATATTTAATATATGTGCAGAGTACAACATTGAAAACTGTATTTTATCGTAGAAGAACATTTAATTTCAATACAGGATTGACAAATAATTTTTGAATAATGTTTTGAAAACTGTTGAATAATAACTTAAACACAAGCTATTTCGTCTTCATAATTTTCTGTGAAACATACACCATGACATCAAATATTAAATCAATGTAAAACAGTAAAATATTAGAAAATTTAGAATATGTTATTCATAGAATTGATTCTAATTAAATATATATATATATTGTATTTAAATATCTGTAGGGCTCATTTGTAAATATCATTGTTATTGAATTTGAATTTACTTGTTTGTACATTTACATGAACTTTAAAACATTTCATATAGAATTGCAGTTATATTTAAGGGGGTACCCAACACCTTGACTAGAATAGATTTGGCTCGTTTAATTTTCATAAAATTTTGGCGAAATATTTACTTTAACTTATTGACAAAAACATAAAAAAATCAAGAAATTTGAACCACACAATTTACGGGAATTATTTCATTGGATATATGGCAGTTTGACAAACACTAATTGTAATCATTGAGAAGCTTATCTCTCTTGACTAATAGTATGTACTTAAAACGTCCAGCTGATTTTTAAAGAGTTAACTTCCTTAGGTGTTTGGGACCCCCTTAAGGATATAATAATAGATATAATTTCACTGTATATATTAATTCATTGCTATGTACGTATTTCATTGGTTGAAACCCTCCCACGTGATATTGAATAAACGATCGTGTTTCCCTCTCATATTCGTGTTTCACCATCATATCCCAGTTAATCGAAATACACTAGGAATAGTGGAATAAATACTATATTATTCCACTGTATATTTATTCATAGCTATGTACGTATTTCATTGGTTGAAACCCTCGCACGTGATATTAAACAAAACATCGTGTTTCCCTCTCAGATTCGTGTTTCACCATCACAACCCAGTTATTCGAAATACACTAGGGATAGTGGAATAAATCATTAATTTCCCTTGCATTAGTGAAATATAATGATTTGTTCACCCTCGAAAAGTCATGTTTCACTCGGTAAAGCCCTCGGGAAACATGACTTTCCTCGGGTGAACCAATCTTCATATTTCATTAATGCAAGGGAAATAAATGTATTTTGTTCAACTTCGACTGAGATATTATGGAATATTTCCATTTATTGTTTTTGTAAAATTATGGTACCCACTAAATGAAACTGACCAACCGTGTAATTCAATAAAAATTCATTAAAAAAAGAAACACCATTAATTGTTTCGTGGATCGAATAAATGGAGAGAAACATGAATTTTTATCATAGAATGTTAAATATCGTTTTGTAGATTTTATTATCGTTTAGAAGGATTTAATAATATTTGGTGGTTTAATATAAACGGAATCAATTAAAATTACCCGTACTATTAAGTGATACATTTTACAGCTAAGAGGACAGTGGAAAAAAATTAGAAATGTTCACAAATGAAAATAATACTATTTAATACCTTATCATATAACAACATTTATTTTATGGCTTTATTTTGGGATTTCTTAAATGTACTATCTGCACAAAAAAGGCTTGAACCTATTTGTTTCCTAGTGTTGAGTTACAGGTTGAAAAAAAGATATATGTGAGAGGACGAACTGAAAAAAATTGCAAGTGGTATTGTGCAATTGTAATTCGATAGTTATACATTCTGATTTTAGACAAATATTGAACAATCTATACTTACTCTGTCAGTGTACCAAATTGTAATATCTGATGCAGACGTCGGGTAGTTGTGGTGCTCACAAATCCACTGGGCTCCCATGTTTTGCAGACTTTTTTCATCTACAAAACACTCGTTTGATAAACATCCTTGTTGTATTTTGATTCCAAAAGGTACATAACTGTTTGTTGTAATTTCGTCAGTGAAAGAAACTGAGTATACTTCTGAAATTCTCCTCAGGTTTTGCTCTAGACATTCTCTGACACTGGAGGCTAAGTCCCGAATGATGAGATCTTTTCGAGTCTTGTGAACAAGATAAACAGCTAGTGTGTTTTTATATTTCCTTATAACCAAATCGTGTTTCCTATCAACCATAACAGCAACAAATCCTGGGAACAGAAGCTGAGCTTGCTGGTATGTTTTGATATTCCAAATGCTTGTCACACAGGCATACAATCTATTAGGTATAGCCACAGGAATGTCAAATAGCTCAAAATCGAACACAAAACTGACGCATTTGTCTTTGGTAAGATAATCCCTGGCATATGTGGTTTTATTTGGAGATGTTATCATGCTTGGGACAAGATAGGAATCGACGTCCATCTTCTTTCCACTATGTTTCTCATAACGTTTAACCTCCGCTAATACGTCATATTGGACAAGCAATTTCAGAAAATATTCTTTGTGTGGTTGAAACTGTGAAAACTTCTCGGAACTCCAAATTGTCCACAAGTTGGATTTACTAAGTTGTCCTTGACTCAGTTCAGGTACAATTGGGGCAGCAGTGACTATGGATTTCAGTACATCTATCAGACAGGTTGGGTTAATAAGAACAAATTCTCGTAGACCTGGAACATCAAGATATGTCAGCTTTCCACTTACATGCTGAATATGTAGAAATAACTGCAGTCCCTGAGTCGTCAAAGGCTCAAATCCAGTCTGTTGGTTCAGTTCTTCAACTTCTTGATGACTCATCACAAATCGTCCTTCTTCAACCAATGCAGCTATCATCATCTCCAGGAGAAGAAACTGCTTAGGGACCTCTTTCTTCCAAAATGGGTTTTTCACAATCATATTAGACAAAACATCTCTCAGTTCGTTGATTTCAGGGTCTTCTGAATCCAACGCATTGACAAAGAACAACTTGTCCAATAATAAATGTGATCTTATTTTTTCTTCAGTAAAGCATTTATCCAGCATCTCAAGAAAAACCTTTCGTCTGTCATTTAACGCACCCTTAAAAAACAATGCATATAAGAAATATAAAAAAGAAACGATGTGAAAATGACATGTTAAATATTCTTACATCATCTAACTTTTCAACATTACAAACATTATCAGGATTTTCGACTATAAAAATATTTTCCTTCTAAGAAAACTTTGTATGGTTTAGTTTTGCAAATATTTAAAACATAATCTAATAAAAAAGTTCAAAAGTTCCCAGTTTTATATGTGTAATTTGCTGAGTCTAGCCTAATCTTGAATAGGCCATTTGACGTCAAATTAATCTCGGACCAGTGGAACTCTTATTTTGAATAAATTTGAATACATTGATACAATTCAATTAAATCAAAATGCTTGAAATCCTTGGAAATTATTATTAGTCAAATAATTGAAAATCGTAGAATCGGACTTTCTATTCATTAGTTGAATAATCTATGGTTAACGAAACAATTTAAGTTTTTTAATTAGTCGTATTATTGGCATTTTTTAAAAAATGCATCTTTTATCCGCATAACATTAAATTTTACATGTCATAACAAGTGACCATTTCAACTGAATTGGATATGCACTGTTACAACATACGTCATTTTGTTAATGCATTGGAATTTTATAAGAGACATTCATTTAAAAGAAATCAAAATTGTTCATTCGGCAATAAAATAACTTGATGTATTCGTCGCAATATTTGTACAATTTGTTTTGTTAAAATAGCTTAAACACAAAGTGACGAACATATCACAGCACGAAAATCATAAACTAGGTAATAATTTTTAAATAGGTTTACATGTATGTACCTACCATGTACTCTAGATTGACTTATTAAAAAGTTACTTTAAAAATCTCTTTCCAACCGTAGAATCCAAAATTTGTTTGTAATCTTAATTAATATTTGCATTTAAATACGAATGTATACAAATCATTTATTTTGCCTTTTGTAATAGTGTAATGTTTCTAAACAGGAACAAAATCTAAATATGACGGGCGGTAAATACTGTATATAGCAATAAAAAAATGTTCTCGTTTCCACTTAGAAAGTTGGTTTAGAAACTGTCGCAAAATTACAGCTTCAGAGATGCATTAATTAATTGATAAAAACTCCAAAAATTCTGAAAACTGTCTCTCATTACTACTACAATTTCAAATTAAACTCCTTGACAGGAAACCCTTAGAGCAAATCTATGGCTGACTGATTCGTTTAATAGTTCGACATTATTCGTCCAGAAGCTATGAGAATCTTCTTAAGTCCTAAAGTAAAATGGAATACACCCTGAAACCGATATTATTTTTTTATTATCGATGTTGTTCTGTTTGAGTATAAACACAATTATAATACTAACTTTAACCAGATCCTTGTGTGTAGCCACAAATAATATCTTTGGGTATTCTTTGTTTCCTGCCGAACTGTACGTCAGAATAGATGAAACCCAGCTTCTGATGTTGTCTAGAAATAATGCAATAGAATTTTATAATCTCATTTAACATGTAATTCCAGAAGAAACCTACCTGCTTGAATTAATTCGTTGCCATAGAAATTTAAAGTAGTTTACACTACTGAAAAAACGGCCGAAATTGGCCTTTACAGTAATTTATTCTCTAATCAAAGTTAAGAATCGCACTACCATTATTAACAGGGATGCAGCCCTATACACCAATAATATCTTTAACACTAACAGGTCCTAACAGAAATGTGCAGTATATTGATATGGTTTGAATTGATTTATATACCTAGAACTGAAAAGACATCCTCTTGTAATTGGTGATAAGGGTCATTTAGTAATGTGTTGAGATCTTCACTGCCGTTGAAAACTATTGTGTATATTCCGTTGGAGGTAAGGAATGTCTGATGTGTTGCTAAATACACAAATTGACCAGCAAAATCCAAAATAGGAATTGGAATCACATCCATTTTGAATATATCCTCAATTTCACCAAGTGATGCTCCGATGGTCTCATGCATTTTTTGTAATATTTCACTGTCGGTCTTTTCTGGAGGTTTTGGTAAGCTTCCATCAGTAGATTTATGGCCTCCACCTGCTGTTTCGCTCTTTTTGGTGAACGTCAATATCTTTTGATACACTGCCTTAGAAAAACTATGTTGTCCTAAATAAATAGATACCAGTAATAATATTATGACAACAAAATTTGTACAACGCTGTACATTGTTATTTTTTGTTATATATCGATAACATAAAAAAATGATCATACATTAATTTTATGTTTATTAAACTTGATTTAAATCTAACATTAAAATCAAAATATAATATTTTTCAAAAAGACCAGGTATTAAGCAACCAATAATATTATTACACACGCGAGGTTTGCTCTCATGATATGCAAGTCATTTATTTCATGGTTCATCTTTACCATTGTACAGGTATAAAAATATATTCTGCAGACATTTTTAAGAACATTGTATTATTCAAATAAAAATGTTAACCTGCTTTCTTCCTCAGAAGTTTTCCTGACAGTAAATCAAGTAACAGTTTGCCAAAATAAACATCGATTCCATCAGTGCTTTGTCGTATCTTCGGGATGATTTCTTTTATTAAATTCATCACAACTGTTGTTTTTCCAGCTCCAAATCCCCCAACGACAAGAACTCTACTGTCATATGAGGGTACTACATCTTTGGAAAACAGTTTAATAAAATCTTTTTTTCTCATATCTGTAAAAGATATTAAGCACGTCAAAATGTATTGCTGCTAAAGTACATGTAAGACCATAATTCATATCACAACTTTCTTTATGTCTCCTGATACGTATTTGTTTTCTTTTTATATCTTCACATTCTAAGCGATTAAGTGATTGAGGCCAGCCAGATATAAAAAGCTAGTGTAGCAGGGCGAAATCTGCAAATCTTTTCAAAATTATCTTTTTTTTTATCATGTTGATGCTTTTCAACACTATATTCAATTTAACTTGCTACAGAGCAGATTTTTAAAATACCTTTTTAAAATAAGCTTCTATTATTGCGTCAATATCCTATCAAATATTCTCAACTGTGAAGATATCCATTAAATTCAACAAATATTACTCATTTTTGGACCTTCGAATATGAATTTTGATATGAGCAATAGACTTGCCCCAGAAGACAAACAATATTCTTTTTGGGTACGGTTGTTGCTCATCGTTTTGGAAAGAATCTACTCTAAAAACGTTCAATTTCCTTCAAATCCTTGATTTAGCTGTTGGATACTCGGAAGGAATTTTGTACAATGATTGATAGATTATCCTACGATAGAAAATCTGAATGAAATTTTAAATTGATTTTTGTTGAATAACTATATCAAGGAGTTTGTTTTTAAAAGGTTCCCAAATTTACATAATAAGGAAATTTTCCAACTGTAGTAATTTGAAATGCAGATGACATATGCTCAATACACCCAAAACCTAGAAAATAGTTTTAAAGCCTAGATAAATTCCTTGTCTATTAACTTCAATATCGAAATACCAAATCAACAAAACAGTGGACAAATTCTGTGCAAGGAAAAGAAAAAGTCAGGAGAATGGAGCACAACAATCAAACGCCACAAGGATACATGCACAACTAAAAGAACTAGAGGTTCTTAAAGCCTGTATCGCTAACCTGGATTTATCTTGTCCACATTGAGCAGGACTAATATTGAAGTGGAGTAGTTAATGTGGCTAGTTTTCCCATAGGGTCCTATGTTAAACTAAGTTTGGTTGAAGTGACAGTTTGGGTCATCAAACACAATTCTGAAAGAGAAAAATCTACGGACAACTGCTGCCAAGCCTGGTTCCAATTGGTCAAGTAGTTGCAGGCAAGAACAATTTTAAATGAATTTTCCCTAGGGTTCTCTGTTCGATTATGTTGACTGTGGTGGTCATCTTAGTTGATATTCCAAATCATCCGACATAAGTTTCAATTGCCTCAGTGGTTTTAGACAAGACGATTTTTAAAACAAATTCTCATACGGTCCAATGTGAAACTAAACTAGTTCGGGTATGGCAGCCATCTTGGTTGACAGTATGGGTATTTGGACACATTTCTGAAACAGGAGCATATTTACGCCATTGCTTCCAAGTCTGGTTCCAATTCCCCCAGTGCTTTCAGACAAAAAGATTTTTAAATGAATTTTCTTATAGGATCCTATTTTAAACTGAATTAGGTGTGGCGGCAAAATTGGTTAACAGTCTGGATGATCGGACATAAATCTGATAGGAGACCATCTAACCAATGCTGTCAAATCCAATTGGCCAAGTGGTTTCAGGAAAAAGATTTTTCAATGAATTTTCCGAAAGGGCCCTATGTTAAAGAAAGTTCAGCTGTGTCAGCCATTTTTGTTGACAGTCTGGGTTATCAGAAATATTTCTTAAAGAAGACAATCTATGGATCATTGCTGAGAAGTCTGGTTTTAGTTTGCACATTGGCCTCATACAAGAAGATTTATTCGCATTATGTCCTATGTTAGACTAAGTTCAGCTATAGACGCTATCTTCGTTGACAGTCCAAGGACCATTGCTACCAAGTCTGTTTTCAATTGATCAAGTGGCTTCAGACAAGAAGATGTTTGAATGAATTTCACCAAAGGGCCCTATGTTAAACTAAATTCGGCTGTTGCGGTAATATTGGTTAATAGTCTGGGTCATAGAACGTTATTCTGAAAGAGAACCCACCAAGGATCATTACCGCCAAGTCTGGTTCCAATTGGCCATGTAGTTTCATAGAATAAGATTTTTGAAATTCATCCCCCTTTTTCCTATTTTAAGTAATAGCAGTCATGTCGGTAGGAAGTCGGGGATGTAAATTATAAGGGGGCAAACCAAGGAGTATTCCACCAAAGTTTGCTGGCAATTGCCCAAATGGTTTCGTCGGAGAAGATGTTTCAATGAATTTTCCCATATGGCCCTATGTTACAATAAATTTGGCTGTGGCGGCCATTTTCGTTAACATTGCAGGTCATCGGACATTATTCTGAAAGAGAACCTCCTAAGGACCATTACTGCCAAGTCTGGTTCCAATTGGCCATGAAGATTCATAGAAGATTTTTGTCATCCCCACTTTTTTCACTATCTTTAGTAACAGCAGCCATGTCGGTAGGAAGTCGGGGATGCCGGATATAATTTTTAAGGGGGCCACCCAAGGACTATTGCACCAAATTTTTCTCCCAATTGGCCAAGTGGTTTCGGAGGAGAATATTTTTCAATGAATTTTCCAATATGGCACTGTGTTAAAGTAAGTTCGCCTGCGGCGGCCATCTTGGTTAACAGTCCGTGTCATCGGACGGAATGTTGAAAGAGAATCTCGTAAAGACCATTACTGCCAAGTCTGGTTCCAATCGGCCATGCAGTTTCATAGAAGATTTTTTAAATTCATCAACGCTGTTTTTTTTTCTATTTTTAGTAACAGCAGCCATGTCGGCTGGAAGTAGGGGATGCCGGACATATCTTCGAAAAGGGGTCACCAAAGGACCATTTCACCAACGTGAAACCAATTGGCCCAGTGGTTTCAGAGGAGATCTTTGAAGCAAAGTTTACGCCGGACGACGACGACGCACGACGGACGCCAAGTGTAGGCAATAGCTCGCATGGCCTTTTAGGCCAGGTGGGCTATTAAAAACGTATAATAAACTAATTCAAACTAAAACAAGACATTCCGTAATTTGAACAATCGTTTTTGCGCGATTAGATTTGTTTGTGAATACATAACAACCATGGCAATAACAATCCGACACAAACAGCATATCATCTGGACAAAATGCATTATAATATCATCCGGATCTGGGACAGCCGCAAAACCATGCACTTGTATTAAAGAACACCAAATTCAAATTGAAAAAAAACATAGTACATAATTTAATACGTACAATACACATGTATGAACTATTTAACGTTTGACTAAACGGGCACTTATATTATACTTATCGAATGATTATCAGAAGAATCGTGGGGAAAACTAACTTACTACACCTCAAATATGAACTCAATATGTGTTCTTTATAATTCAAAGGACAATTCACCGAGATTAATTTCCAGTGGTAATGTAATTTCTTGTAATTCCTCCTCGAACTTGGAAGCAAATAGCTCCCCACTAGATGTGGCCAATGTGGTCTGACAAATCCTTATTTCGATTTTTACGGGATTTTGATTTCGATGAGATAAAATGTAACAAAGAATTCCAACTCTATATTCTTCCTACTAACATTTTGATGGTTCTCTTCTGGAACCCTTCGATCAATTTTCACAAGAAAACCTGTTTGTAAATTTTATATTGGTGTTATGGTCAGGATGCACCGAAGAACTTGAAATAAATTCGTAATCTGTAACATGAATTTAAAGGGGAAAAACTGGCATTAAAATTGAAAATAAATGTATTGTTTGATCAACACTGCATAACGCTTCTGTGTTTCGTGCGTACGTCGGAAACTGATTCCTTGAGCCGGCGAATCCCAGATCACGCGGGCGGTTTTTTTTTAAGCTCCCAAGTTTTTCAAGATTTTCAAAGATTACTTGCATATAAACCAGATATTGTAAGATTAGTTATTTATTTAATAATTATTGCACCTATTGATTACGTTTTTGTACAGATATTTTGTATTTTGACTAGTTATCGTCATTTTCGTGTTCGGTCTTTGTTTTCAAATTTTCGAGATGGCGTATATGTATGACCAGTCTGAACAGTCTGATATTGAGAGTGACAAAGATACTGACACTACAAGTAAGTCATTTCCTTTAGACCCAACAAGAGAGTCTAAAAAACGAAAATACGCAACCCTATTCCATCAAGCAAGTCTTACCTAGACGCCCTGCAAACTCCATCCACTATCCTGAGGCGGTCATCCAATACCCCCCCCCCCCCCCCCCCCCTCCCCCTCGCCCTGACAAATATGTTGTTATAATACATGCACCAGGTACACCATTAGCAAATGAAAATCCAATAAAGATACAGAAATGTTTGTCTAATAAATATGGTGTTGTAAAGAACATTAGACCTACAAGGTCAGGAAATATTGTTGTAGAGTGTCAAGATAATCAACAGTTCAAACAGATACTAGCTTGCTCTAAGCTAGTCGACTGGAACATTAAATGCTCTATCCCTAAAAGTTTAGAGACTTCACAAGGGTGCATCTATAATATCCCTCAGGAATATTCTGAGGAAGTATTATTAGAAGCACTGAGTGACTATGGTGTGAATAAACATGTTAGACTCACCTACTATGATAAGGATCAACAAACTAGACTGCCTTCAAAGACAGTAAAATTATTCTTCACTAAGCCTGTTCTTCCACAGTACATATGTATAGGTTTTAAAAACTACAGGGTTAAATTGTTTCTACCAAAACCCGTGCAATGTTTCAACTGCCAAGCATTTGAATGTAATAAGAACAAAACATGTATAAGGTGTGCCAAAAAACATGAAGGTAAATGCCAAGTTGATTCCCCTATTTGTGCCAATTGCAAAGGAAATCATCAAGCTAACAATAAACAATGCCCCAAGAGAGTTGAAAAGCAATTGGCACTAAGAAAAGCACAGAAGAGAAAATTTCCCTTTCTGAAGCCTCCAAAATTGTGAAAAATGTAAAAATTATTACAAAATATAAGTCTAACCAAAATAACAAAAAGTAAGTACAAACCACAAATAAACAAAATATAAACAGTACATAAGTAGAAATGTCAGATATAGTTGTATTACTTGCAGTTACCATGAATAAATTACAAATGCAAAAGCAGAGTAAGCTTACTCTGGATGAACTATGTAAATTCACTGCTCAAATTGCATCTGAAGTTTTCCACTGTGAAATAAACACAGGAAAGGTTATAGACCTTGCATATTATGGTGCAAATCTTGATATTTAATATGCTGAACATTTATAATAATCTATATTGTGTAAATATTATAATTACCATGGATATGTACCTTATATTACACATAATAATGTCTAGTGTATTTACAATACAACACTGGAACTGTCACAGCTTCAACAGTAACGGCCCAGAATTTATCTGCAACTTATCTAATGACAAGCAATTACCTATGATTATATGTCTACAAGAAACATGGTTTCAAGCTGGCCAAGATATTCCTGAAAACAATGGATACACTCTTGCATATTCTGTAAGGGAAAATGGTCAGAGGGGGTGGCACTGCTATTTATATCAATAATAATCTATCATATACTAAAAAACATTTAAAGAGTAAGTTTGAAATATCTGCAATTGAATTTTCATTGAAAAAGAAACCTTTTACACTAGTTAATCTATTTGATGCTTTAACAGATACAAAATTGACACATTATCAACTCGAAGGGAATTACTTATTCTGTGGAGATTATAATGCTCATCACACGGTATGGGAGAGCAAAGAAAATGATACCAAAGGTAAAGAATTATATGAATTTATATCCAATAACAATGTAGTTGTATTGAATGATGGTTCTGGAACAAGACAAAATCCAACATATTTAGAGCTATCTTGTATTGATATTAGTATCTGCAGTATAAACACAGCCCATCAGATTAGTTGGTCAGTAGATCATAGCTCTACATATGGAAGTGACCATTTTGTTATTAACTTAGACTTTAATAAAATGGATACTGCGATAGAAAAAGATACCGACTATAACTGGAATTATAAAAAGGCTGACTGGGATGGATTTGCCAACATGTGTGACCAAACATTAAGTCAGGACATGATTTCTAATGATGTAAATGAAACTTGTTCTAGACTGACAAATACTATACTTGATTGTGCTGGCAGGTACATCCCAATCAAGAAATTTAATAACAATAGAAAAAAACATCTGTCCTATGATGGACTGAAATATGGTGAACATATCCAAACATTTTAAAGATAACTCCCAAACATTTAACGAACCATTCTCTTTATAGGAACTCTCTGATGCAATATCAGATACAACTGACACTTCGCCAGGGAAAGATATAATAACTTATAACATGTTTAAAACATTTCATAACAAAACACTTAGTATCCTTTTATTATTTATAAACATAATATGGTTTTTACAGGAACTCCCTTCAGCATGGAAACACTCCACAATTATACCAAGTCTAACACAAGGAAAAATAGAAACACTCTTGAACAAGTCATAAGACTAGATATGATATACAGAAATCTTTTAAAAAAAACACTTTACAGTAGGGGTATTTATTGACTTCCAGAAAGCCGTCGATATGATCTGAAAATATGGTCTTTTAGACAAGATGTTGAAACTTGATATAAGAGGTAATATGCTAGCTTGGGTAAATAGCTTCCTAACACAAAAAAACTATACAAGTTAAAATAAATAGTACTTACTCAGAAATACATATAGTTCAAAATGATATCTCACAAGGAAGCTGCATTAGCCCCACCCTTTTCAATATTATGGTCAATGACCTAGCTGATTGTGTAAAATACAGCTCTATATCCCAGTTTGCTGACGATAGCGTAATCTGATTGTCTGGTTTGTAGTTTGTTCAAAACCGAATCCAAGAGGACCTAAACAGTATCTACCAGTGGTGTGAGAAATCTGGTTTCCTCCTATCGCCCCAAAAAACTGTAGCAATAATCTTCTCCAGGAAGCGTAAAATGGACAAACTGATCCTAAATATTGGTAATAATATACTTAAAGTTGTAAAGGAAGTAAAATTCTTTGGTATGATTTTGGACGAAAAATTAACTTGGCTGAAACATATACAGTATATAGAAACGAAATGTATTAAAGTAATCAATAGCATGAAAGTATTGACTGGAACAAAACGGAGGGCAAACAGCTACACATTAAGAAATATATATATAGCATTAATAAGATCTAAATTTGATTATGGATGTGAGATTTACAACACAGACTCACATTCAACCAAGAAAATTTTAGATAAAATTCAGAGTCAAGCCCTCAGGGTATGTACAGGCGCTTACAAAAATGTTACTACTGCTAGTCTTCAAGTTGAAATGGGAGATCCTTCTCTAGAGGACAGAAGATCAGCACTTATAACTAAATCCTATCTCAATATAATGAATCACGACCTAAACCACCCTGCAAACCAGAGTTTAACTAATGCTGCTCCATATTTATATTTCAGCAATCATACAAAAGCAAAACAAAAACTCTATTATATATTAGCAAATGACATGATACAAGAGCACAATCTTGATCCAACTAATGTATATAGGTATATTCAGTTCCCCGCCCCACCGTGGCACCTGCTTAAACCTGCTGTGCAAACACAGCTGTCCAATATCATTACAAAAAAGGATCTTCCATGTTTAATAAAAAGACACGCAAAATCTACTCATTGAATCTCAATACCCCAACTACTTAAAAATATATACTGATGGCTCAAAAGATACAGAAAAGAATCAGAGCAGTTGCGCCTACAGGGCGGCTAAGCAAGCCCTAACTCAATATAGTCCATATTTACAAACTTTTGTATACAAGGAAGACATTAAAAACATATGTAAAAATATTTTAAAACATATCTGGCAATCAAAGTGGATAAATAACAGCAAAGGTAGAACACTATTTGCTGTACAAGACACGACACAGTCGCTTTTAAAATTAGTATTCCCCGTATGTTTAGAGAAAAGGAAACGTATTTCTTGAAATAGACTATGAGGGACGTTTGAAGACAAAACTTTATGACAAACGTGATGACTTCAACTTTCCTATTGTTAATTTTCCCTTCTTAAGTAGCAATATACCAGCATCGCCTGCATATGGCGTCTACGTTTCTCAGCTTATCCGATTTTCAAGGGCATGCGTGAGTTACCCTGACTTTCGACAAAGAGGATTACTGCTGTCACAAAAGCTTCTTAACCAGGGTTTTATCAGGGATAAGTTGATAATTTTACGGTCGTCATCATGAATTGATTGACCATTACAGTGTTCCAATATCTAAGATGATGTTGGACCTGTTCCCACTGTCGTAACCTTTCATGTGCCTCCTACGATTTGTGACTTCCACCGGATTGACTTTGTTGAACTTCACGACGGGTGCCGTATACGGAGCAGGAACTGCTTACCCTTCCGGAGCACCTGGGTTCACTCCTGGTTTTTATAGGAGTTCGTGTTGTTCATTGTTTTTAGTTTTCTGTGTTTATTTGTTGTGCTTGTGGTTGTTCGTTTGTCTTCCCGGGTTTGTCTGTCCAATGGATTACGTTTTTTTTTGATTGCTCCTTAGGTATATTTGTCCTTTTTTTTTTACTAAAGATCAGAAATGGATACATAAATATCAAGAAATATTTAAGCACTCTTGGAAAAAGCGCAGACGATAAATGTGAAACATGTGTTGAATCTACAGATAATGTTCATAATTTTTTGTATAAATGTTCAAAATATGTAAACCAAAGAACTGCATTAATGAATTCTCTAAAAACTCAGGGAATTTCGGATTATTCTATCAAAAATTTGCTGTCTGGTAATCCTGCTACGCTTAATCATATACTTGTATATCTAAACGAAACAGGTGTTTTGTTTGTTTGTTTGTTTGTTTGTTTGTTTTTAGATTTTAACAATATAAATATATAAAAAGGGTTTACCTATATTAGGCTGGGAAACAAATCCCAGCCCCGACAAAAACATATATTTTTTTAAGGAATAACATACGTCAGAAGAAACTGTATGCATGCACTCCTATACATGTATTTTATTTATACGGTGTATACCTATACAATGCATATTAGGATGAGAATTTTACACTCAGCCCCGCCAATTCATTTTTTTTTATTATCTCGTATAGCCTTACATATTTTTTAGATCTATGCTTTTAACCAAATATTCTTAGTTTTCTTTATATGTTGTTAATTCAAATATTTTTTCTCTAAACGATTTATATTATATATTGTTTATGTTAAGTATCCCTACAAATCAATATGTTATATATATACTCACCCCATCCGTTGTAAATAACAGTTATGATCCCCTCAAAATCCACACATCAAAATAGCACCACAAAACACAATTTAATCCTTGGTTATTGTTTTACCTTAGTCATTTTTAAATTCCGTATTAAAAACACAAATAGATCCTTTATTGAAAGTTACTAAAGCACCATAAAACAAATTGTTTATTTAAGAACATTTTCACTTTGACTACATCATAAATCAACAGAATTCGCATCAATAGATTTCAATACATCTCCCTTCCGATCAATCGGATATACCTAAAAGTACATATAAATAGGTCACGGGTCATGCTCTACCCGGATACATCACTTTAAATATCTCGCCCGCAGGCAACTACATGACCACAATACCAGTTAGCCTATATATGACAGGTGAATCGACAAACTAATGAAATGAACAAATCCCAATTATTGCTGTCATCAGTCAAATTCTCTGAAACATACATCGCTTATACAAAGAAATAGAAACAGGCACATAAATTATTACTGGATACATTAAAGACATATAGTTACAGGACCATCTTCTGTTGTTTTCTTATTCCCGAACATGGACACGTACCTACAAGCTGCTTTTTTGGTGAGCCGAACCTAAATTCTATACAACTTTATTGCCAGCCAGTCATAGTATTCTCTCAACTGCCAAAAATATACTGATGTCTTGCTGATAGAAGATGTATATAAGATATACAAATGGACGTATCAAATACTGATACCTATTTTTTTCCATGATTTTTCTTCCATTTTTTATACACATACACTAGGTTGTGATAGGAGTGGTTCCTCCAAATATTACGGAGTATCATTGGAGTTATCACTGATATCAGTATAGTTACTTCAAATTTCGGCATATGCTACGCAACATTCCTCGACACATCGGAAAAGCAGGCAAGTATCAAAAATCAAAACATATTAAAATGTTGTCTTTAATTATAAAAGGGGAGTACGTGTCTTTGTTCTTCATACCCCGCACAGTGATCCCGAATCGGGTAGGGAATTATGCACCCTGACTACTATATTTTATATTTCAATTAATCGATGTTGTATCAATCCCTATACCACATGTATTTTAATGCCGTCTGGTAGTGTGAGGGCGAGGGAGATAACTCAATACACAGAAACTATTGTAGCATTGAACTTAAACAGATATAACACTGCCAAAAAGGGGCTACGAAGGGATCCTGTGCCGAGAACTGTATCGAAAAGGAGACCAGATTATACAATCAACTGTAACTGTTATTCTAACATAACAGAACACACAGCAACCAAAGTAGTGCATATATGTACAAAAAATAAATTTACAACACATTTCAAATATATTTGCAACAAATCACAGATTGAAGCATATTCAACATTATGTTAAACCCATTCACTATTTTGCTCTATCATTTTTCGTCTATACTTTAATTTCACAAAAGCTTTGTATACTAAACTCGCGAAATAATCAGAATATTTCCTTAAAAACTTTTTTATTTGTCTACAATGGTGAATTTAATCGCAGACATTATGTATAAGGGCGCAATTACTTTATTGTAAGTCGCCTCCCAAGTAAATTGAAGAAGAAGAAGATTTCTTGATAGAAAACTCTGGACTTCATGACTATTCTGTGCATTTGAAATGACAAGAAGATTGGTACACTTAGCCATATGTCCCCCACCGCAGAGAAAAGTCGATGCCCCACAAGATATACAATATGTGTATTATTGAAATTGGTGGTACAGCATCAAGTACATGTGGTAACTAACAATCCTACAAAATTTGAACGAAATCTGATCTGCGGTCTCGGAGGAATTGCGTCCACAAAGTGTCACATGCACAAAAAAATATTAAAGTCCAATAACTCCGGTAAAATCTGTCGAATAAAAATGTTGGTGCAATAGGATCTGATCTGCGGTCTCGGAGGAATTGCGTCCACAATGTGTCACATGCACAAAAAAATATTAAAGTCCAATAACTCCGGTAAAATCTGTCGAATAAAAATGTTGGTGCAATAGGATCAAGTACAAAAGGCAACTAACAATCCTACAAAATTTTAACGAAATCCGATAAGCAGTCTCAGAGGAGTTACGTCCATAAAGTGTTTCTATAGTGTCACATGCACAAAACACGTACAACGTCCTTGAAAATTTTCGAATCAAAATCGCGGTGCGATAGGATCAAGTACCTCTGATTACTAACAATCCTACAAAATTTGAACGAAATCCGATCAGCGGTCTCAGAAGAGTTGCGTCCACAAAGTGTTCCTATATTGTCGAAGGTAGAAAAAAGTTAGCCCCATTACTCCCGTAAAATTTGTCGAATCAAAATAGCGGTGCGACAGGATCAAGTACATATGGTGACTAAAAGTCCTACAAAATGTTAGGATGGACAGACAGACGGAAGCAGAGTATCACTAGGTCCCTCCGTCGTGTTACGGCGGGGGACAATATTATATATGTCTTAAAAGTCACCATAGATCAAACTTGTATAAACAGGACTTATATTATCTGCAACTTCACATTTGTTTCTGGTGACGTTATATATATGATGCATAAATGTTGTATCCAAACAAAAATTTGAAAGTCAGCTGCAGGAAAATATTTTTAAACATTTAAGCAGCGGAGAAGACAATTCATTAAGACTACTGGAAACAAAAAGTAGTGTAATCCATTTTACCTTAATTCTTAAGAAGCATCTGAGATATTACAGAAAACATCTTGAAGATTGAATGATTTATTGCAGATGGTTTATATACTGCAAAAATCTACCAAACCTGGGATAGAAACCTTCCGGTACATTGTGGCTGTTAAAGGAACCTGCAAATTCTAAACACGCCTTTTCTGGTAGATTAACAGTACTATACTCTTATATTTAACAAATAATTGCTACACTCGAATAGACATATATATATATATATATATATATATATATATATATATATATATATATATATATATATATATGTGTGTGTAAACTAAAATATTCGGGTTCTCGCAGAGATCAGCATACGCAATTTATTTTGACAAAAGTATAGAAACGCTGTGAAATAGACGCAACATGAAGGTTTGTTGTTATTTACTTACGCCATATATGAACTTTCTCTGACAATTCATCTGAAATACAAAAGATATGTAATAAATTTGCTAATATACAAACTTCCACAGCAACATACTTGAAATTAATTACTCCCAGGGAACATCCCCACTGTAAAAATATTTGTACGAAATTAACAAAGATTTCTACGTATTTCAGATATAGAGATAGATGTTCGTATCCAGTTAAAGGTTAATTTTAATCACTAAAGAAGGAAATACAATTATTAAATTTCAATGTCCTCAATTATTTGAACATGAGTTAGGTATGTTGTAAATGCCAAGGGGTTGGCATCCTTTATAGAGATATTTGAAAAGAAGCCGTTTAACACATCGTTTTAACGTTGTACGAATGTCTCGAAACTGTAAATTTTAGCCGTTTCAACACATACATATTTTCCTGCAAATTACATTAATTCTTTTGATATGAAGCTCTTTCTAAAGACTTTAAATACCAGTAAGCAATAGCATCACCGTTTACTATAGCAATGGGAATAAAGTTACATCAATAATATAGCATATTATATGGGTTTTCTGTATACATGAGATTGATTTAAGTACATTGTCTATATCATAATATACATATCATCACGGCCAGAGCCCTATCACACCCCTACGAAAAATGGTATCAACATGAGACGCCAATATCAGCCAGAGAGCTTTAGCTCTAGGGTCAGATGTGGTCGAGAACTGATATTGGATGTGATATGAAAAAAGCTTTTTAAACCTTAGGTTTTCTTATGGGTGTGACAAGTTTTCGTATGGTGTGATACGGGATCTAGACTTGATGATATCGATAACGAATATGTGATATGAACTGTGTGTTTCAATCAATATCATATATACAGAAAACCATATCTAGTACTAAATATATGATAAGTAAACATCATGAATCAAAATTCAAGAATGTACAGGTATTCTGTTTATGACAGGTAACAGCATGAATTTTTTTTTAATTTTTAAATTACATCTATTTGTCCAAAGGAAAGAATAAAATTCCATTTCATTTCTATCAAAAATTTGATTAATCTATAAATGTTTTTCCTAAGAAAAGTTTTAATCACATTTCATGTAATTAATGACATCAAAGGTCGGAATTACAACAAAAATAAATATGACAATAATTGTGGTTTTCTCCTTAATAATGGAATTGTAAAAAAAAATGTTTATAAATGTTGCACGGACTTGCTTGAATAAAAATCCGATAAAAAGTCCTTCGTGATTTCAAAATTGCCATTATGATATATTCACTAAACTCGATATGCCATTTTTATGAAGAATATAATCAACGTAATAAAGAATTATGTATAATCTCTCTGTACAATAAACAAAACATGAACGGAATTGAATGACAGAAGTGAAGAATTCAGGCAAATTTAGAGGACATATACTAATTCATAACTATTGAGTATTGACAGTTATACTAATCAAATAATGCATCTGGTCTAAACAAGGTATGAAGTGGTACATGTATGTTTATTAGATAAATGGTAAAGATAAGTTTTTGTCGGGGTTTTACCAAGAAGTTATCTGTTGTTATCATCATAGAATTTTTTTGAGTCGAAAATATTTTGCTGCGTATCTAATAGTAATTGGACGCAACTCGGTCCCACAAGTTCAGTTCCCTATATACAGATTATGTAATTTCAGTAAATAAATCTTACTAAGATTATTATCTAGATTTTATATATGAATATTAAAAATAGATATCGAAACTATGACACTGTGTCATTTGAATAAGAGTACCAAAATAATCTGAGCGGTCTTGACGATAAATAACATGTTTAAGAATTGGTTGGGGCAGTGGATCGTAAGACTAAACTCCACTCATAAAACCGGGAACGTTAACGAATTGTCAAGAATCGCTACCTATCTATATTTAACGATTAAATAACTTATTTGTACACCTTTTATGTATCAATTAGGTGGCATTTTTCTTATTTTTAAAAAAGTCTGTTGGTTTTAGAAATGTCTACTCATAATTAAGAATTTAGCTAATAGCAAAAGGACGAAAGTGTGTCGTATTCTTTCATTAGGTCTATTTGAAACGGCAATTCTAAGTTGGTGAAAAAAAACAAAAAAACATAGTTATTCAAAAAGTTACATAAATAAATTATACAAGGTTTTATCTGCGAAAAAGTATATGGAAATTTAGGAAAACAACATTGATAAATAGTGTTTGCAGTATTGCAAAGTTTAACATACAAATCGCTCTATAAAATCCCAATGCAAAGCCAATACTAAACATAATAATCCTGCAGAATCTAACCGATGTTGTCAAGATTTCCCACTTAAATTCGTGGACAAGGCACGAATATCTTTGGTGAAATTCTTTACATGAGTAAATGTTTCAATATACTTGTAGTAATTTAAAAAAGGATAATATCCATTTATTTGTTTATTTTTGTCAGAACATTGCCTGTCGGTGTCACAGTTTGATTGACAAATTCTTTGAGACTAATTTGAAAGGTATGAAGTTTATATCGTATATCTCGTACATGAATACTTGTCCAAATGTGCATCTCATGATATTATACTACATTGACGGACGTCTTTCATTGATCAGGACATGGGTATCATTTCCAATTTCTGATTTCACTTGTTGAAGGTCAGAAGTGTTTCTGTGCTGTCATGTTCTAATTTTTTTCTGTTTTTTTTCCTACCATCATTAATTTTTTAATATTATTTTTGAAATGATGTTATATCCGATTTAATTGTAAATAAGCCTATTACTAGATTTTTAATATTATGACTTTCCCTTCTTTCATGTTGCCCAAGTATATTTTTTCTTTATTTAGCAAAACGACTACTTAGTGTATCATTGAAATAAAAATAATCCATTTTTTAAAAATTTTAACTGTGCGTTGATCGTTTTGTAAAATAAATAGAATACTATGAGGTTGATAAATGAGAGCACCATGAATACAAATACATGACTATAAAATAAAGTGTTGAAAAAAAAACAAACTTATCCAATGTATATTAAATTTGTGTGACAGCCAATGTAAATTAAATGTGTGTGAAAAAAAATATTCATAAATAAAAATAAAGGTATTATTAAAATTTCATTGATCAAGTGTTTTTTTTCTTTATTGATCAAATACAAATATTACAACATTTTTCAAATTTATATTTGAATATATTGTGTGCATACAAATCTCTAAGGTTCTAAAAGCAAATACAGTTATTCAAATGTTCGATATTTCTTTAAAGAATTTATGTTTTTTTTTTATACATGTACATGATGTATAAACATAATATTTCATCCTCTGATTACAGTTATATTTTTATCAATATTTGTATCTTACAATAGATATTAGGAAACAAGTTTGTATAATCAATATTGACACTTAGTAATATGCTTAAAACTGACAAGAATACCAGAAAGCTACTATCCGAATCAACGGTGATTCCCGCAGATTAAACATTTACTAAAAGTCAAATATTTAAAAGCTCGAGATACATTACGAGATAAATTCACTGAAACAAACAGGAAAAACCAATGAAGATCGTAAGCTTATAATAACGTCGGCACTTTGACCCCGATAAGCCCAATCATTTGCACACTTTCAAACAGTGTTTAACAATACTATATGGAAATAAAATATAAATTGGAAAATGAAAAAGGAGTTTAAAATCTTTGCTATTCGACCCCTTTGGAAACAAAGTTTGAAGATTTAATTAAAAAAAATTTTGCACATCTATAAATGGTAATCAACCATTATATAAGGAATTTAAATCTCTTAATCCAAATAGGCAAAAGAATTTGATGTCATAGAAAGTGTGACAGATGAGAATTGCAATATCTTAAATTTTCCAAAGTGCAGGGATAATGATAATGATATTTATTCAGTTGCAAGCAACAGCTTTCTCCATACACGTTGACTTCATCGTGGATTAAATACTGCGATACCCTCACAGCCATGCATTTCAGTCAGAATACGTTTGTTTCGAATCGTTTCTGTTACCTCGTAAATCCGATTATTTTGTGTATGACGTCAGGTGATGTTGTAAGAATATTAGGCGCCATACTTCCGTTATCATCATAGAAGTAAGAATGTTTTACAATTATCTCTGTTCATGGCTAGAAAACAAAATAAAATAGTTGCTTTGTGTAATCTACAACTGCATCCAATTGATCTGAAACTTCTCAGGAGTTGAAATATGAAAAAATACTCAGCGATTATCACTTGTAAAAGTTTGGCGATTTGTCCAACTTGCCTGACGTCAGAGAACAAAAACATCCGAAATATTGACGGAATTGATATTCGAACGTATTCTATTCGAATCAAATTTAAATCTGCTATTACCTACTATTTCCACTACTAAAAGCGTAGATCATGATAGTTCTGCCATAGGCAACTGTGGGTCTGCATTTTTAAAATTAAAACCTTATTACTTATCTATATATAGTATATAGCAATTAAAATGAAAGAAAGCTTTAATATGTTGGCCGAATTTTGAAACATCATCAAATTTCTGAAACTGGATTGCCTGTCTTACTATAATTTACGGCTATGTTGTAATATATGCAAAACACATAAAATGAAAATTATACAGGAATTTATATTCACAATTTTAGAATTTGACCCTGTGGGTCTTAGGTTTTGAAAAATTAAAAATCTTAAATCACACTGCGGATCTAAAATCACTGTATTACAATACAATATAGAAATACAATGCATATATGTTAAAATAAAAGAGGCTAACGTCACACGAAAAGGGCGAAGACCAACGTTGAAAGAACAAAATCTTCCGACTTCCAATAGTTATATGAATTTCCACGCAAAAAACTGTGAGTTACATCATGTCCTCTTGAATGGTAGGTTAAAGATACAACGTATAGGTGTTGCCTTGGGATTCATATTAAAAGTTTAAGAGAATTTATTGATATGTAATAAATATCACGTAGGCTTCAAAATAAAGCCAATAGAGATATTACAATTGTTTGAGGTTAAAACTCACTAACTAGGTCATAGTCTATTCGAGAAAACCATAGTCTACAGGGTAAATATGTCCTTAACTTATGGCACTTTCATAACAAATTCTATGAAATTTTGATATTGTCCGGCAGTATCTAAAATAGAGGTGTCAAGGTCAATGGCAATTTCTTCTTCTCTTAAAAAATGTATATGAAAATATATGCGAGTTGCAATATAATCCATATACACGTACATGTGAAATACTGAATTCGGAATAATTGTACTTTTACAAAATAAATATTTTCCTAGATTATTTCAAATCTTTATCATAAAGAGAACACAATCTTTAATTCATACAGAGTGTGAACAGTTTGATCAATCGAGATCTAACTGCAAAATGCGTATAAAAACACTAAATGCTGAATTTCAAAATATATGTCAACTTGAAAAACCAGAATTCAAAATGTCCGAAAATAGTGAACAAGAAATACATGTAATGTAAATTTTTGCTACAGCTTAATATTTTAGGTACAAGTAAAACATGCATTATACGACAACTTTGATATATAGCTGTACACCCTTAAATACTTCATCCATCTGAAAATAACATATTTTGTGTATTGTATGTATCGATGCTCTCATTGTAAAAGCTGCACTTGACAATTATTTCAATCTCACCTTCTTTTCTGTAATGTTCTACTGAAAAAAGATAAATTATTACATTATTACTATCCAGATAATGAGGTAGAATAAACTATTAAATGAAAATGATACAAAATTAAACTTGTTATAAGTAAATTTATTAGGTATTATCTACTTCGTTAATATCGATTTAAATGTTAGGTACGTTATATTATTTTGTACCCATAGCTTGTAGACGTTATAACTATTAAAATTGTAAAGGTAAAAACAAATTCATGCTTTTGTAAGATTTTTCGAAACTATTTATTTTAGTCATTATCACTTTTTAAAATCAGAATAGAAAAACACAAATCTGTATTAAAAGAATGATTTGTAAGGAAAAATGTCATTTTTGTATGCAAATGTAAAACAATTAGGACGAATCACTATTATAACATTATATGACACGAAATAAGAATGGAAAATTTAACGATTCTTGCCTACAGTTTCAAGTGTAAAGAATACAAAAATGTTTGAAAGAGGTTCAGTCCTCGAGGAGATATAAATGATGTGTAAACTGAAATTGCCTGTTACATAAAGCAAATGTTTCATATCTTCTTGCCTAACAAAGTAAGCCTCACCATCATGACAGTATCTTGGATTTTGAGCGACTTAAAATTTGTCTGATTTTTAACAGTTTCATAAATAATGTTTTCATGTTCTATTGTCAGTCTATCAAGTGTACATGTTACATAGAATTTATTCTTTGTAATCAAATTTCGCTATAAGTTACACTTGCAGTTATTAAGTCGTGATAATTATACTGTCCTGTATGAGTGGCCGTTCGTGTCATTGGCGGTATGAACATATCGTATGAAATTTTCAACGCGTTGGTTTTTACTTTCAACGCGTTGGTTTTTATTATCAACGCGTTGGTTTTTACTTTCAACGCGTTGGTTTTACTTTCAACGCGTTGGTTTTCACTTTCAACGCGTTGGTTATTACTTTCAACGCGTTGATTGGTAATTCATACGGTATGAAAAACCAACGCGTTGGTTTTCAATTCCATACCGTAAGTTTTTCATTCCATACAGTAAGTTTTGCACTTTTGTCAACCAATCAAAATCTCTCTAACAAAGTGTTTTCTAAAAATATCCTGTCGTCATTAGTGCATCTCTCTAACTATTCGGACAGCCTCCGGATTTTTCTTGAGATTGGCGGTAAAGTATAAATACTGCTGAATCGTCCGCAGCCCGTCTGCAAATGTTAATAAACAGGTCAGACGAGTTTTAATTGAATATTTTTATAGAATATTAAGTGTTTAGATACAGCTCTACTTACACTGTCAACCATGTCAATGTCATCATCTTGTGTTGTTATTGTAGCAGAAACAATATACAATTATATGTATATGGCCTTCATTAATATCCACAATTATTAAATCGAGAACAGAATTATTGAGGTCTGTTAGTAATAGTAAAAGTTCAATGATAAGTTAATATTGATATTAAAAGACCTCCGAATAAAAAAGGGCTGTTCAGACCAACTAGACAAGCCCCTTTGATACAAGTTACAACACCACATCAATAAAATAATAACAGGGACGTGTATACATATAAATAAAATAAATATTTTTTGACGTAAATTTTGATTATCAAAAATTTACCCAGACAAGAAATCATCGTCATCTTGATTTTCGACAACAGTTGCTTCTGTATTCAATCATTGTGCCCTGTTTATTAACATTTGCAGACGGGCTGCGGACGATTCAGCCATATTTATACTTTACCGCCAATCTCAAGAAAAATCCGGAGGCTGTCCGAATAGTTAGAGAGATGCACTAATGACGACAAAATATTTTTAGAAAACACTTTGTTAGAAAGATTTTGATTGGTTGAAAAAAGTGCAAAACGCGTTGATTTTTCATACCGTATGAATTACGAATCAACGCGTTGAAAGTAATAACCAACACGTTGAAAGTGAAAACCAACGCGTTTAAAGTAAAACCAACGCGTTGAAAATAAAAACCAACGCGTTGAAAATTTCATACGGTATGTTCATACCGCCAATGACACGAACGGCCACTCATAATCCTGCGTATTGAATGTTTTTAAGACCAGCAGCTTGTAACACTATGTTGGACATTGATTACCTATGAACTCTATACAGAGCGAACCATTTTTTGTATTGTTCTTAATTTTAAAAGTTTGAGAAGGTTATTATTTGTACAAATAATCCACTAAAGCTTATAACTTATGTGATGAAAGCATACAATTGATAATATGTTACAAGATAAAAGAATATAAACCACGTGTATAACACATTATGTATATATATACTCATGATAAATTTCTTCATTCCAGTAAGAAACTATATTGATAGATTAAATTGACATGGTTAAATGGTTTATTAAATTTATGTTTATTACAATACTTCCTGACTCGAGAAATAAAATATACGGTAAAAAACTTATCAAAGAATATATATTAATACTCCGTGGAAAATGTTCATATCAGCTGTAACAAGTTTTCAGAAATAGAAGCAAATTCGCTACTGTGTTTAAACTAACAGGACACAAAGAAAAAAAATCGTTTGATCTTAAATTGTTATCTCTGTCTTATCTAATCTTAACATTGTTCATTTTTTCATATTTCTGAAACTTCAGGAAAAAAAATCCGGACTGACCCTGAACAGAGCATAAAAGTTTGATTATGTAACCTTATCGTCACCTGTGTTTAACTGGTCTGACATTGTCTGGGTCGTTCTTTTTTTACTATAGGACAATAGTCTTGATCTTATGATCTTGAATTTGCGTGAAATTTTTGTTTTCCAGAAAATCAAGACAAATTCAGAAGAAAAAGTCGAGGGATGACCGTTTATGTGTGTAACTACTGCAAACTAAAAATCTAAATCAAACTGTAAATAATTTGAAAATAAGTAATACAAATATACCTCACTCATCTTGTCAGATTCTTTGTTTCCACAAATAAATTGACCGCTCAGAAGAGTTGTCACTATATAAGAAAATCACGTTATTGTATTTCACCATTTATCTTTAAAATTATTTAGTTCTTCGTAACAGTGTAAGTCAGATAATGAGCTGATGTATGAATTTGCGGTCAAGTAATTCAAAATTGCAATTAGGCCTTCAGCTTTCAAGCTGAATTCACGGCAAAATATACAGATGGAACGAATAAATTTAGGCTTAAAAACTTTATAGGTACAATAACGTTTTTTGCCACCAAGCCCATACTTCTAACGATAATTTGTTTTGTATTGTAGTTAATGAAGATCATTTATGACGTTATTTAACACATGGTTTAAGTCTCGCAAAATTATTTGTTGGTAGATTAGATATTGCTTATAATGTTTCAAGTGTAAATCGCATATTTTGTAAATTTTAGTAGCTATTTTGTGACAAAGTGATATTTCGTTTTAATAATTATCAATTTTTATCTTACATCACCAAAACGCAGAGTGTAACACAATTTTATACAGAAAAATAGTGTCAATTTATGGCTTGTCTATCTGTCCTTGCGGTGTTACAAATAAATCAATAAAGAGATTGTTTTTAGCTTAATGTCGTCATTTAGATTTTAACTATATTTTACTGATTTCGAAATATTAATCTGTATTCAGATACGTATAATGCGTATAACGACAAAACAGGTACGGGAAAACGAGACAAGGGACATGGATACATCTTGGCTTATTGTCATTAAATTGTTCACTGTAATACGATTTCTCCACTCTGGGAAACGTAGAAATAGTTAAGGTAAACGTTCGATACAGACAAGAACGGATCACACACCTGAGAGTTTTAGGAATACATGTTTCCTCCCATATAAACATAAAATCCACTGGAAAGCTTGACTGTCAGAATCGACAGTTATTCTCGCATCCCCGCAATAAGTTGGGACACTTACCCAAATGCAAGAATCTAAAACGTTTTGCCCATTTAAAGATGCTATGCAATCATCCTATGTATACTAGTACATATTACTCTTACTACCAATCAAGTTTCATTGTATTTCATTGAAATTTACAAAACATTTGAACACTTTATTTTGTAGATGAAACCATACTTAAATGGTATATCAGACAACTCGCATAGTAAGCATTTTGTTTTGCCTTGTATCAGATACAAATGTTAATTAATATTTATCCTTAGTACATATTACTTTTACCAATTGCAAAGTTTCATTGTATTTCAATCTAAATTATAAAAAGTACAGGTACTTCACTTTGTATATTAAATATGAGTGGCCGTTCGTGTCATTGGCGGTATGAACATACCGTATGAAATTTTCAACGCGTTGGTTTTTATTATCAACGCGTTGGTTTTTACTTTCAACGCGTTGGGTTTTACTTTCAATGCGTTGGTTTTACTTTCAACGCGTTGGTTGTCACTTTCAACGCTTTGGTTATTACTTTCAACGCGTTGGTTATTACTTTCAACGCGTTGATTAGTAATTCATACGGTATGAAAACCCAACGCGTTGGTTTTCAATTCCATACCGTAAGTTTTGCACTTTTTTCAACCAATCAAGATCTTTCTAACAAAGTGTTTTCTAAAAATATTTTGTCGTCATTAGTGCATCTCTCAAACTATTCGGACAGCCTCCGGATTTTTCTTGAGATTGGCGGTAAAGTATAAATATGGCTGAATCGTCCGCAGCCCGTCTGCAAATGTTAATAAACAGGGCACAAAGATTGAATACAGAAGCAACTGTTGTCGAAAATCAAGGTGACGATGATTTCTTGTCTGGGTAAATTTTTGATAATCAAAATTTACGTCAAAACAATATTTCTTTTATTTATATGTATACACGTGCCTGTTATTATTTTATTGATGTGGTGTTGTAACTTGTATCAAAGGGGCTTGTCTAGTTGGTCTGAACAGCCCTTTTTATTCGGAGGTGTTTTAATATCAATATTAACTTATCATTAAACTTTTACTATTACTAACAGACCTCAATAATACTGTTCTCGATTTAATAATTGTGGATATTAACTTTTGAAGGCCATATACATATAATTGTATATTGTTTCTGCTACCATAACAACACAAGATGATGACGCTGACATGACTGACAGTGTAAGTAGAGCTGTATCTAAACACTTAATATTCTATAAAAATATTCAATTAAAACTCGTCTGACCTGTTTATTAACATTTGCAGACGGGCTGCGGACGATTCAGCAGTATTTATACTTTACCGCCAATCTCAAGAAAAATCCGGAGGCTGTCCGAATAGTTAGAGAGATGCACTAATGACGACAGGATATTTTTAGAAAACACTTTGTTAGAAAGATTTTTTGATTAGTTGACAAAAGTGGAAAACTTACGGTATGGAATGAAAAACACGGTATGGAATTGAAAACCAACGCGTTGGTTTTTCATACCGTATGAATTACGAATCAACACGTTGAAAGTAATAACCAACGCGTTGAAAGTGAAAACCAACGCGTTGAAAGTAAAACCAACGCGTTGAAAGTAAAAACCAACGCGTTGAAAATTTCATACGGTATGTTCATACCGCCAGTGACACGAACGCCACTCATAATTAAATTAATCTTTTGGCACATCAAACAACACACAGTCAACTTTAAAAAACTAAAGTAATTCGTTTGTAATATCTTAGATATAAATAATACCTATTATCTATTCTCAGTACATATATCTCTTACTACATACCAAGTTTCATTACATTTCAATGAAATTTATAAAATAATCTGGGCAATTCACTTATTAGATTAACTTATATCTTATTGGTTTATGTGACAAGACACACAGTCAAATTTAAAAACTAAAGTAACTCTTTTGTAATATCTTAGATATCAATAATACCTATTATCTATTCTCAGTACATATTTCTCTTACTACATGCCAAGTTTCATTACATTTCAATGAAGTGTATAAAAAATCTGGGCACTTAATTTAGTAGATTAATTTATATCTTATTGCTTTATGCGACAAGACACACAGTCAAATTTAAAAACTAAAGTAACTCTTTTGTCATATCTTAGTTATCGATAAAATACTAATTATCTATCCTCAGTACACATTTCTCTTTCTATATGCCAAGTTTCATTACATTTCTATAAAATTTATAAAAAAAAATCTCGACACTTCACTTAGTAGATTAAATAATGTTTTATTGATATATGCAACAACACACACAGTCAAATTTAAAAACTAAATAACTCTTTTGTAATATCCTATCGTTTTGTGTGCTAATTTTTTCAGATTAAGCTTATAGGATATATAATATTTTTCTGCATGTAAGTCATAGGACATTGAGTTTTTACAGCCCACATCAGTATAGGACATTTACTTTTTTTAAAGCCATAATCATAAATTTGCACCGGACCCACCTGTCTGACAAATATTGCACGGTGCCTTACAAATGAAAAAGTTTAGGTCACAATCTTAACTTCATCATTTTTTTAAACATTCACCCTACTGGCCCATCTTTTGAAAATATAAATTTTTAACAAGTTTTTAGCAAATCTACATATTGTGCACGATAATACGGTTAAAAAAATGCATACATTGGAAAATGAAGGACAAACTTATGAAACAAACTTAAATTGACAATTATTGAAATCCGACGACTTTGGGCCCAAATTTTAGAATATTAAAATTCTAAAGCCTTATCTTCTTGATGTTCATGACAATACTGTATAGAAACAAAATGCATTCATTGGGAATAGACAGACAATTTTATGTCACAAATTTAAATTGACAATCTTTAAAATTCGATCCATGTGGGATCCAATTTTAGACAATTAAAATTCTAAAACCTTACTGAACATGTAAATATTGTGTATTACACTACCGTATAGAAATAAAATGCATAAGTTGAAAAAATAAAGAATTTGCGTCATAATCTTGAATTGAAAATGTTTGAAATTCGACCTATGTGGGCCCCAATTGTAGAAAATAAAAATTATAAAACCTTATTGCTCATATGCATATGCTGCATAACAATACTAAAAATGCGTGGATTGAAAAATAAAAGACGAGTTTAGGTCACAAGCTTACATTGAAAATCTTAGAAGTTCGACCTCTGTGGGCCCCTTGTTTTGAAAATTAAAATTCTAAAACCTTATTTCACTTCTACTTCATGTGTATAACAATACTGTATAGAAACAAAGCGCATTTATAGGTAAATGAAAGACAAGTTTATGTCACAAATTCTAAAACCTTATTGAACATGTAAATATTGTGCATTACACTACTGTATAGAAACAAGATGCATAACCTGAAAAAAATAAAGAGTTTGCGTCATAATCTTGAATTAAAAAATTTTGAAATTCGCCCCCTGTGGGCCCCAATTTTAGAAAATAAAAATTGTAAAACCGTATTGCGCATCTGCAGGTGGTATGCAACAATCCTATACATATATTAAATTCCTAAGCCCAAAAGTGAAGGAGGAGCCGATGTTAAAAGAAAACGTGACGGACGGACGGACGGAGACGGTCGATATACAAAATGCAAAATGTATCCCCGAACCTTCTTCGAAAGTGCGGGGATAATAATATCTCATTCTGTGAGAATCAAACAAACCGTCTCGAATATCGAAGAGTAACGACACAACCTGTAAGGAACTGCCTATGTGCCTGCCGACCTTGGTTTGGTTCTGTCCTGAGACGTCTGAGAGTAGAATGGTTCAATACAATAGGGTTATAGAACCCGCGTCTATGGAGGCGCATCTTGTTAGTGATGAATCAAGATTGCTGCTGAAGAGAAGGTCAGTAGGAGCGAGACAATATATTTTTCATATACGGAAAGAACAACATACAACGTTTTAAGATTTCTGATAATAAATTTTATTTTGAACGTTTGATCCAAAAACGCAAAATTGTTTTCCTTTTTTAAGCTATTTAAAAAATTGCCTGATTTTTTTAACAAAAAAGATAACTTCACCATATCTTTTGTAAAATAAATCGAAAAAGGAAGTATGATTTTGCAAATTTTGGACAATTAAGAAATACGATGATCTTCTCGTAGTTCACATGGACATAAAATAATTCCTCTACTGATTTCTTTTCAACTGTGTAGCATTGTCTTAAGGTAATGGAAGTTTGTTTGCTCGAGGAAAAAGTGTGAGTCCATATGCTTATTACGGAGATATCTGAAGGAAAATGTTTAGAATTTAACGATGTCACATCTCTTGATATATGCTATGATATGACAATGTGTAGTTTTTTGCGACGTGACACCCAACCTTGCAAATGTGTCTTATTCACTTAAATCTGTTTAAATCAGGACGGTTCAGCACTGGGTTAGAAGCTAGTGGTTATAACAAATATAAACATTATTGTGACGTTACATGTCGTGGAAGAATGTGAACATTGTTGTGCTAAATTCCTTGATTCCTTGAGATACCGAGTTCTTAACAATAATAATGCCAAATGTAAACTTAATCTTACTTATTTCTATAAAGAATGGTTAGTTTTCATATGTTTCTTTTCTTATTTTGGTAGAGTATATTTTAACTTTCAGTATACCAGTTTTATGCCCATTTACATATTCCTTTAAAAATATATGTGAGAAATTGCTTAAGGATAATTTTGTCACCTTATGTTTTACTTGTTACTTGTTACCACGCATTCATGCAAAGATTTACGTGTATCTCGTTATCGAGTGGAACTAACTTATTCAGAACTCCTAAGATTCCAGAACATGTATATATGTATAATCTAAATTAATATGGAAGAAAACATCTTTTAACAAAATTACATGATTTCATATGTATAGCACTTACTGTAAATAAAAAAAAGAAAAATCTGAAGTCAAATTCGAGTTTTTTGGTTAAAAAAGCATGGAAATCTATAGCCCTACAGTAAAAGATAGGCTCTCGTTAAACTTTTCTAACAGAAAAATTCCGGACAAAACGGATACGCATATGAACACCACATGAAAACCCAACAGGCAGGTGTCCGAAAAGTTGAAATTAGCAATAGAAAAAATTAATACCGTCCCTTTTATCATGTGTTTTGGTACGTTTTTATATTTTCAATATCTATGAAAATATCTCATCTAGAAGCTCTCAAAGTATACATCAGCTGGATTTAACTCCTTGTTGAAACCTTGGGAAGGACTAAAAATTTAAGTGAAAAAATCGATTTGGCTGGTTTTCCATAGGGTCATAAGTTTGCCTGTGGCAGTCATCTTGGACGACAGTCCAGGTCAATGTGAACATTTCTAAAAGAGAACCATCTAAGGACCAATACTACCAAGTATTGTTCCAACTGGCTCAGTGGTTTCAGGCAAAGAAGATTTTAAAATTAATTTTGCCGTAGGGTCCTATATTAAACTAAGTTCGACTTTGGATGCCATCTTGGTTCATAGCAAGCGTCTTTGAACACAATATGTTAAACTAAGTTCGGATGCGTCTTGGTTGACAGTCTGGGACATCAGAAATAATTCTAAAAGAGGACCATTTAAGGACCATTGCTGTCAAGTCTGGTTCCAACTGGCTCAGTCGTTTCACACAAGAATAATTTTAAATGAATTTCCCATAGGGTCCTATGTTAAACTAAGTTTGGCTGTGACGGCCATCTTGGTTGACAATCCGGATGATCGGACATAAATCTAAAAGAGAACCATCTAAGGACCCCTGCTGCCAAGTTTAGTTCAAATTTGTCCAGTAGTTTAGGACAAGAAGGTTTTTAAAAGTAATTTTCACATAGGTTCCTATGTTCAACTAAGTTCAGCTGTGGCGGCCATCTTGGTTCACAGTAAAAGTCATTTGATATATTCCTGACAGAGGATATCCTAAAGACCATTACTGCCAAGTCGGTTCCAATTGGTCCAGTGATTTAAGAAAAGAAGATTTTCCAATGAATTTTACCATAGGGTCCTATGTTAAACTATGTTTGACTGTGGCGGCCCTCTTGGTTGACAGTCCTGGTCATCGAACACATTTCTGAAATAGGACCATCTGAGGATTATCGCTAACCAAATCTAGTTCTAATTAGCTCAGTTGTGTCAGACACATATGATTTTCAAATGATTTTTCGGCTGTCGCGGCCATCTTTGTTAACAGTCCGGGTCATAAGACACATTTCTGAAACAGAACCTCCCAAGGACAATCCAATAAGCCATGTATTTTCATTTTTTCTAAATTCATCACCTCTTTTTCTATTTTAGTAACAGCAGCCATGTCGGTTGGTAGTTGGGATGACAGACAGGATTTTCGAAGGGGACCACTCGAGGGCCATTCCACCAAAAATTGGTTCCAATTGGCTCAGTGGTTTCAGAGAAAATCTTTAAAGGACGACGACGGACCAGGTGAGCTAAAAAGTGGGTATTTGCCATAAAAATTTGCCTTGTTCATCTGCAGTTTTTATGGATATTAATTGTTTTTCTTTTTAAATTCTGATGCGCAAGATGTCCATTTGTTGCCAATTGCCCACTCGTCAGTTAAGTTTAAGACCTGTAAGTGTTAAAAACCAACACAATAATTCAAAACGCTTAAAAGTATATAAAAAATATAAAAATAAAAAAAAAAATAAATAAATAAATAAAATAAAAGCCAAAACATTCTACGGGCAGAGCTATTCATGAAGGAGATTCTTCTTCCTTTCCAAACTCTTTAAGACATATTTGTAAGAAATAATTCAAGGCTAGTATAGAAATCCCCGAAACTGAGCTGATGATACCCTCGGGGACTTGGGGTCTTATAGGAAAAATAACGACTCAATGATAATAATATATTTTATGATACATGCCTTTTTCTATTTGTTTGGTAAAACTCGCGTTAATTGGTATCAATAAGATCTCCAAGATAGAGGCTTCCAAGAGCCTGTATCGCTTACCTGAATTCATTTGCAGAATAAAATGTTTGACTGTGACCATCTTGACTGGCAGTCTGGAAAATAACTGTTAAGTTTGAATTGGCTCATTGTTTTTGCCTAATTATTCACTGGTTTCTTTCACTTAATTTTCCAAGAAGGTCCTATTTAAAATATGTTTGGGTATGGCGGCTATTTGGATGGCGGGCGGCATCCTCGCACATTTTTCTGAAAGAGGACTAACAAACTTTGGTTCTTGCGGCTGTGATGGATTGTTAGATACAATTCTGAGAGAGGATCATCTAAGATCCCATGCTGCCACGTTTTGTTCCAATTTTCCCAGTGGTTCCAGACAAGAACAAGGAACGTTTACGACAAAGACAGACGACGTAGGATGACGGAAGCCAAGTAATGGCAATAGCTCACATGGCCTTTTTAACCACATAGGCTAAAAACTGATATATTTCTTAACATTTCGATAACCATATAAACGATAAACAAAACTTTCAATTAACGTTGTTAAGTAGGTTCTATGGGCATTGATGAATCGAGTTAACTGTAAAATCATCCTTATATTTCATATATATAAGTATAATCACATCTTAATGTAACGAGGAATTATTGTAAACTTTCAAGTAATTGATCCGTTTTTAATTATATCAATTCGCATAACACATACTTAATTGCCATTTAACACCGTCGTAACTATTTTACTACGAACAATATCCTTAAGGTAGTTAGTCACGACTACTAATGATCACTAGCCTGTCAACACTGGGTTTGCGAGTTCGAATCTCACCGTTGGCGGGTTGTGTTCGACTCCGATCTAAACTGACAAGGATTGCCAATTTTCCTACCGAAGGTCTGTGGTTCTTTCCGGGTACTCCGGCTTCCCCCACCAATAAAAACTGGCAGCCGCGAAATAGCCAAATATTCTGAAAACGGCGTAAAACCCCAACTCAACAAACAAAACTTAAGGTCCACAACATAATTTTTTAAATGTGTTTTCGTAATACGGTGGTTCATAAATGGGCATAATGTGTTACTGAAAATAAATGGGGCACTAAGAAAGGTCACCAATAATACACCAGTCAATTCATGCCTTCGAGCTGACAAAATATAAGATAAGAGAACACGTGACTCAATCTCAGTTACAGCAGATAGAGTCATAAAGTGTAGTTTTAATCTCTTTGAAAGCACTTTCTAAAATGTACAAAACTGTAATAGAAGTGTTTGAGTAATGGTATGGATTTGTTACTGGTAAATGGTACGCGTTATCTCTGTTAGTTGTTCAAAAGTTAACAACATTTTTCAGTTTCAAATTTTCCCTTCTTTGTTCATAGGATTGGAAATTTGCCAAGGGGCAATTTTTATCACTTGGTGTATCTATGTAAAAATATGTACAGAAATATTACTGGTTATTGAAAGAGATATAAACAATTAGGCCATAGTTTGTTCTTCGTATTCTCAATGTAGCGAATTTGCTCATCAATCAAAGGAACACAAATCAAGCTTTTGTAAGACATGGCAATGCATCATATCTTAGAAATAATTATAAGAACTAAGAATCATTTTCTTCTATATTCCATTAATTACATCCATTCCAAATACAAGGTAATGATTTATATGTTGTTCTTTAATTCTTGATCAGTTGGTATGTCATTGTTCATCTTTCCTCTTATCCTTTTCGCTGTTTTTTATATTAATATGTGAACTAAATGTTTATATTTTATATCTTTTTCAATTATAATTATAAATAAAAATCTTATATAGTAACAGAAGAATAGAAATCAGTTCTCTAGGGCTATGATATTGTTATTTCTGTAGAAAATTAGCCGTTGAGAGGTAGAAGCTGTACATGCATTTGTATAACAAAACAAAAACAAAAATGCTGACTATTAAATTACTTTCTCCTATTCTTGACGTGTTTAATCGGTGGGATAAAAATACATAATATTTTTAACCACTTCCCGGTGTTTAAATTTCTACGTGGGAATAACCGCCGTTTTTTTCTACAATTATCGGAAGGATTAAATAGGGAAGTCAAGAAATGACGTCAATGTAAACAAACGACATTTTCTTGAGGTTTTTGTCAAAAATCATAGGAGAAACCGATTCTCCTTCAAATTACTCGTGAGTTATGGAATTTCTCCAACCTCAATAGTTAAATTTTAGATTTTAACACGCTCGCGTGTTGAAAATCGAAAATTTAACTATCTCGGGTGGAGAAATTCCATAACTCACTCGTGCTTAAAGGAGAATCTATATTTATTCACGAGCATTTGCCTCATGTTATTTTATGTCAAGCGGCTGTTTATAACATTCAGCAATTAAATTAAATAACATAAACCAGATTTCATACAAAACCAAGTTAATGGTAAGTTGATGTTTTTATTGTTTCAACGTGGCAACAACTTTAAGCACGCATTAAGATAAAAGTAGATTTATCGTACAAATCGTATAACTAAAATTAGGGTTAGGTTTATAAACAACAAAATGGATAACAGGCGAGGTAAATAATGACATGCCAAACTAACATAGATTAACCTATTTTCATTTTTATGCACCAAACGAAGAAACCAAAACTAAAGCTATTTTATACTGCGTCGCCTCCAATATACAAAATAAATGCACCCGTAGATTAAAGTTTACACTGCGTTAGAGTCTAAGAATGTGTAGATAATATACAATTATGACTATAAACAATACATACACATGTATGCTAAGAATATGATTAACTAACATATTAAAGAATGGTGCAATCATATCAGCTGGATCGTGGCAATAATATAAGTGTCTGTTAACATTTCCAATTGTAACTTCGAAAATAATTTGGATTCACCAGATATGCACATTACGACTCATGCGTTTTGCACAGAACCAAACTTTTTAAAAACCAAAATGATACTGTAAAACAGTCGAGGAGCAATTAGAAAAGTCTAAAATTATTGAAAGGGCACAATTTAAACGATCCCAGGACAGAGCTATGCATATAGATTTGATCAGATTTTTTGGAAACAAAAAAACAAAATCGAAATCAAATTCCAGGCAAAATTGTAAGAAAAAGCGAATAAGAAAAATACTAATTTTTCCTGTGTCATTCAGTAAATTTTCTTTTCATGGTTATCTTCTGAATATCTAACTTATCTTAGATAGGAATAAGATGTCGACAAAATGTGAAAATAATGTTAATTAATTCCTTATTTGGTAAAATGTGTTACCTTGAACACTTACTGAAACAGAATTAATAAAATATTCTAGGTATAACATGTTTGAGAGTGAAAGTGTTTCTCTTCCAGTTTGTTGCAGTTTACATGATTGTATATTTTTAACTGATGATAATTGCAAATATTATTGACATTATAATTGACGTACATTTTACACGCGTATTTTGATTGCACAGTTTAAGACGGATTCAATATTTTCATTTTATTTCCGTTACAACATATACACACGTCCGGGTATTTGTTCATGGGAGATCTAAGAATTCTTATTTCTGTAAAGGATAAATTATTTGTCCAGAACACCCTGAATTCATATACTTCAGTTTGTTAATTCTTAACTATACAAGAAATTGATAATCAACTGGCAATACTGAAAAACATTGTTATTATCATATATCAATTTATAACAAGGGAGGCCAATTGCAAAGTCTTTTTTATAATGGTTGATATGTGATTTTATGAAGATCCAGAATGTCAACTAATTAACTTTTTTCAATCTTATAGGTTCTTGTGCATAAGCATATGTTTATTTATTTTGATTAAAATATTATTCTAGAGTAGTTTAGTTTGTAAAATGTCAATGCAATTATAATTTAGAAGTATCTATGAATGACAAAAGATAAATTTAGTTCCGTTATTATGTACATGTAATTTTGTCTTAAATTAATATGTTGTTTAATGTTTAAGGATGTTCGGGGGTAATGTATTTGAAATTTTGTCAGATGTTCAGAATCCTCTGGTTTCATCCATTTGAAAGCCATAAATTATTTTTCCCGCTAACACCCATTTTTCTTTTCATAAATCTTTTGCATACAGAATAATAAGCCATTTGTAAAAATCACATAAAATCCTTGTTATTATTTAATAGTTTTTGAGAAATAAAACTTTTCAATGAGAAAGCTATGTAAAATCGAGAGAGCATATTTTTCCCGCCAAATTTCAATGGTTTTTTATCTCGAAAAAAAGCATACGGACCTATAATTTTGTTTTGCCCTTTTAGTTTTTTTTTATTAATCCACTATCAATATTTACGTGTGATATGAACAGCTTAATATTTTGAAACTGAATAGCGAACATCCTTAATGAAATTAAACATTCTGTTGAAAGTTCCACATGGGCACTAGCGCATTCATTATGAAATATATATAAAATATCACACATCTGATGTTGTCAGGGAGTGGAGAATTAATAATTGATAGAAGTAATTTATTTTGAATGGAGAACTGCTAGACTTGTTACAGTTTGCATTGAAGAAAACTGAAGATGAGGAAGCGCAGCATAAATTTTCATGAAATGTCTTACAATTATTACAGTTGTTGGCAAAGCGACGATTTTTATGTTCATGTTGTCAATACTGTGTATAGAGGTCGTTGTGATTCCCATAGAAACAAATGGTACTCATCCTATCGCATTCCTATTTCTATATTGTATGAATATTCTAACACTAAAAACGTTCTTAAAGGCGACATACAGCACAATGATTACTTAGCTAAAATTTTTTATCAATTGCAGGTATATTGATAATAAACTTACTTTTACTAACCAAATATGTTCCAAAATACTCAAAAGACATTTTTGTCGAAAGAAGTGACTTTTTGTATATATAAGATATCTATAACATTTCTCACTTAAATTGCGGTTTTAATTCTCCTATTACTTATCTCTCGTTTATAGATGGAAACGTGCCCATGACAACATGGTATTGTGTGCTTGGCGTGGATTTTCTCTATGTTAAATGTGAGGAAAAACAGAAATAAAATGAAGTTACAAAGGAAGCAATAAAGTAAAATTACAAAGAAAACATAAAATCACAAGTACATGCTATATATAATTAAACAACTACCAGGGGTTACAACGTGGTCTTCAGTGGTAGAAACATACACCATGTCGCGCACTCCAGATGGGCCTAGAGAGTAGTTATGTCCAGCGGTACAATATCATGTCAGAATATCATTAAATAAACTATAAGGTTAACTGAGACAAGAACATTCATGACCATACTTTCCTGTCTTGGGACAGGAACATAACATACAGCAAGGTCAATCCAGATTCGGGTAGTTGCTACCTCCCCTTTTTTAATATGGTCAAGGAAAACTAAAAAAAATTATCAAAACACTCTATCAGATTTGATTCGATATGCTTAAAGCTTAAAAAAATATCAAACACACTGTCAAAGATGATCCAACATGCTTTCCACTCCAATGGTGACACAAAACATAGAAACAAAAGAATTAATAACCATGTAAATTCTCACTGTTACCGGAACGCAAGCTCAAGTAACATAATGGAAATGCTGTATCTTCAAGCCTATCAATCTTAGGAAGTATTGGTATACTACACCCCAGCCAGCTGGTAGTTTAATGTAGAAATATCATAATCTAAGACCACGTAGCTAGAAGCAATGATTTAAATTTCTTTAAGGAATTGATCAGGTAATTTATATTAGTACCAAAACATATACGATTTTGGGATCGGACCATGACCTTGAAACGGCTAAATTAGTCGGTTTTTTTTAGTTTTTGAGCTGTGTGTCGTGATATACCTCGTAAAGTCAAAGTTTTACAAGTGCAGTTGAATTTTCGCACCAAAGTGCCATATCGATAGTAAACTTTAGTGAATGTTTTTTAGAATACACCTGTTCTCTGCAAGAAGTAAGGCGCGTTCATAAAAGTCAGAAATATGACTACATAAATCGAACCAGTTTAGATAGATAAACCTCATAAGAGGTGCTTAAGGTACATCCTGGTAAATGAATGGAAAATTTACTATTGCAAAATCAAAATCATCCCGTTTTTCATATATGTTAGTAGCAAGCTCACCGCTTTCAAAAGTAATGTCGAGATCTAGAAAAGGCGTATCGCCATGCTTTTGATTGGTCTTATTTAAAGTTAAGTAGGCAGAATAAATTTTACTAATATACTTTTCATATTCTGGGTTATTAAGATAAAGAATACCATCTAAATATCTAAAGGTGTTTTATTCAGTCCTGTTTAGTCGGGTCTTTATATAGCTTAGTCATAAATTGCTATTCATAACAACAAGCCTGCGACCAGAGGTCGAAATACCGATAATCTGTCTAAATATATTCATTCGAAGACGAATAATTTGATAAGATAAAATTATTTATCTTTAATAAGTGTGTGGGATAAAGTTGTGGAAAGGATACAAAAGTCAAAACTGTTAATTAAATAAAAAAGAATCTTCTGTAGAATGAAGTATATCCAAAAATAATTCATTACAATGGTTTCAAAGCTATTATTACTTTAATTCGAAATACACTTTCGTCAAGTGGTAAGGGCTTGCGATCAAATAATAGAAATACAAGTATTAGAAAAGTTAAATTAAAACGGAATTTAAAGAATATTTTTATGCAGTTTATGTAACCAGTAAAGCGTTGCTAGTTTCAGATATCTTGAAGTGGCATTATATTAAGCAGTGGAGATCACATGATCTTAAATTATTCGCATCTATGAAAAGTACCCGAGTTTATATTCGTTACGAAGTACTCGATATAATACTTTCGTCCGACTACATTATCGGCTGCTTTTTCAGTGGCACAAAAACAAATAATTCCCTAAAATCTTTTAAATTGTCTAATTCTTGGCACTGATGTTCAATGCGGATATCAACAATTTCCATGCACTCATTTAAATAATTATCAATATCTTTTCTATCTGCTTTCCCCCTTTCAATACATACATTTGTAGATTACAAGATTTTGTAAGATCCATTTTGATGGCATTGTAGCACCGATGATAGTGGGAGGTCGATATTTGGGACCTGTCTTAAAAAACTCTCGGTCTTTAACGATGTTAAAGTCATTGGTGATTACATAGCCAAATGGATAATATCTGAACCTTGAATCATGACAATTACAAGAATTTCCCTTTGGTATTTAATCTTTGATATTTTCGTCAGCAGTATTTGATATATACCTGCCCCTGGTAGTTCTTTTATATACATAAGATAAACAAAGGTGTTTCAAGGTTTGCAGAGAATGCAGGTGCCCACAATACTATAAGAACTTAATGAGAAAAACTTGTGATTGTTTAAAACTTCGATCACAATTTCTTAAACTGACTATTAAAATTTTGATCTAAATACCCAGAATCAAGAAACACACTGCTAAACGACTGGTCTTTCCATCCTACATTAAGCTTCTATTGAAATATATCTAGGAGGTACATTTTGAGAATTGTGTAAATGTACAGTCCTTTCAAGTTGAACATTTATATATAGACGGCATGCTTTAGGGTAGTCGTAATACAATTGCGTGTAATTTCAACATATGTTATATCAAAAGTGGTAGTATTACATTAATTTTTAACTTAAAATCACGATAACAGTTGGATTTCTTCAGTAATGTAGATCTACATTATGTACCTTTTATATGTGTTTTATTTGCTTATTTTGTGAAAAAGACATTTCATGAAATTTTATAAGAAAATCAAATATTAATTAGACAAAATTAATAAAATGGTAAACTTGATTGTTTATTTTACTACCAACAAAACGAGATTAAACAATATAACTAATATCCAAATCAACTAACTAAACTTTTGATGGCCTTTAATGGACGCTTGCTTCTTTCCAATTTAATCCATTATTTTGTTTTTTGTTTTTTTTTTGTCTGTTTAAATTTTATATAATAAGACTTGTAATTGATTTCCTTGTAAAGGCATATAACAGATACAGATGTACTTAAATCTATAAAAGATAATAAACAATGTTATTGAAATCTGATAAAGTTGGTCTTTCATTATTCCACTTTCCTTTATTCAGGAATTATTATGTTGACATATTTAAAAAAAAAATATGTTAATGATAATACAAATTTATTTTTATTATTCATCCTACTAGTTTATTAAATTGATCAAATATCATGATTCAAAGTATTTTTCTTCCATTGAAATGTTGCAAGAATTTCGTATAAGCAATGATGGTAAGATTGTTCCACTTGAACTTGTTGAGCAGTCGGCTTATATAATTTAATGTTTTTGTTTGTGTGTATTAAACAGCATAGGGTCAAAATGGATAAGATCTTGGTTTGAAAACCAGCAAAACAATTTTATCCATCTGTCGAGTTGATGCAGGTATATCATTGTTTTGTTATGCAAAGGCTATTCCATGATTTTTCTAATGTTCCAGCAATAAATATGTTAGATTGTCATTTCAATAATACATTAACTTACTAAGATTGCAGCATTGAAACATATTACAAATTTTCATACTTACATTTCTGAGTGACTTCATCATCTGCAAAAAATACGATAATGGAGATGAACATAAAAAATAAACAATATATAAAGGATGAAATAAATTCAATTATTGAACTTATGTGTAACAAAGAGTATATTGTATAGGCTGTAGACTTTCTGTACTAGGGATAAACCATATTAGATAATTTAAACTTATCAATATATAGTGGATTGGGAAACAAGTTGTCAGTCAATGAAATGGCCATACAGTGCATCAAATTTATTTAGGTATTTTGTGATAAGTTTTATTACTACAACTAGGTCTAAGTCACTGCTGGTGGACTGTACGTCCCCGAGGGCATTATCAGCCCAGTAGCTGGACTTTTTGTCCTGGCATGATTCATTACTTAAATGCCTTTAAATATTCCGTTCAAAATTTGACAAAAAATACTAGAAATTTCTAAGGCTCTCCCTTCTGATTAAAAGGTAACCTTTAGCTGAGTTTGGATTCCTGTTTGTTTTAATTTTTTTGGGTTTTAATTGTTTTGCTTATTAATTCAGCATTATATGTTTAGCTGGATTTCCAAAATTTTGATCTCGAGGACTGCTGATGAGTTGTCAGTTAACGAAAGGGCCATATAGTGAATCAAATTGATTTCGGTATTTTGTGATACGTTTTATTATACCAACTAATGCTCATCTCTTTCTACTTGGCAGGTGCGGAATAGAACCTTGTAACGGGCTTTTAGCCTACATTTTTCGAAAATATACAGGCGGGTCTGTGACGTGCTAATAGTCTAACACGGGACAGACATTGTTCATCACCATTCGACTGACTACATGTCTTATCGATACTATTTTGGCAAATGGTGTTATTACGGAGAAATTGCTTTCATCGCAGAGAGGAATCTAACCTGGGACTTTGGCTTCGTAGTTATGAATGATAACCAATACACCACGGTGCCCTTACCCACTTAGATAATGGACGGTTCATCAATTTGACCGAATTTTAAATTTCTAACTATGGATGCCAAAACCCGAATGAAACAGCTATCCATGTTTTATTTATGAATATCAAGTAATATGCAAACCTCATTACAAAAAAAAAAATAGTCACAAATACCAAAATCCGAATTAACGGACTATGCTAGAGTAATAAAAATGGTTGTGAAATTCCATCCTGTAGTCTTCACGGAAACATTTCTGAAGTACTGTTCATAATTAAATGAGTTATAATTTATCTAGATCATATAATCACAGGCCAAACTTTGTTATTTTCTTTCTGACCTTCAATTAGCTATCAAATATTACAAGCACATATTAAATAAGTTTGGTAAACATGTTCAAATTAAAAGAGATACATTCAAAAAGAAATAATAAGATAGGTATTTGACGGATCCCAGAAGAACTTATGCAACTTTTACACAAACATTACAATAGTTAAATGTAGTTAAGTATTTTATTAGCCCATGTTCTTGCAGAAGGACAGCGTCTTGCGAACAAGAATCTATAATTCCCAATTCCAGATCTACATGTAGCTGTTAGTTGTCCGACAAGCGTCCAATATGTAGAATCTTTGCACATGTTGTAAATGAAATCAAAAGATATCTATTGCTATTTTCCAATTCACTAGAACAAAATGATTATGAGCAATAACTTTTGAAATGCGACCAAGTAAAGCAAACAATTGCAAAAAGTCAATATGAGGGCGGTTATTTTTTTACACGAACGTAGAGAAAATATCAGCAGGTGCTAAAATACAAGTTTCTGCGAAGGAGGTCAAAATGTGAAGGATTACTAGAGTTCGAACTTTCATATTGATGGGAAAATTATGAAATTATTAAAATAGCACACCAAAGACAACACAAACTCTAAATATAAAATACCATGAACCCTAAAATGCAACTAGTTAAAACCGGCTAAATATTTACAATTTGTCTCTTCCATCTCAGATGCTTTTGTTCTTGGTTGTATGTTTTCTTGTTGGAAAGGTATTTTGGAATATTCAACAATTTGTATTTCAGACATTTGATATGTTTTATATGTAAAGCAGCTCATTGTTGAATGCTGCAAAGTTACTTTTATTCCTAAACCTATAGGAAACTGTATTATGTTCTCCTCAAGAATCAAAGATTGCATTAAACATGTGCAATACAAGAATCTGTAAATATTAAAGAAATTTTTTTTAAAGTTTTTGTCTTTTGTCTTTTGTCTTTTTGGTAGAGCAAATATGCACTGTAGATGTGAAATAAAACATGTGAGGTTTCGCATTCCGTATTGGTGTCAATTCTTCTATTTGTTTTTCAACAAACATTTTGAAACAATATCATGAAAGATTGCTACAATTGCAGTAGGTTATAAACATACTGAGCGATAAAATAACGAAATCAATATGAATAGATCTTTTCTTTAACATGTTGCATATATGAAACGGTAACGTATGTCTGTATGTGTTATATATATATATTTATTTTTTTTTAATATTTATCTTTTATAGTAAACAAATCAAAACTTGCGATTTCATATGTTCTTATTATTAAAAAGTTTACCACATTTAATAATTTGTACAACGCATGCCTATAGAAATCATAGGAATCTATATATCCATAAATAGACAATATACACTTTTCCATGTTCCTCTGTAATAAATTGAGGATGTAGAATGCTTGTTATTTCATTTGTATACAGAACTTTTCCGATACTATGTGAGGTTATATTTAAACACAAATTAGTCTTGTTCAATAAGTTGGAAACCGCAAAAGATTATCTATTACCATCGGTAGATATCAACAAACTGTTTGCCGATAAGAGATCGTATATTTATTTTTGGAATAACCGCCATATGGTTGACAATTTCGCACAATGTTCAGTGCATATGGCTTATGTTAGACCTTTTGTTGGGTAGATAATCGAGCTGTAGCTTTGGGTTTTTTTAATTTATAATTATTTTACATGTGTAAACTGTGATCATCATTTATTTGCCCTCACTATACATCTTCAATTTAACCAGGCAAAATTGACTTAGGTACTGGTTAAATCATTTGGGCCAGTTCAATGGTAGGACTCCATTTATCACAATGTCCTTGAATATTTGGCTTTCTCGATGAGGGGTAACCCAGAACAGAAAGGAACTTAGGTATCTGATATTATTCTAAAATCACTGAAGCTATTCCGCTGCAGTTAAACTGTAATTTTAATGATACAATTTGATAAAAAAAACAACAAAGTTCCATATATAACTCCTGTAATAAAAGACCGTTGCCCACTTGTTCCCCGACGCCAAGGAAGATTTTAATTTTTAAATTATTGTAAACTAGGAGTAGGTTATTTTAGTAAACTAAAAGATATGTATCTCCCCTTTCCCTTTCCCTGCTTGACAGCTCTTTTCATGTTAAATTATAAGTCAATTATTTTGTACTGAATTCTTGAATCTAAATGGCCATAACTCTATGAAATATTTATCAATCCTTGCAACAAAGGATATGCACATTCTTACCATTTTTACTTTTACATAATTATAATCAAGTGTTCAAAATTTAATTCCAATCCGGTATAAAATGCTAAAGAAATTGTGCTCACAAGCCATATACCCTATATTATAATGAATTTTTTAAAGGAATTAAGGGCCATAACTGTAGGAAAAAATTGTGAATCGTCCAAAAAAAAACGATATACTCATCTTCATATCATGATAATTGAATGTGTCAAGTTTTATTCCAATCCTATGTAAGGTGTCCAAGAATTTGTGCTCACAAATTATTTACCCTATACTGAACTGAATTTTCTAAGTCATTAGGGACCATAACTGTTGGAAAAATTGGGGTTCGTTATAAGAAAATAATATGCACATCTTCACATCATGATAATTAAATGTGTCATTTTTATTTCAATCCCCTGTAAGGTGTCGACAAATTCGCGCTCACAAACCATCATTCAGGGCCATAACTCTTGGAAAAAATTAGGGATTGTCACAAGAAAACGACATGAACATGTTCACATCATGATGATTAAGTGTGTGAAGTTTTATTTTAATCCAACGTGACCTAGATATTAATGAGATACACTTACAAACAAAACCTAGTTTAAATCTGACTTTTTGTTCACAAGTTATCATCTGGAAACAACAAGAATAGCAATATTGAAGTACAAAAAGGAGCGTAACTCTTGTAAGAACTGTCAAAAAATCGACATAATCGAACTTGACTTACTAGTAAATGTTCATTTGATACATTTACATACCAAACCTACTTTCAGTCTGACCAATTGTTCACAGGTTATCATCTGGAAACCAACATTTTAGCAATATTGAGGCACAAAAGGGAGTACAACTCTAGAAATAATTGTCGAAAAATAGTTATAATCGAACTTGACCTAGATATTTATAAGATACACTCCATACTTTGCCTCGCTTCAATTTGACTTTTCATTCATAAGTTATCAGCTGGTAACCAATTTGGGTCGGACGGACGGCCGACACCTGTTTCTACAGTTCCCTTCGATGAAGCGTCGTGGGACAAAAATCTATGATTCAACAGGAGTTGGTATGCATATAATAAAATTTGATAAAAACAAAAAAGTCACATAACTGTTGTAAACATCGCTGAATCAAAATTGCGGTATAGAGTGATCATCTTCCTAACATAGATAGCAATCCGTCAAAATATGATCCGATAATGTGATAAAAAAAACAACAAAGTCCAATAACTCATGTACAATCGCTGATTCAAAATGCGTCTCTGACTTTGAAATAATTTCACACCTGTTATCAATCCAATCACATCATTGTGAGTGTTAATCATTTTGTCAAGGCTCAATACATTATAGCAAACTACGACCAAAAGTCGTACAAAGTTATCTACCTTCAAACACGAGAAATTGCATTAGATCAAATATCATAAATAGAGATTAAGTAGATCGTAATACAATATTCTCCAATGTATTAGAGTTTTGATAATCCTTTTTTTCCGGACGGAAGATCTACATTTTTTATAATTTCATATTTTCATTCCTTTAGATTTCATTCTATTAAAATGTACTATTGCCAATGAATTAATGACACAATTAGGTTTCAATTTGGACGTTGTAATTGAAGAATACTCGCAATCTATCTTTCAAGCACACAATGAGGCCAATAATAATTAAACATATAAATAATATATATCTACAGAAATTGTAATGCAAACAGATTGTTTGGTCTACAACAATGTGAAATTTGATACCATGTCCCTGTGAGAATAAAGAAATACGAATTGATCGAATACCTTTTTTCCTATTTATAAAATAATAATTTTTCTTTATGAAAACATCCTCTTTCACCCTGCAAATCGTTTTTAAAATAAATGCCTATAACATCCCACTTTTGATTTTTGGTTTTAGGACTCCACCCACGTCGATTATTGCTCAACCACTGATCGGTCTTCTAAAATTAATTTTGGATATATGATCAATACCTTATTGAATTGCTTAATTGATTAATAAAACACACCAAAACCTTCTTAACTAGGGGTAATGTTTACCACACGATTTCGGAATGTCCCTTAATTAACAATTTAATGTCTACAAAAGAAGATAATAAGGTATTCATTATGTGTGTCTCACATACCTAGGGAACTGATTTTTGAAAAAAAACTATATTACTATTCTGAAGGTTTAAAACAATAAAATGTGTCAAACGTTCGGTAACAGAACTTCGTTTGTGCTGGTCATGTGAGATGCAAAAATCAATGAAATGCACATACAAATTAGAAACCTATTGTCACAATTCATTACGACTTTTACAAACAAACAATAGTGTAATACTTTTTATTTCATTTTAAAGAAACATTTGAGATATTCAGAGAAAAACCATTTGCATTTTTAAAAAAAAAGTAGAAATATTAGCTTAAATATTTCAGATCATTAGCATTTATCATATTTGGTAATTTGTGTAGATATCTACAATATGAGATTATAGCACAGTGTATGATGGTTTATTGATAAAAATCTAACAAAGAATTACATGTATAACCTTGTTTAGAATGATTGTTTTGTTGTAATTAAAATCTTAAATGTAACAAATTCATTTGTTGAAAAAATTCACAACCACTGTATTTTTTACGCACTTTCTAATTATGCGTCTGAGCAGCACTCTGTTGGAATTAACCCTTACCAAGAAGTTAGAAGGGGTAGATAATTTAGACTTTGCTTTAGAGAATCTGCGTTAACATATTTAACATATTAGAGGTCTTCGTGTTTGGTAAAAATTCACTAATTACTAGTTTAAAACGGCTGTTTCTGATAAATGTTTTTCTTTCTGCAAAAAGTACCTTTTGTTAAGAGTCAATATCTTTAATAGCTCTATTCATCTTTATCTCAAATAAATTTTCCAAGTGCTAAATATTCTAAATATTAATTTGCATAATATACAGTACATGGATTAAATTTAAATCAGATATTTCATTTATATTTCAATCTCATGGAAATTAACCACAATGTTACCGATTGTGAAAATAATTTTTACATAGTTTTAATTAGTATAAAAATGAGATTTTATATCTCAAACTTGACTAGAAGATCTTTTATGTAGTGCATAAAACTTGATGTTTAATCAATTTTAAGTTTCCCTTCATTTTGTTTAAGTTGCTCATGCATATTTCTAAAAGATTACTTGACATTGCTATTCTTTTTATTCTACTCAAAAATGGTAACTTATACTACAAGTGATTGAGAAAAACACACAATATTTCACTTGCATGGTAAAGATTACACGTTCAACTGATAAAAAATATGCCTTTGCATATTGACTCTATAAAGGATGGATAAAGACCAGTTAAAAATTAGTTAGGGGTATGGACATGTGTCATAAACAGAGAAGATTAAAATGTTCGTTTTTCATTAAATTTGTATTCCAGTATGGATTTTTCTTTTCAAGTATATGTGAATGTCAGAGAAGTATGCAAAATAAGTTCTGATAGAATAAAATATGTGTGTAAATGTGTTAGAAACAACCTAGAAAATAACAAAGGTAGGTGTATCCTTTACAAATTCCAAGGCTTCATGAAAACTTTATTATCGCAAGCAATAATGACAGTATTACTAAAAGTACTGCAGGACGTACCTCCTAGGGACACCCCCCTCATTTTACATCAATGAAAGTGTCTACTCATAAGGACAAAGCAAATATATGGTTATAGGATGGTGATCTCAACCATTCGTTTTGTATATAGCTATAACATTTTCATTTCTAATAATCTGAGGATTTGTTTTCTAAACTTTTGTTCATTTATTTTATATATTTCAAATTTATTCCCTTGAGAAAGGCCAACATACATACAAGTCTATTCCGAACTTGTTTTAGATTTCATTTCGAAAGTCAATTTTGATCCAGGTAAGTACATATCAATAAAAAATATTTTAAAGCATTTTATTTCAACCATATTGAACAAAATTGATGGTTGGAGTGGAAAAAAAAGACAAAACAAACACTCGATAAGGACTGAAAGGAATTAACCTGTTGAAAATGTTAAAATTACCGATTGTCTCCAGCTGGTAACAATGTCAGAACTTCGACAATTTTGTAAGTCTTGAAAAATAAGGGATATTGATTAATTCAATTTTCCTTGAATTTTCAAAAGGTCCAAAACATTACAGTAGCAACGTTAACTGAGAGCAGATATTCTTGCTTGTAAATTAAATTGAATCTTCCCCGCATGCACACTTCAGTAACTTTTCATATTCATACGCTGAAATTTGCTTGACTGAAAACACCCAGTTGTTATTCAATAGTTATGTTTCAATAAATGATATCCTTCGGTGATTGACTGCAAATAATTGTACATGTATGCATGGTACCTTGATTAAAATTTTATTAAGTTCATAGATCTTGTTGCTAATTGGGAGTATTTTGCCCTACTGCAACCGTCGTGACGACAATAGTCCAGTACTGGACTAAAAATTAGGTATGTTTTGTTGCACGATATTTTAGAATTTTCCATGCCCAGTTCTAAATGTTTGTTAAGACCTGAGCATGGACCATTAGACATTCTTAGGATTAGCTAAACTGTCCATTTTTTTGTCATATATATTATGTCCCTTTCAACAGATATTTCTATGTTCTTGCTTAATTAAGATTTGAAAAAAATGTGCATGCTTGAATCAGACCTAAATGAAAAATCGTGGCAGATTTCAAATTATATGCACAGTTTCATACCAAACCAAGTTAATGTTAGGTTGATGCTTTTTTATTATCCTAACATTGTAACAACTTTAAGCACGCATTAATATTAAACTAGATTTATCGTAAAAATCGTATATTAATTAAAAGTAGGTTTAGTTAAATAAACAACAAAATGGATAACAAGCGAGGTCAATTATGACATGCAGAGCTAACATAAATAAAACTATTTTTATGTTTATGTACCAAAAGTTGTAAGAAAAACTTAAGCTAACTTTTTCTGCGTCGTCTCCAATTTACAAAACAAATAAACACGTAGATTGAGATTGGGAAAATCAATGTTAATAAATCCCTTATTTTGTAAAATTTATTACTTGAAGACTTAATGATACACAATTAATAAAATATTCTAGATATAACATGTTTGAGAGTGAAAGTTACAGTTTACATGTATAATTTTAACTGATGATAATTTCTCATGATACTAACATTATAATTTACATACCCTTTACACGCGTATTCTGGTTAAGGGTGAAAATGAACTTTATTTTTTCATTCTCCATTTTATTCAATTGCTCAGTTCAAACAGGGTTCAACATTTTTAATTTTTTTTTCAGTTACAACATAAAGACACGTCCGGATATTTGTTCATGGGAGATCCAATAATTTTTATTTCTGTAAAGGATAAATTTATTTGGCCAGGATACCCTGAATACATATACTTTAGTTTGTTATTTCTTAACTATACTATATAAGAAATTGATAATTAGTTAGCGTACTAGAGATTTTTAATGATCATATATCTTTAAAGAACAAAGGAGGCCAAATACAAACCTTTTTTTATAATGGTTAATACGTCATTTTATGACGATTGAGAATGTCAACTAATTAACGTTTTTCAATCTTAAATGTTCTTGTGCGCAGATGTGTATTTATTTGGATTAGAATATTGTTTTAGTTTAGTTTAGTTTGCAGAATGTCAATGCAATTATAATTTCATTAAACATTAAACAGCAATTATACATGGACACTAGAGCATTCATTGTGAACTATATATTAAAATATCACACATCTGATGTTGTCAGGTGGGGACTAATACTTGATAGAAGTAATTTATTTTAATTTTAGAAGAATTAAACTGCTCTACTTATTATAATTTCCATTGGAGAAAACTGAAGATAAGGAAGCGCAGCATCACTTGTCATTACATATATCTTACAATTATTAAAGTTGTTGGACAAACAACGATTTTAATGTTCATTTTGACAATACCGAGTATAGAATTCTTTGTGATTCCTATAGAAACAAATGGTACTCATCCTATCGCATTCATATTTTTATATTGTATGAACATTCTTCCACCAAAAACGTTCTTAAAGGCGAGATACAGCACAATGATTACTTAGCTGAAATATTTATCAACTGCAGGTATATTGATAATAAAACTTACTGTTAATAACCAAATAAGTTCTAAAATACTCAAAAGACATTTTTATCGAAAGAAGTGAATTTTTGTATATAGATGTATAACATATCTATAACATTTCACCCTTAAATTGCGGTTTTAATTCTCCTATTACTAATCTCTCATTTATAGACGGAAACGTGCCTATGACATCATGATATTGTGTGTACATAGCTTGTATGCTTTGCATGGATTTTCGCTATGGTAAATATGAGGAAAAATGGAAATAAAATGAGGTTACACAAACAGCAATAACGTGAAATCAAAAAGAAAACATAAAATCACAAGTACATGTTATATATAATTAAACAACCATTCAGAGGTCACAACATGGTCTTCAATGGTAGAAACATACTCCCTGTCGCGCACTCCAAATGGCCCCATAGCACTTTATGAGTAGTTATGTTCAGCGATACAATATCATGTCAGAATATCATTAAATAAACTATAAGGTTAACCTAGACAAGAACATTTATGACCATACTTCCTGTCTTGGGACAGGCGCATAACATTCAGCAAGGTTAATCCAGTTTCGGGTAGCTGCTACCTCCCCTTTTTTAATATGGTCAAGAAAACTAAAAAAAATATCACAACACTCTATCAAAGTTGATTCGATATGATTAAAGCTTAAAAAATATGAAACACGCTCTGAAAGTTGATCTAACATGCTTATAACTCCAATGGTGACACAAAACATAGAAAGAAAACAATTAATAACCATGTAAATCCTCGCTGTTACCAGAACGCAAGCTCAGGTAACATAAGGGAAATGCCATATCTTCAAGCCTATCAATCTTAGGAAGTATTAGTATACTACACCCCACCAAGCTTGTAATTTAATGTAGAAACATCATAATCCAAGATCACGTAGCTAGAAGCAATGATTTAAATTTCTTTAAGGAATTTATCAGGTAATTTTCATTAGTACCAAAACATACAAAATTTAGGGATCGGACCATAACCTTGAAACTGTATCTTTTGCTAAATTAGTCGGTTAAGATAAGATCAAAAGTGTGTTTTTTTTAGTTTATGAGCTGTTTGTTGTGATATACCTTGTATAATCAAAGTTTTACAAGTGCAGTTGAATTTTCGCAACAAAGATTCATATCGATAGCAAATTTGAGTGAATGTTTTTAAAAGGTTCTCAGCAAGAAGTAAGGTGCGTTCATAAAAGTCCGAAACATGACTACATACGGGACCAAATCGAACTTTTTGAGATAGATAAATCTCATTAGAAGGTGCTAAAGGTACAACCTTGTAATGAATGGAACATTTACTATTGCAAATCAAAATCATCCCGTTTTTCATATATGTTAGTAGTAAGGTAACCGCTTTCAAGAGTAATGTCGAGATCTAGAAAAGGCGTATCGTCATCCTTTTGATTGGACTTATTTAAAGTTAACTCAGCAGAATAAATTTCACTAATATAATTTTCAAATTTTGGGTTATTACGAAAAAGCGTACCAACTAAATATCTAAAGGTGTTATTGAAATCTTTGACTAAGTCCTGTTTAGTCGGGTCTTTATATAGCTTAGTCATAAATTGCGATTACTAACAACAAGCCTGCGACCAGAGTTCACAATTCTTGCCATTGGAAATACCGATAATCTGTCTAAAGAAGTTTCTTCCAAAACGAATAATTTGATAAAATAAATAATTTATTTTTAATAAGTTAGTGGGATAATGTTGTTTAAATGATAGAAAAGTCAAAATTGTTAATTTAAATAAATCTTTTGTAGAATGAAGTATATCTAATACTTTTAGAGAATTTTTAACTGACCAAATATAATTCATCACAATGGTTTCCAAGTGGTAAGGGCTTGTGATAAAATAATAGAATAATAGAAGTAGTACAGGATTTACTAGAAATTAAAATAAAACGGAATTTAAAGATTTTTTTTGAAGTTTAGGTAACTAGTAAAGCGTTGCTAGTTTCCTGTATCTTGAAGTGGCACTATAGTAAGCAGTGAATGATTTTAAATTACTCGTATTTCTGAAAATTACCAGAGTTAATTCTTTCGTTACGAAGTACTTCGATGTAATACTTTTGTCCGACTACATTACTGGCTGCTTTTTTAGCGGCTCAAAAACAAATAATTCCCTAAAATCTCCTAAATTGTCTTATTCTAGTCACCGGTGGCGAAGAACTGATTCAAATAAAATTATCCTTACGATGTTTAATGTGGATATCAACAATTTCCAAGCACTCATTTAAATAATTATTAATATATTTTCTATCTGCTTTTCCCCTTTAATACATTATTTACAAGATGTTGTAAGATCCTTTTTGATAGCATTGCGACACTGATGATTGAGTGATGTCGATATTTGTGACCTTTCGTAAAACCTCTAGGTATTTAACGGTGTTAAGGTCACCGGTGATTATATAGCCAAATGCATAATATCTGAACCTTGAATCAGGACAATTACATGAATTTCCCTTTGGTATGTAATTTTTGATATTTTCGCAAACATTAGTTGATATATACCTGCCCCTGGTGGGTCTTTTATACAAATAAGATAAAATAGGTGTTTCAATGTTTTCAGAGAAGGAAAGTATTCTTTTCACAATGTTAATATCTCTTGATATAGAAGCCCGACCAATAAGGTAGATGCCTTTATTCAAATATGGTATATTGAGAAAATGTTTTTTTTTACGTTCTCGTAATTATTTATTTTAGGAAATAATTTATAATAGCAAAAAGAAGTAATTACACTCATTTAATAATTCGTGAAGTTAATGTGCCCTTATGCTCGAACGTTTGCAAAGAAAATTACGCCTGTCATTATTTTGAAAAATATTTTTTAAGATCTTTAAGAGAAATGAAAACACGTGGACGTCTTCTTTGTTGAGATTAACACGTTTACCATGAGAACTCTTTTTCCGACATTTTTTTTTCTATTTTTTGATAGACTTTCCAAGATATTGATTCTAGAAATTTAGATTTGACCCCTGTGCCCAAAATACTATAAGATCTTAATGAGAAAAAGCATATGATTGTTTAAAACGTCGATCAACATTTCTTATAATGACTATTACAATTTTGATCTAAATACCCATAATCAAGATAAACACTGCTCAACGACTGGTCTTTCCATCCTACATTTAGCTTCTATTGAAATATCAAGAATCAATGCAAACATTTTGCCAATATCATAAAGACACTCCGAGCTATCTTAAGAAATGTTCATAATATGGGCGACAATAATGATACGTTAATTTATTTTGTAAAACTATTTTTTCTCTCAATCACTAGAAGATTTCACATTTGTATTTTGTGATTTCTATTGAATTATATGATATCAATAAACCATTGGGGGGGGGGGGGTGTATTTCTGGCTATTTTGCAAAATAGAGGAACAGTATCCGACCAGTGGATAGGAGGTACGTTTTGAGATCAAATGTGTAAATTTGTTTAACCTGTTCCTTAAATAATGTACATTCCGTTCAAGTTTAACATTTCTATGAAGACGTCATCCTTTAGGGTAGTCGTAATACAATCGCACTCAGCTATAATCATGAACATTTGTCATGTAATGTCCACATATGTCAAGAATGGTCGTAGTTTAACCTATTACATTCATTTTTTCACTTAAATCACGATAACGGTTGGATTTCTTCTGTATTTCAGATCTATATTATTTACTTTTTATCTGTGTTTTGCTTGTTTTGTGGAAAAAACATTTCATGAAATTTTATAAGAAAATCAAATATTAATTAGACGAAATTAATAAAATGGTAAACTTGATTGTTTATTTTACTACCAACAAAACGAGATTAAACAATATATCGAATATCCAAATAAAAAAACTAAACATTTGATTGCCTTTTATACAGCTTAGTTTCTTTCCCATTTAGTCCATTATTTTGATTTTTTTAACTGCTTGAATTTTATGATATAAGACTTGTGATTCATTTCCATGTAAAGGCATATAAGAGATAAAACTGTACTTAAATCTATAAAAGATAATGAACAATGTTATTGAAATTTGTTAAAGTTGGTCTTTCATTATTTCGTTTTCCTTTATTCGGGGTTCATTATTTAATTAATTGAAATATTAAAAAAAATGACACGTTAATGATAATAAATATTTATCTTTATAATTCATCTTACCACTTTATTACATCTATTGAATATCAGAATTCCAAGTATTTTTTGCTACCATTAAACTGATGCAAGAACCCCCTATAAGCAATAATTGTTTGTTTAATTGGAGTTTAACTTTTTATCACATTTGGGTATTTCGCGGTGGCGGAACACACCTCACCACATGTGAGATTCGAACTAATAACACGAGTATTAACAACTAGTGATAATTAGTATAAGCAATGAAGGTAAGTTCGTACCACCAGAGCCCGTGTCCTATACTGCACAGTTTTATAAAAGGTTGCATGGAAATATAGCACCTGAATATCAAACAAAGTAAATCTGTAAATTTTCAGAAATCAATTAATTTATTCAGGAATTTTGAAATGTAATGTTATTTAATCAATTATATTTAAATTAATTAAATCTAGCTTTGTGTATTGGTTTTTATGGTGTGTTTGAAACACCATAGGGTCATAAAGGATAGGAAGAGGGTTTGAAAACCAGTATAGCAATTTCTATCTATCATGCACTGATTGGTTGGTATATCATTGTTGGCCTTTTCTCCTATCTGTTTTGTATATATAAAGTGTACTTCTATGCTTTTTCTAATGTTCCAGTAATCAATATGTAAGATTTTCATTTACATAATACAGCATTGCAGTATTGAAACAGTTAACATGTTTTCATACTTACGTTTTCTAAAGACTTCTTTCACTGAAAAAAAAGTTAATGTAGATTAAGATAAAACATCAACATACATAAAGTATGAAATAAATTCAGTTATAGAATTTATGTCTTACAAAGCGTACATGTGTATGTAGTATATCGCATGTACTAGGCTTTTTTTACCAGAGATAAACCATATTAGATAATTTAAACTCATTAATATATAGTGGATTGGGAAACAAGTTATATCAACTTATGCTAACTTTATTTACTTAGCGGATGCGGCAGAGAACCTTGTAACGGACTTTTAGCCTACACTTTTCGAAAATCTACAGGTGAGTCTATAACGTGCTAATAGTCTAACACGGGACGGAAATTGTTCATCACCAATCGACGAACTACATCTATGACCGATGCCATTCTGGCAAATACTGTTATTAGTAAATATTACAGAAAGTTTCACCCCGAAGTGGAACCAGGGACCTTTGGCTTCGTAGTGATAACCAATACACCAATTAGATAATGGACCATACATTTATTTGACTAAATTCAAATTTATAAAGAGGAAAAATATACCTAAGGAGCAAACCAAAAAACGCAATCCATAAGACGGACAAACCCGGGAAGACACATGAACAACCAAAAGCACAACACATAAACACAGAAAACTAAAAAACAATGAACAACACCAACTACTATAAAAACCAGGAGTGAACTCAGTTGCTCCGCAAGGGTAAACAGTTTTTGCTCCGTATGCGGCACCCGTAGTGAAGTTCAACAAAGTCAATCCGGTGGTAGGCATAAATCGGTGGAGGTACATGAAATGTTACGACAGTGGGAACAGATCCAATACCATCTTAGATATTGGAACACTGTAACGGTCAATCAATTCATGATGACGACCGTAAAATTTCCTAAGTGATGACATCAGCTTATCCTTGATGAAACCCTGGTTAAGAATCTTTTGTGATAGCAGTACTCCTCTTTTGTCGAAAGTCATGGTATGTCCTTGAATACCGGATAGGCTAAAAAACATAGAGGCTGGCGATACTGTCATATTGCTACTCAAGAAGGGAAAGTTAACAATAGGAAAGTCGAAGTCATCACGTTTGTTATAAAATTTTGTAACATTTACACAAACACTACAATAGACGTTAAGCGTAGTTCAGTAGTTTATTAGCCCATGTTCATGCAAAAGGAAAGCGCTTTCGACCAAGAATCCACAATTCCTAATTCCAGCCCCAGCTGTTTTTTTTGTCCGACAAGTGTCCAATATGTAGAAACATTGTACATGTTGTAAAATGTTGTAAAATAAATCAAAAGATGTCTTTTGCTATTTTCCAATTCACTTGAACAAAATGTTTTAGAGCAATAACCTTTGATATCGATAGCCAATATAAGGTCGGTTATTTTATCCGATCAGAGGGTACAGAAAATTTCAGCAGATATTCATATTTATTTAATAATGGAATTATGAAAATAACACACCAAAGCCAACACAACATCTAAAGAGAAAATACCATGAACCATAAAATTCAAGTAGTTGAAACCGGATAAATATTTACAATTTGTCTGTTCCATTTCAGATACGTTTGTTCTTGGTTGTATGTTTTTATGTTGGATAAGTAGTTTGGAATATTTTAGAAATTTGTATTTCAGACATTTGGTATGTTTTATATGTGCAAAAGCCCACTGTTGTATGGCGAAAAGTGACATATATTCCTAAACATATAGAAAACTGAATTATTTTCTCCTCTAGAATCAGAGATTGCATTAAGCATGTGTTATACAAGAATAAGTTAAACTAAACACATTTTTAAACTTTCGGGCTTTTATCTTTTTGGTATAGCACATCTGGGGTGTAGATGTGAAATAAAATGTGTATTCATGGTTGGTGTCACATCCGTTTATTTGTTATTGAACACATCTTTTGAAAGAATATGATTAAAGATAGCTAGAATTGTAGCAAGTTATAAAAATACTGAGCGATGAAATAACGAAATGAATATGAAAGGATGCTTTCTTTTACATACTGCATATATGAAATTGTAATGTATGTGTTATATACACATGTATATTTCTTTTAAAAATGCTTATCTTTTATAGTAAATAAATGAAAACTCAAGATTTAACATTTTCTTGTTTTTCTTGTTTTTAAAAGGTTGACGCCATTTAATAGTTTGTACAAGAATACTTGTCTATAGAAATCATATGAATTTATATATCCACAAAAGAAAATATACCATGTTCCTCGGTAATACATTGAGGATCTAGAATGCTTGTTATTCCCGTATCGCATGCGGGATAAGTAATCAAAAGCTAAACAGAGGGAACCATTCATTCAAAATAAGTCTCCTGATTGGCCATCCCAACATCATGAGATGGACGCATGCATGATGAACGGCCGCTGATTTGTCAGTCTAATGGAATAGCTGATCTGCGGATACAACTTCGTACATGATTACGGGATAGCATCACCTAAACTCTGAAAAATCGTCACGGGCTGTACAACATACAATATGTGTTCAGTTTACCGTAGTAGAGATTTAAACTTATCGCTGGTGGTCTAATAAAACACAGAATCAATTTATAGACATCGACTGAATACATATTGAAAAGATTCTAAACATTACATTATATGTATTTCCTATTAGAAACTAACGGACCAGGGGATTAGCTGTCGTTTCCGACTGCTCCATCGGTTTATGTAAACAAAAGTCAGAAACAACTTAATTATACTTCATGATTTAAGGTAATTAGAAATACAAATATCACTTAGAATCTTCCTAATGTACTAAATACCTTCAAGTAACCACCACATGTCTCATGTGCCTGTCCCAAGTTTGGTTAATCTGTGTACTTTTTATTAATAGCCTTATTGTATTTGCATGTATGATTGTTAAATTTTACAAATTTTACCACAATCATACATTTCACAACATACATACTGTCATAGATATCGTCAAATGTCACCCCTTACGTTTCGAAAGTTAACTTTAAAGATAAAAGCTATTGCATATATATCTGTACGACAATTTAAAAAAAATCAAGTATAAAAAATTAAAATCTTTGAATATCCTTTAGAATAAAAAGGCAGCCCAAAAAAGACTTAAAAAAAACTATGTAGTAATATATCTATTGTAAGGTAGTAATAATACATATAATAAGGGAAAGTGTAATGTGATGACATTACGAACATTTCATAATAGATAAACAATTATTACTCTTTATAAAAAAAAAAGCTATGAGACGGTTAGCTTTTTAGAAAAGCTATTACTCGTTACATTTTTATACACAAGTTTTCGGGTACTACGTGAGGTTATATTTAAACACAAATTAGTCTTGTTCAATGTGTTGGAAACCATAAACGAGTATCGATTAAAATAGATCGTATATTTAATTTTGGTATTACAGCCATATGGTAGACACTGTCGCATAATGTGTGGTGCATATAGTTTATGTTAAATCTTTTGTTGGGCAGATACAAGAGCTGTATTTTTGGGTTTTTTTAACTTATAATTATTTTACATGTGTAAACTGTGACCACCATTTATTTACCTTCACAATACATTTTCAATTTAACCAGGCAAAATTGACTTAGGTACTGGTTAAATCATTCAGGCAAGTTCAATCTTATGACTATCTTATCACAATATCCTTGAATGTTTGTCTTTCCCGATGAGGGGCAATCCAGAACAGAAAGGAACTTAGGTATCTGATATTATTCTAAAATCACCGAAGCGATTCCGCTGCTGTTAGACTGTAATTTTAATGATAAATTTGATAACAACAAAGTCCCATATATAACTCCTGTAATAAAAGGCCGTTGGCCACTGGTTCCCCGACGCCAAGGAAGGTTATATCGTGCGCTTTAATTTTGAAATTATTGTAAACTATGAGTAGGTTATTTTAGAAACTAAAAGATATGAGTAGGTTATTTTAGTAAACTAAAAGATATGTCTTCCCCCTTTCCCTGTTTGACATGTTAAATTATAAGTCAATTATTTTGTACTGAATTCTTAAATCAAAATGGTCATAATATTTGTCAATCCTCACAAGAAAAGATATGCACATTGTTACGATGTTTACATGATGATAATCAAGTGTTCAAATTTTAATTCCAATCCGGTATAAAGTGCTTACGAAATTGTGCTCACAAGCCAAATATCCTATATTGTAGTGAATGTAAGGTCATTAAGGTCCATAACTCTAGGAAAAAATTGTGAATCGTCACAAAAAACGATATACACATCTTCATATCATGATAATTGAATGTGTCAAGTTTTATTCCTATCTTATGTAAGGTGTCGAAGAATTTGTTCTCACAAATTATATACCCTATACTGAACTGAATTTTCTAAGTCATTAAGGACCATAGCTGTTGGAAAAATTTGTGGTTCGTTATAAGAAAATAATATGCACATCTTCACATCATGATAATTAAATGTGTCATTGTTTATTTCAATCCCATGTAAGGAGTCGAAGAATTCGCGCTCACAAACCATACACCCTATATTCAACAGAAGTCATTGAGGGCCATAACTCTTGGAAAAAATTAGGGATTGTCACAAGAAAACGATATGAATATGTTCACATCATGATAATTAAGTGTGTGAAGTTTTATTTCAATCCAATTTGACCTAGATATTAATGAGATACACATACAAACCAAACCTAGTTTAAATCCGACTTTTTGTTCACACGTTATCATCTGGAAACAACAAGAATAGCAACACTGAAGTACAAAAAGGGGCGTAACTCTGGTAAGAACTGTCAAAAAATCGACATAATCGATCTTGACTTAAATGTTCATTTGATACATTTACATACCAAACCTACTTTCGGTCTGACCAATTGTTCACAGGTTATCATCTGGAAACCAACGTTTTAGCAATATTGAGGCACAAAACGGGGTACATTTAACTCTAGAAATAATTGTCGAAAAAATAGTTATTATCGAACTTGACCTAGATATTTATAAGATACACTCCATACATTGCCTCGCTTCAATTTGACTTTTCATTCATAAGTTATCAGCTGGAAACCAATTTGGATCAGACGGACGGCCGACACCTGTTTTTATAGTTTTCTTCGATGCAGCGTCGTGGGACGAAAATCTATGCAACAACAGGAGTTGGTATGCATATGATAACATGTGATAAAAACAACAAAGTCACATAACTTCTGTAAACATTGCTGAATCAAAATTGTGGTATAGCGTGTCATCTTCCTAACATAGGTAGCAATCTTTCATAATCCGAATCTGCTTTTTAGTTTCAGAGAAGATGCGTCCACAACATATGCATATGATGCAATGTGATAAAAAAAAAACAAATACATCTCTGACTTTGAAATAATTTCACACCTGTTATCAATCCAATAACATCATTGTGAGTGCTAATCATTTTGTCAAGGTGAATGTGTCATAACAATTCACTAATTAAAGAAAGTTTATCTTCCTGAAGGCATCTCTTCGTAATACATTATAGCCAACTACGACCAAAAGTCGTACAAATTTATCTACCTTCAACTACACGAGAAAATTGCAATTGATCAAATATCATGAATAAGAGATTAATTAGATCGTAATACACAATTCTCCAATGTATTTGAGTTTTAATAATCCTTTTTTTCCGGACGGAAATTCTACATTTTTTATAGTTTCACAAATGTTCATGTTTTCATTCCTTTAGATTTCATTCTATTAAAATGTACTATTGCCAATGAATTAATGACACAATTAGGTGTCAATATGGATGTTGTTGAAGAATAATCGCAATCTACCTTCTAAGCACCCCAATGAGGCCATTAACAATTAAACATATAAATAATACATATTTGAAATTGTCATGCAAACAGATTGTTTGGTCTACAACAATGTGAAATGTGATACCATCGAATACTTTTTTAAATACTGAATATCTTTTTTCTATTTAGAAAATATTTTTTCTTTATGAAAAAAAACCCTCTTTCAACCCTGCAAATCGTTTTTAAAATGAATGCCTATGACATTCCAATTTTGATTTTTGGGTTTAGGACTCCACCCACGTCGAATATTGCTCAACCACTGATCGGTCTCATAAAATTAATTTTTGATATCTGATCAATACCTTATTGAACTGGTTAATTGATTAATAAAACACACCAAAAACCTCTTATCTACGGGTAATGTTTACCACATGATTTCGGAATTCCCTTAATTAACAATGTAATGTCTATAAAAAAAGACAATAAGGTATTCATTACGTGTGTCTCGCATACCTCTTGAACTGATTTTTGAAAAAAAATGAAACTTTATTACTATTCTGAACGTTTAAAATAGCAAAATGTGTCAGACTTTCGTAGCAGAACTTCATTTGTGGTGAAGTCATATGAGATACAAAAATCAACGAAATGCACTTAAAAATGAGGACCCTATTTGGCACAAATCATTATGACTTTTACAAACAAAGAATAGTGTAATACTTTCTATTTCATTTTAAAGAAATATTTGAGATATTCAGAGAAAGGCCATTTGCATTTTGAAAAAAAGGAAAAATATTAGCTTAAATATTCCAGATCATTAGCATTCATCATATTTGGGAATGTTTGTAGATTATTCCTTTCTTTCGTAAAATGATCCCAATTCCGTTTCATGATATAGATGTACGGTTTTGCACAATGAAGCAGTTTCTTGGTGAAAAAATTGCAGCTTCTAATGTAAATATTCATTTTATAAGCTTTTGTCACTCTCTACATGCATAAATTGAGATAAGATGATCATAAACTAGACATGCTAGGTAGGTTTTTTTTTAAATCTACAAGTTTTCTTACTGAACTATTATGTAATTTGTTTAAATTCCCCTAATGAGTTAAATCCAGTTATTTGTGATTTAGAAATCTGTTGATTCTTATTACAGTTATATGACACATCTGATTTTCATTTTTCCTGAACTTTCATAAATATTGTATTTTTAAACAAATTGTCGAGTCCTCTTAAACAGAGAGTTATAATTCTTCATTACGGAGGCATCTTATTCGATTATCCAAGTACTCTATCATGATTATACAGATGTGATAATCACAGATTTTTTAATATTATTCATATAAATTCACAATGAAAAAAACTAGAGGCTCAGAGGGCTGAGCCTGTATCATCCACCTGGACGAAACAAGAATTGCCCATGACGGCCATGTTTATCGCGTGATCTGGACAAAATGAGAAAACTTTGTACAAAACCTTCCACAGACATTTCTTGTCAGGTTTCGTTTCATCTGGCCACGCTGTTTCAGAGAAGAAGATTGCTTTATATCAGAAACAATAATATATTTCCCATGGCAGCCATGCTTGTCGTCCAATCAGGATCAACAAATTTATTTCATAAAAGACTTTCAATAGATGCTTCCTGTCAAGTTTAGCTGACAGTTTTGGCCAAGTAGTTCCACAAGTTTTTTTTCGATTAATGAGAAACAATAATTGCCCATGACGGCCATGTTTGTTGCTCGATCGGGATGAAATGAGGAAAATAAAGAACCTCCAATAGATGTTTCATGTCAATTTTCGTTCCATTTGGCCAAGTGACTTCAAAGAAGATTGTTTTATATCAGCCAATGAAAAAAGAAAACTGCCCATGGCGTCCATATTCGTAGTCCAATCAAAACAAAATGAGGAAATTTTATAAAGGACCTCCCATCCATGTTTCTTGTCAATTTCGTTCCATTTGGCCCAGTGATTTCAGAGGAGAAGATTGTTTTCTATCAGCCAATCAGAAACAAGAACTGCCCACGGTGTCCATAGTTGTAGTCCGATCGAGACAAAACGAGGAGACTTTGTACAGGTTTCATTTCATTTGGCCAAGCAGTTTAACAGAAAAAAAAATCGACAAATGAGAAACAATAATTCCCCATGACGGCTAAGTTTGTTACCCGTTCGGGACCAAATGAGGAAAATTTGTAAACAACCTCCCATATATGCTTCCTGTCAAGTTTAGTTCCATTTGGCCAAGCGATTTCAGAGAAGACTTTTTTACATCACCCAATCACAAAAAGAATTGCCCATGGCGGTCATATTTGTGGTCCGATTGGGACGAAATGAGGAAACTTTAACACCTTTTAAAACTTGATCAAGTTTGATGTTTGACAGATGATTTTATGAATTTTACAATCTGATACTATGTTAAAAGATTGTTGCCATCTTAGTGGACAACTTTGGTCGTAAGATAAATAACATTGCTCCGAAGATTTCATATTTTTAGTTGTTTGAAAGTAAATAGAAGCCATTTTGATAGAGGACTATCTAAGGACATATGACAACTTTGAAAGAGGACAATCTAAGGATAACTGCTGCCAGCTACGATAGTTCCAAAGGCCAAGTGATTTCCGACGAGAGGAATTTCAAATGAACTTTCCCATGGAATCCTATGTTAAACTTGGTTCCAGAAGATTAAAATGTGAAAAGTTAACGGACGGACGACGGACGACGACGGGCGCCAAATGATGACAAAAGTTCATATGGCCTTTATCCAGGTGAGCCAAAAATAATTCAAGTAATTTTTGTTTGAATTTGAAAGATTTCTTTTATTTTCTAGTGATTTTAATTGATGGATTTCTTGACAGATTACCTATGCAAAAAATTCATGATGGATGATGGATGAATTATTGTTTAACGTCCAGTGGCAACCAGGTGCATATCAGGACGAGAACATGTTGTTATGATAATGAATATGATCCCTGCTTTGTACTAGACCGACACGCTAAGTCGGATTTTTAATGTGCTAGCTCACGAGGTAACTGTCCACAGGAAGATATATCACCTCACTCGGACACATTATACTGACTGCGAACCGACCAGTCTTTGCTCTTACTCCTAGATGCCGCGTGCTTAGCGGAGAAGCAGCAAATACCAATTTTAATGTCTTTGGTTTGACCCGGCCGGGGATCGAACCCGCGACCTTCCGCACTCGGGGCGAGCACGCTACCACGAAACCACCGAGGCGGTCCAAAAAATTCATGAAAACATTAGAAAAATACAAAATAATGTTATTATATATCTTCTCTTAAATAATAAATTAATTACCAGGAGATGTTGAACAGTCGACCGTTTAGGTAGAACCTCGGATTGATATTCATTTATTAACTTATTTCAACCTAGGTATAAAGTATAATCTGCAAGTAACATGAATTTTACAGAGATATATTTGGTGTAGAGTAGAAAAAATATGTAAATTATTTTAAAATGTACTTTACCTACTTTTTTCAGATTATAATCCCCCTCTGTGCATTTTGAAATTAATTTTCAACAGATTGTTGGATCGGCTTTAACATGTTCGTTTTTTGGTATTATGTTTATTTTCTCAAAGAACACAACAGAAAGACATCACATTTGTGATTAACATCATTAAATCTATATCATCTAGCAATTCGACAGATTAGGTTTTATTGGATCACTTATTTTGCCACATTTCCTTTTTCAACCAATGCAAAGTTAATTGTGGACAATTTTTAAATCCAACAGCTCCAAGCTGCATGTAGCTAGGTCTCGGGCTTAATTGATTATTAATGACTTGTAACTGACGTTTACCCCATGTTGGCAGTATCGCGGCATTATCTTGTTATGCAATGAAAAAATTATGTCATTAATTCCGTGGAAACAAATAACGACGAAATCAGACATATTAATAAAACAACCGTTCAATAAAGATAATCAGATTTAAATTACTGAATAAGTATCAAAGTCAGAAACATAGGCCATGTAGTCAGCCAGCTTATTTTTTTTTTTACATTATTGACAGCGACGAAACAACGAATTTCGTTTGAATCGTCTCAGTCAAAAAATAGAATAATGTAAGAGAGCGAACTCTCCATAATAAAACTAGAGGCTCCCGCAAGCCCGTATCACTCCCTGGATCCAATAAACTACCATGCAAAAAATATTTGAAAGGACACTTGGTTGGCAATACGGATCAAAGGTCATTATTTTTATTAAATCATCTGCTTGTATAATTTATACAAGTGCTCCCAAAGGTTTTTTTAAACTTTATCAAGTTTGACATGTTTGACAGAAGATTTTATGAATTTTACAATCTGATACTATGTTAAAAGATTGTTGGCATCTTAGCGGACAATCTTGGTCATCAGATAAATAAAATTGCTCCGAAGTGTCCACTCTTATAACACGCGTAACACCTCTCTCATCCCGCCTATTCGTACAAGAACATCATTCTACTATAATTATTTCTTGCCATCGACTATCCGATCTTGGAATGACTTGTCAGAAAATGTAAAAAATAGTACGTCTCTTAATTAGTTCAAGTTTTTTTGGAAATCCAAAACATTAAAAAAGCCTCCATTTTACTATACCGGAACGCGACTGGGTCAAATATTACACACTAGATTAAGAATACAATGCACCTCTCTGAATTTTGACTTGTATCAAAAAATATTGTCGTATCTTAAAACTGTGTATGTGGAGCACCTGAAACTGCAAAACATTTTTATTACATTGTCCAAGATTCCGTGCTTTAAGAGAGCAACATATTGATCTACTAGCAACTTTAGTACCTCTGAATATCAGTTACATCCGCACAGTGCTTTATTGTGTCTAGTAAGCGCTTTTCCACACAAAACAAACAGCCATAAAAAATTAACGGGATATATTTTTTTTAAAAATAAGAAATTTTATATATTTTGTTTTAAGACAGCTCAATCCCTATTCCTTTTGCTTCACAAATATTATAATAATATATCTTATATTGATCGAGGAAACTTAAATGTTATCTACATTTTGAAAATTATATCACTTTATAATCTTAATAGGATAGGGATTTATGTAAGTTTTATACATGTTTCCCAATCTCATTAATTAATTGTATGTTATTGTATTTATATGTATGTAATTGTATTGAGTTATATGTTTTGATTCATAAAATATGTTTAAACAAAAAAAACAAAAAGAGATTTCATATTTTTCATTTGTTTAAGAGTAAATAGAAGTAATTTTGATAGAGGGCTATCTAAGGACAGTCCGGGTTATATGACAACTTTAAAACAGGACAATTGCTGCCAGCTACGCTAGTTCCAAAGGCAAAGTGATTTCCGACAAGAGGAATTTCCAACGAACTTTTCCATGGAATCCTATGTTAAACCTGTTTGACTGCAGCGGACATCTTGGTTAACAGTGAAGGTGATCGGACAAAATTCTAACAGAGGACCTTATAAAGACCATGAATGGTAAGTCTGGTTCTATTTGGATGGGTGGTTTTATAATGAATTTTTCAAAAGGGTCCCATGTTGAACTGAGTTTGGCTGTTGACGCCATCCTGGATGACACATGCGACAGTTTAGTTCAGCGGACAAAGTTCTGACGGAGGAGTATTTAAAACCCATTGCTGCCAATTCTGGTTAGATCTGGCCATATAGTTCCAAAGAAAATATTTGCTAAAATCCCCCCTCCCACCCCCGTTTTTCTATTTATTGAATCTAAATGTATATTTGAATCGGGGATGTTATCACCAAATATTACTATATTCAAATGAAACTGTCTGGTTAATTTTCATTATTCAAAGGTTAGCACGGATTTTCATTCACTTTTCGTCTGGATTTAATTCACAATAACAACAGAATACAAACAAACTATTAATTTGGGGGATTTAGAGTTATGTTCCGTCATAACTGTATTATAAGTTTGATCATCCTGATGCAATGTCTCCAAACGAATGATATTCAAAATAGATATTTTTGCCGATTAGAAAATCACCATTCAAAATCATAATGACAAATAGATTAGAAATGTTGATATCGGATGTAACTGATGTGCAACTTTCGAAAACTTTGTGAAATGGGTAAGATTCTCACGCACAAAACTCGACATCTGACTTTTGATATAATACGAAATGAAATTGTATTTAATTTTGTTTTTTTTTAAATATCAAACCTTGCAAAAAATATGTATACATGTACATGGCAATAAATCATTCACATTTATTTACATAATGCACTGAATTAACTTACTGAAATAATCAATTGCATACTTGCAGAACAACCATTAAAACTATGTTTCGTATTTTATTCAAATAGTGTAGGGTGTCAGGTGTAGTTATTACAATTAAATTAGATGATATACCGGTCCACCACCTATAAGAGCCTGAGGTAGTTTTACCATTTAGACGATGATATTTGGATACACATAAAACGTTTTTGGCAAGCATCAGTAATTCACTTGATCGTGGCCATACCATGTAACGCCAGTAACCAACCACAGACAATACACAATATAATAAAGCATAATATGTAATACGAGTTCCTATACTTGACTAAGCTGTACACAATTTACATGCTTCACATTTATTTACCTGGTTCATTCCCGATATATTTTTCAATGGGTGTAAGTTATGAACATATTTAATAGATACAGTACAAAAAGAACAAAAGATTGTCCTTTATAAGACGTTAGAAAATACATTTTATGCACGAGTACCCAGGTCAAGGTCCGAGGTTTCATCTTATTAAAGGCACTTCTTTTGTTCTCAGAGTAACGTATGTGACTTGTACGACAATCCACACAATTCAGAACTCCATGGCAAATATGTGTTTGCCAACATTTCAGCTAGGCAAACTTGACTTTCTGAAATGTTTTGCGAATATTTGTTGTAAAACTCCTTAAAATAACGATTGTCTTTTCGAAGTCGGTAACAAAGTTGTAATATTTAAAATAGATGCTCACTGTATCACTCACCTGGCTTCTATTTGGCAACTGTAAAACGTGAGCTCTTTTGTATCCATAAAGCTTTTAAAGATACACAAAATGTCAAAGTAACCTTGATATTTGACCTTTGACCTAAAACATAAGGATTATTTGCATCTCCTTCCATATGAGATACTAGCCAACTTTGGTTAAAGTCTGCCTATTAGTTCCTAGGCAAATGACAAAAAAGTCTTTTCCGATATGGATTCAATGGAAACTTTGAACAGCCGATGGCGTCTGTTAATCAGGTGAATCCCAACCAAAAGTACATTATATTTAGAGGGCACTGTCGTAATCAATCCTGGAAAGTTTCAAGAAATTTCATAATTTAGTTTCAGTGGAGATTTTCGAAAAATGGCCAATGAAAATCAGGGACCTCTGGCGGCCATGCTGTTCATCCAACCGGAACAATGGTGGATCGTTTGTATGACAAAACTGAGAAGGCATTACTTCGTAATTCAATGTTTATAGCCGAAATAAAAACTTTCGTTTGAAAAGTGTACTTTTATCTTAGTTGCAGGACAATTACGGCTAAAAAAATCAACGACAAATCTCTCAGGGTTCTTTGTCGTTGAGTTTATTTTAGCAGTTAAAAGAGTTCACAAAATGTGTCCGTGTAACAAAGGTTTGAGTAAACTTTTTCGATAGCTTTACCTGGGGTATTGTCGTACAACATTAATAGAGACAGCTATTTGTAATGCTTTTGTAATATATAGATGTACATGTACATAGTAATCAATTCATAATAAGGACTTCAAATCGCTTGGACCTTTCTTCGTAAAATTTTACGGGAATTCTTTTCAGTCTTTAGTCATATAAGAATCACTTCAATTATGCTTTAACTCTGTACAAATCATAAGCTTAAGTACAGTCGTTCGCATGAACAAATAAAGGGGAAGATCATGATTACAAATTCTGTTTCATAATTTTGATTTAACGCGTTCGATATCACCAGTTCTCTTGATGTACCAGCATTTTGTCATGATTATCAATAAATGCCTGGTCTCGGAATTTCTTTGAAATAGATATAGGAACTACTTATGGTATTATCAAAAACAGTTCATAATATCAATGAAAATTCTTGAATGAAACATTGAGCTTTTTTATTGAAATGATTTGGGATGAACCTGTTCTCTTCTTTGCTATGCATCTTTGTTTTATATATTTGATTTATTCTACGATTTTATTAAATAGATCATTCAAGCATTTATACAAAAGTATTTGGAATATCATTATGATTTAAATTATAGTAAATTCTATTTTTACTTTATCAGCTTTACATTCAAGGACATCAGTATACTTTAAGCAGTTATATATTATTTTCACTGATCCGAACTAATGTTAATCAATTTTCTAGAAATATGAGTGGGAAAAGTGAAATTTCTTGGCTTACAGCCGAAGAAACTTCAACACCATGATGATTTACAAGTTCTTGAAAAAAAAATCAAATATCAACTTCTGCCCTCCCAGAAACCACTTAGAGCATTTATACAAATGTGGGTCTCATTTGTTCAGTACAATATGAGAGTATAACACAGTGTATAATGGTTTATCGATGAAAATCTAAAAAAAGATATACATGTATAACATTGATTAGAATGACTGTTTAGTTGTAATTAAAATCTTAAAGATAAAAATTTCATTTGTTGAGAAAATTCACAACCACTGTATATTTTAAACGCACACTAATTAGGCGTCAGAGCCGCACTCTGTGAGAATTAACGCTTACCAAGAAGCTAGAAGGTTTAAGTTATTTAGACTTTGCTTTAGAGCATCTGCTTTAATAATTAGTGTCTTCGTTTTTGGGAAAAAACACTAATTACTAGTTCAAAATGGCTGTTTCTTTCTGGAAAAATTATATTTTTATGTTAAGAGTCAATGTCTTTAATGATTAGATCTTATCTTTAATAAAATTATTCGCCTTTATCTCAAATACAAATTTCAGATTTGGCTGAATCTTAAAATTTTACCGTCTAGAATATTTTCTAGTGCTAAATATTCTAAATATTAATTTGTATAATATACGCTACATGGTTTAAATTTAAATCAGATAATTCATTTGTATTTCAATCTCATAGAAATTAACCAAAATGTTACCGATTGTGAAAAATAATTTTTACACAGTTTTAATTAGTATACAGATGAGTTTTTATATCTCCATCTTGACTTGAAGATCTTTTCTGCAGTGCATAAAACTTGATGTTTAATCAATTTTAAGTTGCCCTTCATTTTGTTTAAGTTCCTCAAGGTGCATATTCCTGCATATATCTAAAAGATTATTTAACATTTGACATTGTCCCGTGATAACATGAAAGCTATTAGTTTTATTCTACTCAAAAAATGGTAACTTATACTATTAGTGACTGCGGAAAACACACAATATTGCACTTGCAAGATAATACGTTTAACTAATAGAAAATATAGCTTTGCATATTGACTCTATAATTGATGGATAAAGATCAGTTAAAAATTAGTTAGGGAGTATGGACATTAAATGTGTCATTAACCGAGAAGCTTAAAATGTTAGTTTTTCATTAAATTTGTATTCTAGTGTGCATTTTTCTTTTAAAGTATATGTGAATGTCAGAGAAAGTATGCAAAATAAGTTCTGATAGCATAAAATATGTGTGTAAATGTATTAGAAACAACGTAAAAACTTTCCTATTTTGATGTAAATTATGGGAAAATTCTTATATAAGTTCATATATAAGCTCAAAACATACAACTTTAAAACATAGCACAAAGTGTTCATGTCCAGTACTGATTCTAACATCCTAATGAATGATTTAGCTTATTTGTAAAGAGGATGTTTTTAAAGGAACAATCATATTTTCTTTACCAATGTTAAAAAATAAATGTAAATAAATAATGTCATGTACGCCAATTAACAATTTTTGGATTTTGAATTAATACAAAAACATTTATAATTATCTGTAAAGAATCTCTACCATTTTAGATAATTAACTATTACTAAAAGTACTGCAGGACATACCTCATAGGGACCCCCCCCCCCCATTTTACATCAATGAATGTGTCTACTCATAAGGAGAAAGAAAACATATGGTTATAGGATGGTGATCTCAACCATTTCCAATTATTTGAAAATATGTAAATTTCAAGGGGTTCTAGTGGATGATTCCCCCTTCCAATATGTCACCGGCTACCATCCTGTGAATTGTCATTAAAATCGACCAAATAGTACCCGTTCTATGGCTCAGACAAGGTATTAGGTCGGCAATACAAATAATAAGAAAGGCAGCAAAATAGATGTCTACAAAATTTACAAAAGTTCATTTAAGTTGGTAGATTTAATAATAGCTCAAGTATGAACTATGATTTCTATTTAATTATACCTACCCGTAATCATTTTCATTTTTCGTCACCAAAATACACCGATGTTTGAGAATTATTTTGTTCTTTCCTAATTTTTTGATCCCACACGATCATGACGATCGACCTGGTCAATGCACGTTAACAATAGGAAAACGAAATAATATGTCAAACTTGCGTTACTGTTATTTCATTTTGATTTCAGAAATTCATCTTTCTGTTTCTTCAAAAAGCTAACAGTTGCAAACTCCAGACGACCTGCCATGTTGTTGACAAATATGCCACATATTATCTGGATATTTCTCCAGTTCTGAAGCATCTCACAAATAATTTTTACAAGACGTTTGTTGACGTGTTCGTCTTGTTAGACTATTAATTGTGCATATAGCTATAACTTTTTCATTTCTAATGAACCGAGGATTTGTTTTCTAAAATTTTGTTCATTTCTTTCAAATATTTAAAATTCATTCCCCTGAGAAAGGCGAACATACAAGTCTATTCCGAACTTGTTTCAAATTTCTTTTCGAAAGTAAACTTTGATCCAGGTAGGAAAATATCAATAAAAGTTATTTTAAAATCATTCTTATTTCAACCACTTTGAACACAATAGATGGTTGGAGTGGATTAAAAAGACAAAATAAACACTCGATAAGGACTGAAAGTAATTAACCTGCTGAAAATATTAAAATTACTGACTGTCTCCAGCTGGTAACAATGTTCCTAACTTCGACAATTTTAAGTTTTGAAAAATAAGTGATATTGATTAATTCAATTTTCTTTGAATTTTCAAAAGCTTCAAAACATAACAGTAACTACGTTAACAGATTGCAGATACTCTTACTTGTACATTAAATTGAATTTCCCTCCGCATGCACACTTCTGTAACTTTTCATATTCATACGCTGAATTTTGTTTGACTGAAAACACCCAGTTGTTATTCAATAGGGTTATGTTTCTATAAATTATATCCTGTGATTAACTGAAAATAATCTTACATGTATGCATGGAACCTTGATTTAAATCTTATTAAGTTCATAAAACTATTTACGGATTGGGAGTACTTTGCCCTACTGAAACCGTCTTGACGACAATAGTCCAGTATTAGTCTAAAAATGAGGTATGTTTTGTTGCACGATACTTTCGAATTGGCTATGCGCAGTTCTAAACGTTTGTAAGAACTCGGCATGCACAATTAAACATTCTTATGATTAGCTAAACTGTGCATTTTTCGTCATATATATTATGTCCCTTTCAACAGATTTTTGTTTGTTTTTGCTTAATTAAATTTATGAAGAAATGTGCATGCTTGAATCTCATCTAAATGAAAAATCGGGGTAGGTTTAAAATTATATGCACAGTTACTGAAACACATGGTACATGTCGGGTGATTATATTCGGTATTGCATGTCCATCTCAACAGATTTTTTCGTGCTTATTCAAAATCATGCAGCAATGTGCATGCACTATCCGCACAAACTGGTATTATGTCTATGCATAAGACAATAAGGAACTGGTGATATCTGTACCATATCATGTACGCCATGTATGTTGTGCTTATTCAAAATTATGCAGAACTGTGCATCAATTTAGCACAAAATGGTAAATCAGCAATTATATGCACCCGTTATACCTGCAAAAATTGGCAAAGTCGGATAGCGTTCAGGAGTTTCATCACAACGGCTATATATAAAATATCCATTTTTACGCTACAACTTTGAGAAAAATGAGAATTTCAGAGGCAACACCGATTTAATTTTCTACGTCAAAGGATATTTTATCAGAATAAGAAGTGTTGATTTTTAGGATAACTATAATGATATTTATTTATGTGCCAGTTTCAAACAAAGTTTGAAGGGACCCATGTTCTGATTATTCTGGTCATTTTTGTGGTTATGATGAAAACAATATAGCAGAGAAATCTGACCACTTATCGTTTAGCCTTTATTGTTTTACTTTGGTCATTTCTATATCTGGTTGGTCTGCCGTTAGTCTATTTCGACAGATCACTGATCCGTTGTCTCTGCGTATTCAAGTGATCGAGAAGAAAAAGACCCATATCCGAGAAAACAAAGGTTTCATCCATACATTTATGTAAATCATAACTCACAACAAATCGGAAACAACATAGAATCATATCAAGAAACATATTACAATAAAAAACGCCAAAAAAACATGGGTGTATTTTTGTTTTTGTGTATGTTCATCACTGCAATTTGTAGAACACATTTCAGACTAAAGACGGAAGCATTTATCTAAATATAACAAAATATTCGTGAGAAGAAACATATCAGTTTTATACAACTATGATTTCATTGAATGTTGTATGATACATATTTTGGTCTGTGGCAGTTCAAAATGCGCTGCGTCCATGAATTTGTAACATCCGTTAAAAATTGTAATCAAGAAAATCTATGAATCCACAATACTTTAACATCAGAGAATAGAAGTAGAAATACAGAACATTAAAATCTATGTTTATCAATGTGGTCTTATTGACGCTCGTGCTATGGAATAGATACATAGATATTATAAAATGATAAGTATTTAAAGCAAATTTAAATCAGAGCTATTGAATTTCAATCAGTGTACCAAATATAAAGTAACAGTTTAAATATCATTATGTAACTATAAATTAATAGCGTATTGCGTTAAAAGTATACATTGTATATAAAGAGTCTTTATAGTTTTCTACTTACATCTTTTTGTGGTTTCCGACACTGAAAAATAATTTTTTTATATGTATTTTTTATATATTTTCCAAAGGAAGAAGAATTCTGCTCCTCGATAAAAGTCCAGCAACATTGAGACTCCGGAAAATATGTTTTTCAAATGACATCAAGCTTCTTCTAGTTGAGCAGTTTACCCCCAAAATCATGCAAATGGTCATACAAGCATGTAACTTTGTAAGGACATGCCTTTAGGTGATATTAAGGGGATAGCCAGGGAAAAAATCCATCCAATCATGGCGGCCATCTTTTATTTTCAAAAAGGCGTCTATCCAAGTAAAACACATCAAATTTGTGATCCCTTTTGTATACATATTGCGTTTATTTTATACACAATGCTAGTAGGTTGAGTGAATGAAGGTTTATTTGTCTGGTTCTAGTAATAATACATCACTCTCGGTCAAATATCGGTCGGTCGATAACTCACTTCCGGTTTTATAATTATCTTAAATTTTACCCATACTACCACACGCCAATGTTTAAATCATAGTACTTGGACAGTTATTAATTTGAAGCATCTTTTGGGGCTGGTCTTCGGACCATATTTATAATTAATTATTAATGTTAAGTCTTTACTTGGCGTCCGTCCTTAACCATTACATGGCATTCGTCCATTGTGATGTTGTTAGACTTTGTCAAATGTCATTCATTACCAGTCATTATTTAATGTTCATCACTTATCACTAGACATCTTTCAGAGGGTCATTTATTTGCACGACCCAGGACACACTGGTATAAATCACTGCCGTTTCCAAATACTCCATGATTGCCCCGATTATTAAGTCATGGAGCCGTACCCGAATCGACCGGATGTGCCAACGCGGGAGAGCGGAGCCAAGGAGGACGGGATTATTGCTCTTGATGGTGTACAGATTGCACAGATGATACTGTATGAACCATCGGGTTGAATGTATTTTAATTAGGTTAACCGAATTCAGTTGTATTCCATACAACAGACCTCCATACAGGTGGTAAAAACATAATCCCTCGGCCTGAATATCAGAAGTGTTCAGATGTTTTACTGAGACAATATTTGCGTTATTGTTCTATCGTTACATTGTAGATCATTTTAGTTTATTTATATGATAGTTGATTTTTGAAATGGCGAAAAGAATTCGCTAGTGAGCTTCCTCAACAGATAGTTGGAAAACTGATTGGACAAAATGTCGTTTGTGTCAGGAAGACGCAACGCACCTACTTAAATCTTCAGATGAAGGATATAAAATGTTGGGCAAAAATATACCTCTTTTTCATGAGGTAAATGCACTCCTTATCCTTCTAGATATTCGGCGATTAAACGAAGGAGAGGGAACTGAAAGCACAATGAAAAATAAAAATGCTAAGTACCATAATTTATGCAGAATAAAGTTTAACAATACAAAACTGAGTGTGCTACAGGATAAACAGTTGTTGGGAAATTAAGTAGTGGTGATGTCATAGCACGATAAATGAAGTATCACCCTTCTTCTTTCCCAGCTGTATACAACACACACACAGAGAGAGAGAGAGAGAGAGAACAAAGAAAAGACAAAGATGCCGAATCCAGTCTCCTGAAGGAGAAACTTTTGCAGAAGAACTAGAAACACACACAAAAGGCAGAGATGTTCTTTTGATGTTTGAAAAAAGATATAGGACCACCTACCGCGATTGCTTTTGATTAAAATGACACCATGCATATGGCAAAGACGGCCGAAATGATACGCTGCCAGATAGATACTAAGAGGACAACATTTTCTTGACCATTGGTATCTGAAGATATGGATGACAGCATACTACTTCCTTTGTTAAAGTTGGTGAACATGATAGAGCATGGACCTGATATTAAATCGCAGTTAGACAACGTTTCTACAATGTCCGACCTAGCTCTGGTCCAACTATGTATGTTTAATTACCATCCAAACAGCCAGAAAGTTCCAGTACAACACAGACATTTAGCTAATCATGAGACACCATTTTGTGTGTATCTTGGACTATTACTCTTTGCAAAAACCAGGAAGAGACAGCTTATAAATACATTATTTCAATATGGGTTATGCATCTTTTATGATCGGGTACTGGAAAGATCGACTCAAGTATGTGAAGCTGTAGTTGAACGTTATTTGAATGAGGGTGTGGATTGTCCTCCTTTATTGAAGGTCAAAGTGTGTACTACAGCTGCGGTCGACAACATAAACCACAACCCAAGCTCAACAACATCGAACTCATCTTTTCATGGGACCGGAATCTATTTTTTTCAACATCCAATGAAAGAAATTGTTGGCGTTAGAAGGGATCAGATAATCTTATCTACCAGTAAACCAAAATCTAAAAAGGCACCTGAACTTCCTGATGCTTATATGAATATGAAACCTGCATATTTTAAAACAAAACCAGAACCCCTTATTCTGCACGAGGATGTAACTGGCATTCAAAACCATGAGTATGATAGGTTAAATACGGTTAGGTTGACACTGTCTCCGCTTTTCATGGAAAGGGAAAGAAGTCGGCATGGCAGACGTGGGAAATATTTGATGACGTAACCGAGGTGTTTGGGCGATTGAGCAGGAAACCTGCATTGGTCAGTGAATCTGATATGGAGTTGATAGAGGCATTTGTTGTAGTTATGTACGACAGAATTACAACAACATTTGACATCAATGAATCCAGGCTTAATTTTGTGCACGGAAACAAAGACACTATGACACAATTCCGCCATCAGAGCTGCACTGCTTGAGCACACCAAACGAGCTGCATATCAAGGTGGTCATATATGGGGACAGGCATTCACACATGAACAACATCCTAGTCCGGGCGATTGGGGATGGGTTAAGGAAAATGCAGATTGGTTGTGGATTCCCAATTGGACACACTTAGCATCCATTGCAACATCATGCCAGAAGTTACACAAATGTGGATGCAGGAAAACGTGTTCTGGCATATGCAAGTGTTATAAAGCTGGGTTGACCTGCAAAACATTGTGCTGTTAGAACGACATACATCGGAAAATATGGTAGAATAATACTTTATTCGACATTCCTGCATATCTTACATAATTACCTATATATCAAACTGACATTTTTATCGCATATCCTTATCCCCATTATTTCACTCAATTGTATGAACTTTTACCATCCTAACCAGAAGTGGTGATTTATTGTTTAACATATTTTCAGGTCACTTTGTTGTATTTCAAATAGTTGTCATCACCTATACCACGTTAAAAAAAGGTGTGGATCTGTTTTCAATCTCCACTATTGAGCAAAATGACGTCAATTTTAAATTCAAGATTGCCGCCGTGAAAAAACTCAAAAATATGTTGGCTACTCTCTAACATGCTATAGTACACCCTAAAGAACATATGTGCCAAATCATATGCTTGTATCGCCATTTGCATGATTTTGTCAAATTTCGGTACTAAGCCGTCCCACTATTCGGATACATCTTTAAAATATCCTTAAAATTCCTGAAAGGTTCAGAGATCTGTCCTACCTGGACAGAAAAAAGATATCCTGTTTAAAATATAACAGATGGAGGTCACAACGATCAGAATAAAATTTAACATCGAATATGCAAATCTTAAAACTCAACACAGTTGAACGTTTAGAAACAAAAATAACGCAAAAATTGATAAATCATATCCGAGTTTGTGACTTTTTTATTTAACACAAAAGACGATTGGGCCATGGAAAAGATAAGTAATAAAAACACAAATCTTAGTTGAAAACACTATTTAGACAATCAATAATCCTTTTTATTTTTATTTAATTCTTTTTTATATCCATCTATATCCCCTCAATGCTGTAGGATTTTTCTTAACCATGAAGGTAATTGTGAAAAAATTACTCATACAGTCAAAATAATATCTACATGATTAACGTCTGCCTGCAATGTGTTTTAATATTTGTTAGCAATTACAGTATATCTAAATATCGGTTTGCAATTAATTTTAATTAAACAAGACAAACAATACAAATAATTTGAAACCACAACTTTGATGTCTTAGATTGTGAAACTTTACTGTACAACCTAAACTTGAAATATAAAGAGTTTGTTTTCCTTAACCTTAATTCTCCAATTAAACCTGTAGCCATTCTACTATTACTAAACTATATGTATTTATGAAATAAGGAAACATATTTTTTTATATTTATTAACCCATGATAAGCAGAACAGAAACTTTAAATATCATACATAAATATTGATATATTTAGGTCAGTAATTTTCCCGTGTCTCGTTAATAAATTTGTTCTTCCCAAATAGAATTATATGCGAGTCAGAAAATTCTTAAGAGAAAAGTGATTTTACATATTATTTTACATCATCAACTAAAAGATGAAAGGGATGTCAATCCTCCTACTTGCTTCTTTTACTAGTGCAAAGTTTGGCATGCCGTAAAACAGATTTTAATCCACCATTCTAATTTGAAAATGCCTGTTCCAAGTCTGAATTATGACTGTTGCTTTCAAGTTGTTCTGGATATTTGCTTGTCTCCCGACCTTGCTATTTTTTTAACTTTGACTATGCAATTCCCATTAGAGTTCCGTGTTTTGATATAAAACTTTATTTAGACTAATCGAGCGACCATCATTTTTTATAATGTGGAATCCTTTAACCAACGGAACGTTCATTGCTTTAAACTGCTCTCTTATTCTTGAGAAAACAAGTATCGCTTTATTTTGATAACCGCAAAAAAAGTTAAATAACTAAATACTTACATTCTTTTTCTACTTTCTGTTTCACTGAAAGTATTAAACAATGGAACTACTAATATTTCTTTTATTTCACACACACACACACATATATATATATATATATATCTATCTACACTAAAAGGAGGTCACAGGTTCAAACACAATGAAAAATAAAAATTAGGTCATAGCTTATCCGTTTAGCCTCTATGAAGCTTTCTTATCATGACAAAACATGAAATATTTTTAAAAGTCATAACAGTGATGAACCTTTAAATTATTATTATTATCCTTATTTTATGACAGTCAAATGTGTGAGAGAGGTTTAAATACACTGTTCGGTATTACGTTTTCCGTCTCAAATTAGTATACATATACTATTAACTTTCATTTCATTCATAACATCATTACTGAGGAAGATTGACACACGACGAAAGTAAATTGTTTTGCTTTTCTAGTCATACTTTAGAACTATTGTCATATTACAGGGTATATCTACAGCACAGTGCAAAGGTGTTAAAGGATAGCGATTAATTTCTTATATTAATATTTTAATAGCTTATAAAGGAGATTTTCGACATTGAATGGTGCATATATAATGAAGTTCATCACTAATATTCGCATTCCGGTTCAGGGGTTGTTGTTTCAGACATTTAACCTAATTTCCCTTTAATTCTTATAATAATGACAATACGTTTATTGCAAGACTATGCCAGTCAGTAAAAATAAGATTCTAAATATAAAGGATTTGTTTTGTGACATAAATATTTCAGACGACAACAGTAACGCTTTTCGACCATCCATATTTGTTACGTTGTTTTTCGTTATTAATGTGATGTAATTTATTTCCATTTTTCTACGTGGTTAGGTTTTCAATGCTGTTTGCATAAACACATATACTTGAAACATTTTTGTCATTTAATGCAAGCAACCGCTTTAGACACTTTCGATCTTATGCTAACTGACCAACATTCTAAAGTATTATTTGACAAATGAAAGCGATATATTCCGTCCAAATGTTTTGTACCATTTGATTATTTATTAGGATGGTATTAATCATTAGGCGGCTAATGAATCAAAAGAAATGTCTTCAAATACTTCATAAGATGCAAATAAAATATATAAAAAAATCGACAAGTAACCAAAGTAAACTCATATACTAGGTTATTTCATTTGTAAACTACGAATTATTTGATTAATTATCATAAGGTGTAATGTATTTTCAGGACAAAAACGTTTAAGGTTTATATGTTTTATTCATTCTACATTATTTATAAGTGGTTACGACTTCAATAAATAACAACTGACTGGTACAGAACAAAAAATTGTGTCATCTACTTTTATTTGTCAAAAACAGGAATTTCTTCAGGACAGAATAAGACTTGTTTGGGATTTTCATTGGTTAAGGAGGCGATACATTAGTGGCGAAAACATTAATTGAAATAAAAACAATAATGGCATTAATAAATGTTGGTCATACAATTTTCGAGTTTTATATTATGCAATATGTTCTGATCTGACGTCGTTCCATGGCCCCGACAATTCTCAACCATAACCTTTGACGCCAGAGGATAATCTAGCACGGCAATGTCAACATATGTACATGGATGAACAACATATTTCGTCAAGAAACTACTGAGTATATTGTACTGTCATGGACGTACCAAGTGTACCAGCAGTGGCATCGACTTAAAAATAAACTTAATAAATTTGAATAGTATAATGGGTAAATCTAAATTAATTTGCATCAATCCGTTTGCCACAAAACTTCTGGGAAACAATGTAAAGCTGTAAACAGAAAGAACAATTAGGATACCAAAGATTCAGCTAAGGTCATTCGAAAACTGATGAATTTAAAATCTTACATTCACATGTGACATTTCCCACAGACGTTTCATGTTTCCTGCGTAATTTTAGATAAATACTGTTTTACTGTTGACAAACTGCTTAAGTTAAAATAAAGTTACATTAAGACGTAAAGTCAAGAACTACCAAAGGGATATTCGAAGGCGGGGGAAAAAAAAACCTGACAGAGTCCGGTGAACAACGAACACACGACCAAAATAATACATGTAATACAATTAAAAACTAAAAACATATGAACAACATGGACCCCACCAAAAACACGGGGGTAGATTCAGGAGTGAGCAGTCTCTGCCACATGCAGGACGCCCGCCATGGTGCCCATGTAAAATCCGGTATGAGGAAGGATAACATCAATGGAACAGGTCCATTTTCATTTGGGAAACCGTTTTTTCATACCTGTCAACCAAGTCATGAGGAAGTCCATAAAACTTTAAGGATGACTACAAGAAATCACCTAATAAATAGAATTTTAATGTTTAAAATCGTAAACTGAAAGAACCGTTTTATTATCACAACCATGACGTACAAAAACTTGCTGTTACTTTGAATGGTTAACAATATGCCATAACAAAAAATTCGTCGCTCTTACTTAATCATACTATAACAAATAACTGGACATTTGCCATTAAAGATATCGTTATATTTATTGTATTCAAAAATATGAAGACTTGACACGTATTGATAGTAGAACTAAACTGATTATCCAAAATAACGATTCATATGAATAGAAACGTTATTGAAATTTTGTGAATTTTGTCCTACAGTTTAAAATGCCATTCATTGTTGTATTCAAACCGACGTAGATACAAACAGCATGACTTGATTGTATCTCTTTTTTCTTTGTTTTGGATTTTGCAACTTTTGCATGTTCTTTTTTGTCTATATTATGTCCGTATTGCTCGTATTCCTGCTGATCCCTATCCATCTTACATTTATCCTTATATATTTGGGTCATTTTAACCACATGTTAACTAAATATTCGGCAAATTATAGAAACATGAAATGCAACCAAAAGTCAAATGTCAAACTATGTTCGTTGGGCAAAATGCCTATCGATATATTTGTTAAGGATAATCAAACGGACAGAACACGTTTGGAAGAAATTTAAAAAACCCATTGTTATTGTAAATATGCCATTCCTTTAAACAAATTCAAACATACAGTTACGAAGAGAAATTTGAAAGTTTAAAAGACAATCAAAATTAATATCAATATTAAATTTTATCTGGTGCAACGGAAGATCACCAAGTGTACAGCAAAACATATGTAGACCAAACTAAAATACATGTATGTAAAATATTAGATATTAAAACCTAACTGAAGATATAACCATGATCCATCCAGGGAAAGTGATAATCATAAATACATGTATCTCAAATTAAACCGGAGGAGAAGAGGAGAAGAGCAGACAGCTTGTGCCCTCATGTTTGAGAGTTTAATCTCATGTTCGGTGTTATTAAGAATTTCAGGCGATTATTAAAATAAAAAACCTTTGTGAATTGAAATATTACTAGTATGCCTATCGAGGTTATCTCAAACACTCCAGCATCTTCATGTACAGTGTCAATAGACGTTTCGCTTCAAACAGACGGTAAACAAAACAACAACAAAAAAAAAACGAAAATATTGAATACCATTCTGACACTTAATGATATTGACAATGAAAAGTTACAATTTTAACTTAAATCTTGAAACAATTAGGACTTTGAATCTTATCCATATATAGAAATTTCACGTGTACAAAGGAACTATTGGAATAGCGTGTATACCGGTATCCCAAAAATACTGCTTTAGGTAAAATGGATATTAATCTTAGCAAAATTACATTAATCACGAATGTCGTCAATGTCAAGACAAAAGTCAAGACTGTTGTAATTCAATTTTTTATTTAAGTGTCGATATTATCATATATTTTAAACAAAGTGACCATTTAGGTGCATATCTAGCCTGTCCCTGTCATCAAAACTCCAAGTCTCCCATACATGTACATCGATACATGTGTTGTGTCTTTAAGACATATATGGTGCCCTCCATTGTGTGTCATCCTATTCTGTTTGATATGGATGAACATATTTCAAACAATATAAAGGTTCCACAACTCATGTTTTGTAGAAAACCTGATACTGCTAGAATGCATACTTTAAATGTGTGACCAATTATATTTCAAAATAAAAAGAGGTTCCCAGGAGCCTTTATGGCCCACCTGGATTCAATTTTCCAATCAACAGCCGCCAAAGCACCTATGAAACAAACGTCTGTATAAATAGACATAATTTTGAGAGAGGACAATCTAATAACCATAAGTATGGTTCCAATTGGCTTTCAGACAAGAAACTTTTCTAAATAAATTTTCCCATAGGGTCCTATGTTAAACTAAGTTATGCTGTGGCGGCCATCTTGTTGATCATAAACAATTCTGAAAGAGGACCATCTAAGGACTATTGCTGCAAAATATGGTTCCAATTGGCTCAGTATTTTAAGACATGAAGATTTACAAATGAAGTTTCCATAGGTTCCTTTGTTAAAATAACTTGGGCTGTGGCTGCCATCTTGGTTGATTTTCTGTGTCATCGAACAAATATTTCAAAGAGCACCATCTAAAGACCATTGCAGCCGAATCAGGTGCCAATTGGCCATACAGTTACATAGAAGATTTTTCAAATTCACTCCTTCCTTCTTTCTATTTACAGTAACAGCATATATGTCGGTTGGAGGACGGGGATGCTGGTCATAATTTTGGAAGGGGGCCATCCATGAACCATTCCACAAAACTTTGGTCCCAATTGGCCCATTTTTTTTTTTTTTTATCAACAATGAGAAACAGAATTGCCAATGACGGCCATGTGTGTTGCCCAATCGGGACGAAATCACAAAAGAACCTCTCATAGATGCTTCCTGTCTACTTTCGTTCCATTTGGCAAAGCAACTTTAGATGAAATTTTTTTTCATATCATCCAATCAGAAACAAGAACTGCCTATGGCGGCCACATTTGTAATCCGACAGAGACGAATTGAGGAAACTTTCAAAAAGACCTCCCATAGATGCTTCCTATCAAGTTTCGTTCCTTTGGAATAGCGATTTCAGGGGAGAAGAGTTTTGTATATCAGCCTATCAGAAACATGGCAACCACATTTGTATTCCGATCGGGATGAAATGAGGACTGTTTTTAAAGAACCTCCCACAAATGCTTCCTGTCAAGTTTCGTTCTATTTGGCCAAGCAGTTCGAGAAAAATATGTTTAATCAACTAATGAGAAACAAGAATTGTCCATGACGGCAATGTTTGTCGCCCGATCGGAACGAAATGACAAAACTTTGAAAAGAACTTCCCGTAGATTCTTCCTGTCAAGTTTCGCTCCATTTGACCAAGCGATTTCAGAGGAGATGATTTTTTTTTATATCAGCCAATCAGAAACAAGAGATGCCAATGGCGGCCCTACTTGTAGTCTATTCGGCAGAAAACGAGGAATCCTTATAAAAGACCTCCCATAGATGCTTCCTATCAGCTTTCGTTCCATTTGGCCAAGAGATTTCAGATGAGAAGAGCTTTGTATATCAACAAATCAGAAACATGACCTGCCCATGGCGGAAAAAATTGTATTCCGATAAGGACTTAATGAGGAAACTTTATAAAGGACCTCCCATATATGCTTCCTATCAAGTTTCGTTCTATATATTTGGTCAAACGATTTCAGAGGGCAAGATTTTTTTATATTATCAAATCAGAAACACGAACTGCCCATGGCAGCCACATTCGTATTCCGATCGGGATGAAATGAGGATTGTTTGTAAAGAACCTCCCATAAATGCTTCCTGTCAAGATTCGTTCTATTTGACCAAGCAGTTCGAGAAAAAATGTTTAATCAACTAATGAGAAACAAGAATTGCCCATGACGGCCTTGTTTGTTGCCCGATAGGGACAAAATGACAAAACTTTGTAAAGAACCTCCCACTGATGCTTCCTGTCAAGTTTCGCTCAATATGGCCAACCGATTTCAGAGGAAAATATTTTTTATATCAGACAATCAGAAACAAAACATGCCAATGGCGGCCCTATTTGAAGTCCATTCGGGACAAAACGAGGAAGCTTTATAATGCTTCCTGTTAGGTTTTGTTCCATTTGGCGAAGCAGTTTCACAGGAGAAGATTTTTGAAAACTAAGCCAATTAGAAACAACAATTGCCCATGGCGGCCACGTTTTTTTCCAAATCAAGATGAAATGATGAATATTTGTAGAGGCCCTAACAAACATTACGCCTCCAAAGTGTAGTTCCAATTGGCCTAGTGGTTTCCGAGGAGAAGAACTTTAAAGGAAAAGTTTACGCCAGACGACGACGGACAAAGGACGCCCCTACGGCAAGTGATGGCAATAGCTTGAGTGGTCTTTAATGCCAGATGAGCTAAAAATGTTAAATCTTGAACATGTAGTAGAGTTATCCAGACAAACTATATACCACAATTTTAATTCCACCCAGTAAATGTTAACCTATGATTATTTGAAATCTTGACCAAAATGAATATCCTTAAAATATGCACACATTTAATCCTTGTACAATTATCCTGCATAATAAAATCTTCTGTCTTTAAATATTTCGTGATTAATTAGCCAGACAAACCATCTAATTAAGTAATAGTTTCAACATGAATATGGCTATGTTCAACAACCAGCAGTTTGGTGCAAAAAATGGAAATCTGCAGAGTATTCACATATTTTATTATGTTTAGAATCAACCTGCAGACTAAAATAATCTATTTTGAAGGTTATGAAAAGATTTTTCAAAGACAAACATTGCACTCCCAATGCTTATTTCATAAAATAAAATAGAAATTGGTGCCATCAGAAACGATGTCAATCCCGCACTGCACAAGTAAAAAAAAAAATTAACAGTGAAAAATTAGCAATTTATCCATTTCAGTCTGAAAATAGGAACCCTGAATCAAATTTCAAAATTGGAAACCTTATTGCACATCTACCTATAGTGAAGAACACTATTATACACATATGAAACCACTGAATCAAAAAATGAAGGAGTATTTCCAGAGACAAAGCAAAATTAGCAATTTCACCATTTTTGGTCCCAAAATTTGATCCTTTAATAGATTTTCAAAATTAAAAATCTTTTCGCATATCGATAGAAAATAAAGAACAATATTATATGTATACAAATAAATTTGTTCAATCTAAATGAAAAATGAAAGAGGAATTTAAGGCATAAGCTTAAATTCACTATTTCCGAAATACAACCAATGTGGTCCTCAAGTTGCCAAAATCAAAATTCCAAAACCTTATTGCGTATCTACAAACAGTATTTGACAATATTGTATAGAAATTAAAAGCATAAAATGTAAAATTAATAAGCAGTTTAGTTTAAATTTCCAGTTTTAGATATTCGACCCCTGTGGGCCCCTATTTTTGAAAATCAAAATTCTAAAACCTTATTGCGCATTTGCATATAGTATATGACCATTTGTTATAGAAATTAAATGCATGACGTGAAAAATTAATGAGGAGTTAAGGTCACAAGCTTAAATTCCAATTTTCGAAATGCGACCTCTGTGGGCCGCAATTTTTAAAAATCATAATTCCAAAACCTTATTGCGCATCTATATACAGTATGTGACAATACTGTTTAGAAATTAAAGCATAAAACGAAAAATGTATGAGGAGTTTAGGTCACAAGCTTAAACTTCCAATTTTTGAAATTCGACCCATGTGGACCCCAATTTTTAAAAATCCAAATTCTAAAACCTTATTGTACATCTACATACAGTATGTGATAATACTGTATAGAAACTAAAAGCCTAAAATGAGAAATGCATGTGGAGTTTAGGTCACAAGTTTAAATTTCCAATTTTCGAAATTCGACCCCTGTGGGCCCTTTTTTCAAAATAAATATTCGAAAACCTTATTGCGCATCTACATACAGTTTGTGACAATACTGTATAGAAACTAATGCATGAAGTTAAAAATGAACGAGGAGTTCTGCAGACAATATTATTTAATGGACGGAAAAACGGGCGGACAGACGGACAGACGGATGGAAGGACGGACGGACGGACAGACGGACCGATTACAAATATCCCCGAAATTCATTCAAAGTGCAGGGATAATTACAAAGTTCAACAACCGTAATTTTGTAAAAAAATAAAACTGAAATCCCTAAGGTATTAACGCCATAATTTTTTATGCAATCATCCTATATAATAAACACGTTTATGTTGAAAGCAATTTTCTTGCACTTTATGATTATAAAAAATAAAATATGTTTAATCACGAGTGCTTAAAAACAATTATCTAAAAAAAATAATGGAATCTTTTGTATCTACTTATATTACATTTTTTTATGGGAATGTACCCCGCACTTTCTTATAAAATTATTGTTATCGATAATTCTATACTTTATATGTATTCCTCTTTAAGTTGAGATAGATATAGTACAGGATAAGCAATTATCTGGGTGGGATCTTTAATATGTTACGTAAATTCACTGATTACAACAAGTACTTACATTCTTTGTCTTCTGTTTCGGAAACTGCAATGTAAAAAGATCAAGTAAATCATTTTTCTTTTTCTTTCAACAAACAACATATCAATAGATAGATAATGAGGAAATTGAATTTATATTTATAGATCTCGTTATCAGATTAAGTTTCTTTTATTATTTCGATCTTTTTTAAAGATACCAACACACATTAAATGAAATAAATATTTTCTTTTTGTAAAATATCAGTCATGCTTACTTAGGCGATGTTCTTATGATCATCGTGATAATGATAAAAAAAGGACAATAATTAAGAAAAATACCGTAATAATGGTACTGTGAATTTGAAAAAAAAGACTAATTCTAATAGAAAAATACTGTGTAAAAGGATTGTTATATCTACATATAAAAAATTAAAAAAAAGATATAACATTTATCAGAAAACTTAAGGGATAACTAGCAAAAACATTGGGTTTGGATTCCGACAGCCACATACTCAATGTATTTACTGGGTTAATAAAATAACCACTTTCATCTAGAAAAGGCTGTCGTATTTCAAAATCTATTTCATACCATTATATTACTCTATTTTATTGAACTGATCGGGAGAAAAAAGATTAATTTGCATAGGACCATCCGATTCTAGTTGATGAATTCCCGTTATAAACACTATTCAACTGTATTAAGTTGTGTTCAATTGATACCAAGGAAAAAACGAGAAAAGCGTTGATGGTGTTGCAAATATTTTAATTTCTAGCTATTTATTAAGTTCCATTCAAATGAATATTTTTTAGCAATGTGTTTTAAAAACAATTTTAAAAATCTCTAATAACCTATACACACGTAAAACTACAGATATTTGTATTCATATCTTAATAACTTTACAATAAAGGTTAAATGTACCTCACACGTGTGAATACTACTGACTGTCCTGTGATTATTCAACCAATGTAAGCTTCGCCCGACCAGACAAAAAAAATACATTTATTGTATTCATCGTATACATATACTTACTTTTATGCTCTAGCTGTATAACTGAAATCAGAAATAAAGATTACATATAATCGGCGTTACAAAAGTACAAGAATGCAAATGTACGATACACTTATATTTATTTTTTCTGCTATAAACAGAAAACTAAGACTAATAGTTGTGGAAATTTATATATTTTAAATGTGTTTTTGGCCTCCAGTATATATATTGTTAATAATAAACTCGCCACAGGCTCGTTTATTATTATATCCAAATTAAATGACTCGCGTTTAAAGGAGAGTTTTAAATTATTATTACATCAAAATTAGATAACAAGAGTTGGTATCAAGCGATATCTAATTCTCACTCATTTTGAAACCTTTACATATTGTTTATTCTGCATCATAAATATGCACGGAAAGCTTTAAAATGCCAATGCATCATTATAATCTAAGGAAATGTCAAACATTAAACGGCAACATAAACACCCAAAAGAAATGCAAATAGTTTATCAGAATCGGTTTTATTGAAACTGTATTTCTCATAGAAGTTTTAACAATTCGCTGCTAAAATTAAGACAAAAAAGATATTCTCTAAGCGCAGCATGATACGACTTCAATTTTGACTGGTTGTACCTCAGAAAAAAAAATAAAAGATAGAAAAACATTGTTAACATACCGATTAAAGCACTCATCAATGTAAATTAAACGAAATGATCTATATACAAATCAGATGAAAACAAATACAAATGAATCCGCATTGCCTTGTAGGCCCTTTTATCCATTAATATCTAAAAAACCAACAGATAGAAGAAATTTGTTAACATACTACTGAAAAACCCATGAAGATGAATTAAAAGGAAAAAATCTCCATTAAAATTGGATGATAAATAAAAATTGTAGGTGTCCCGCAAAAGGACTAGTTTTGGTCAATTTAAACCCTGTTATCTCTGCAACTACAGAATGAACACAAATATTCCTGGAGTAACTTTTACTACAATTCTTATGACGAACCATTAACAGAAATCAATAAAATCCGAGAAGAAAAAAGTTTTGAAAATTAAGCTGTGTCCCTTTTTTCTCTTAGACGGTAATAGATAGTGAGAAACGAATCTTACGCAGTTTTTCACACTTTTCATCAAGAAAAATTTAGACAAAAAATATATAGAAATCGATTACAAATTTAGAAAAGTACACAAAAATTATAAAAAAAAACTTAATGACCCCCCAGAGAAAAACGACATGGGCAAGATTTCCCGGAATTAATCCTAAGCTGTATTTTTTATGGAGGAACATTTTGATGATTTTGGTAAAATATTGTAAGGATACATTCAAGTAGGACAAACGTAAATGATCGGAAACCCCAGGACGACGCAGCGGACGAGACGACAGGCTCAAACATAATACGTCCGCAAATATTTGCGGTCGTATAAAATACCCCTATAATTGTTTCCACTATGGAGACTATAACTATTTTACACAGAGAGATGTAGGACAGGGGAATTCCACCCGATAGGTCAGATTTTTCTGTCAGATACGAGGTTTGCCGAGTGTCGGACAATAAACAATGTGATCACGATGGTAGAATTCTCTTATCCTACATCTTTCTGTATGAATGATAAATTTTCTCTCATTACAGACCGTAAAATTGTAAAGAATTGAAAATAAGAATGGCCTCAATGACGGAAAAACTATTCTTACAAAGTAAAATCAAGAAATGCCAAAGGGATATTCAAAAGAGGGGAAAATCGAAACAACTGACAAACCCTAGAGATCAACGAAGACAAGACCAAAACAATTCAAGCACTACAATTAAAAACTAAAACCATACGAACGACATGGACCCCACCAAAAACCAGGGGGTAGACTCAGGTGCTCCGGAAGATGCTGCCCATGTCAAATCCGGTATGAGGAAGGGGCAACACCAATGGAACAGATCCATTTTAATTTGGGAAACGGTTTTTTCATACCTGTCGACCAAGTCATGATGACGTCCATAAAACTGTAATAATATGATGGCTCCAACTTAGGAGAAACATATCCCTGTCTGAGGAACTTTTCTATTAGGACTCTGTCCAGGAAGTCAATGTATATGGGTCAAGCCGCGCAATTGTTTTCCTGTTACAGAAGTCATGAAATAATAGGCTGCCATTAAGTCTGTACGTTTCGTTGAAACATGGGAGATGGCTCAAAACGATCGCCATACAATGGCACATATCCAGTTAAAATCTCGGGGTGTGAAGTCAGTCTACTTTTTCCGTAATTTGAGAAATCACGAGCCATGGTAAAAAAGTCTCCTTCCGCAAAGTAAAATGTAACTCTTTCATGCTCTCCATGTAGAATAAAAATTTTCTTGGTTTTATTCATTTAATCCTTTCAATATTTCTATGTCAAATGTCTCAGGTAAATACGCCTTTAAAACAACACTAGTTATTCAGTTATCATGGTTGGTTTTGTTACAGTAGGTCCATATATCATGGTGCAATTATAATTTTTTTAATGGACTTCTTTTGTATCCCTCAGGTCAAAGTTCATTGCAGGTCTTGAGCCATATTGAAATATGACATATAAATTTTCTCTACATTATGGTATTTGGTTGGTGCGGAAGCTTTTCCAGAACATAACTGTGCAATATTTTTCAGATCTGAAAGAAAATAAGAAAGATTCAGCATAAATTTGGGCATAAAGCAAACATGTTTATTTCATGAATAAAAACCAAAAATCAGTGAAAAAACCAAGATTCATTACTGATATATTTAGAGCCTCAGTTTACTCTTTGGAACTCACTAATGTCTTCTAAAATTATCATTAATATTTATACTTTTAAAAAAATCATATAACAGACAAATAAAGGTAACTTTTTATATTTTTTTAGGCTGAAATATTGCAAATTTTGAAAATTATTATCCGTCATTTTAAAAGTTTCAGCTTGAAATTTTCACATGCTCACAAAAAAGTTCAATATTTTTTAACTAATAGCTAGATTATGTAAAGACGAATCTAAAATGGGGTCAACTGTCAAAATCTGCCCAGTATTAACAATTTTACAGCTATTTAAAAATTTGCAGTTTCTATGTCTGAGAAATGTAAACATCTTCTAGGCGAACAAATTATGATGTTATATGAATTATGATGTCATAACTTTATGACGTCACCAAGTATTGTAAAACACAATTAGTCCAATCCTTAACATTTCAACGATAAATGATGAAAGAAAAAAATATTAATCTACAAGTAGTAACCAAGGATTTGCATTGAGGAAAAAATGCATAGCAACCAAGGAGAATGATTTTTTTTTCCATTACACAATCACATGTGCACTTTTAAATAATTCATCAGTATGTGTATAAGTGTATAAGCTTATAAATTTACAGGAACAATAGGACAGTCCATTTTTCTGCCTGATATTAAAAGTTTAAAAACCAAATAAATTCAGTAATACATGTACATTTAAGTTACATGTTGTAATAATGAGTTACTCCCCTTTACAGTTGACAAACTGCAAATTCTAAATCACAAGAATTTATTCAACCTGTTATTGGTAAATGTTGGTTTAAAATTCTTGTTCAAAGGGATTTGTGGATGATATAGGTCTCTTTGCATCTATTTCCATTTAATACATTCATCTAATGTTACAATTATTTATCTGTGGTTTTCAATGCAACCACCTGTTCGTGTTTACAATTGTCCTTGTTACATGACATGTATGTAGTCTCGCCAAAATTGTTACATCTAAATAAAAAGCATGTGTCTCCTGCTTATAGTGAGAATTTTTCATCATACAATAACTGACCTGTAATATATTATTAATAGCAATGCAAAATCCCTGTGTATTTATTCACACAAACACATGTGTTTCAATGTTTACATCATACATATTACAACTTCCGGTTGAGGGGGGGGGGGGGGGGGTATTTGGGTTTCTAGAATTTTAAGGAATGACATTTTTTTTAAAGATTTTAGTAAAAAAAACAATATTTTTTTCATTTTACTTTATAATATATGTAAAAAAAATTATTGCACAAGATTTACATTACATATGGACTGTTCAAATTTAGAAAACCCCATTTTCACCTCTTTTCCATTCTTTTTTAAAGCATTACGTTAAAGTTTTGGACCGTATGCAAATATTTTATACTCTTTGTGTTAAATACATAATTAAGGAATTATACTGACCCTAGTTTCTCCATCAGTTGTTTACAGGATGGATCAGCATCACAAAATATTCCTTTACACACGTTTGAGATCACGACGTCAAGTTGGGTCAAGCCGCGCAATTGTTTTCCTGTTACAGAAGTCATGAAATAATAGGCTGCCATTAAGTCTGTACGTTTCGTTGAAACATGGGAGATGGCTCAAAACGATCGCCATACAATGGCACATATCCAGTTAAAATCTCGGGGTGTGAAGTCAGTCTACTTTTTCCGTAATTTGAGAAATCACGAGCCATGGTAAAAAAGTCTCCTTCCGCAAAGTAAAATGTACCTCTTTCATGCTCTCCATGTAGAATAAAAATTTTCTTGGTTTTATTCATTTAATCCTTTCAATATTTCTATGTCAAATGTCTCAGGTAAATACGCCTTTAAAACAACACTAGTTATTCAGTTATCATGGTTGGTTTTGTTACAGTAGGTCCATATATCATGGTGCAATTATAATTTTTTTAATGGACTTCTTTTGTATCCCTCAGGTCAAAGTTCATTGCAGGTCTTGAGCCATATGTCACAAGCTCTGGAATAACATATGAGTTGTGAAATATACAGTTTATACGCCGGTGCTTCTGGAATGTTGACCCTCAAAAATGGGGAGTTGACGATTTGAAAGTCAAAGTCATCACGTTAGTCGTAAAGTTTCGTATTTAGCCTTCCTGTGGTGTCAATTTCAAGTTGAAGGTCAAGATAAGATGCAGGATTGGCAGTCTCTGTGGTATCCTTATTTCGAGCTCATTGGGATGGATGAGCTGTAAGAATTCCCAAAAAACGTGAATTTTTGAGTGATAAAACATCACCTAGTATGTAGCGGAAGCTGAAATTAAAGGTACGGGCTAACTTCTCCTGTTTTTCTTTAACGAGGGATTCTAGCGAAAAACTAGCATTATAATCGGAAAGATCATACGCCATTTGGTTTTATACTAAAAGTATATAAAACTTGAAATTAAATTTTAAATAAGAATCATGTATTAGTTTTCTTTTTACAAGAAATTTCTTTTTGAAATTTTCCGCCCCATTTCGGGAGGGTTGATGTTTTCTTGACGTTTTGACTTGATGGCGTCGACTAAATCTACTCTCTGTGAATGTACGTTTTGTGTCACCTGACGTATGACAAGGATATTCCACGTGGATGTCTTCTATTGGTAAACGTTGTCTTCAACCGCTTGTAACAGTGTGTAATGAAAGAATAAAATTTAACGTTCTTACACGAGTGGAGCGCCACGGAACGAGGCCAAAAGAAGCTGAATTTTAAAACATCGTTGAAAATTTTTCATTTCGTGACTTTTGAACGAGTATAATTACCTAAAAGATGGACTGTTAAGTTTCATGTAAGTGTAACATTTTTGAACACGGTCCAAAAAAATAATTAAAGTTACGCCTGATTGGTCATGTATGACAATAAAAAAATTGATTGAACGTCACAACGATCTTGCATGGGTCATCTCCAATTGAAAACAGCAATTTCAGGAAGAATTAGATTCTTCTACTGCAATCGTTTTTTAAACGTACCAAATATTTTAAAACATATTTTAAAACCTACATGTATTCTATTTAAAGTAGCAAATAATCCATACATTTGTACATCGTTAGATAATGGATTTGGATTAGCTATATGCCATTTTATTTTTATGTTTTTGGTTATAATCACACTCTAGACAAATTGTCAGTTTTAATTTTAATGAAAAATGTTGTATTTCGAACATGAAATACATGTTCTGATGAAATCTATTAATATTAGCTCATGTCACTGAACTGTCATTTAAAAAATGTCGACCTGCTCTGATTCAAAAGAGAAAAAGAAACACAGACATAAAGTTTTCTTATTTATAAATCTGCTGATCGTGCTCTTTGGTCAACGAATTGACTTGAGTTTTCTAATCAATCGAATCCCAATTTAGCAACTTGTTTTTCTTTCTTTTATCTTACATCAATCCTCTTGACATTGGATGATTGACATACAACATGTACACGTAGCTGTTAAAGCTGATGGTTCATGCGCACCAGATGCCATTCCTGCATCTCTTTCTGATGGGGTCCATGTTGTTCATATGTTTTTAGTTTTTAAGTGTAGTGTTTGTATTGTTTTGGTGTTGTCTTCGTTGTTCTCCGGAGTTTGTTAGTTATTTTCGATTTTTCCCTCTTTCGAATATTACTTTGGTATTTATTGACTTTACTTACAATGCGTAGGTTTTCGTGCTAATATTATATTTGTGTAATGTATATTATGTTTGACTTTATAAATTACAAAATGGCCAATTAATGTAACATTTATTAGCATTCGGTCCAAATTATATCAAACAGAGACAACTTTTCCTGCATGTGAAACTGACACCAATAATTGCGTTACAAAACAACAATAGATTTTTTTAAAATACAGAAAATATGGACGTTAGGTCTGTTTTCTTGATATTTCGACTTTGGCGAATTTATGTATCAGAACATTTCAGTTCGTTTAGTTCGTTTAGTTATTCTATTAAAACTGTTAATTATCCAGGCAAAAGGTCCTCTTTTTACTAAGCTTGAACGTATTGGATACTTACACAAACTGCCATTTTCGTGAAACGTATGTGTAATATATCTGCCATAAGATAAAAACTTGCTCAAATAGTTGTGGAAATCTATAAATCTTTAATGTACATTGCGTCTCCAGTATGTTTATTTTTTGCAATTTGTATTTATCACAGACTTAAAAAATAAAGCAAAATGCAATACATCCATCCAGAAAGTTCAATTCAATTATGCAAAGATCTTAAAAAATTAGGTTTGTCGCTCATTTATCATTTTTACAAGTTATTCTCTTGCTATGTATTCCGATTGCATTTTTCATTCATTGTCAAAATTCACGATAAGATTTAAAATTAACATTAGTTTTAAATGGAAAGTAGGTCATAAGAAAGAAAAATCATTAAAACTACGATTGACCCCAAATGCATTTATCAATAATCCGGGTTTTCAAAATATATGTAATGAAACAGCATAATTGAGCTGATATGAACCAGTCATTAAATTTTGTTGGCGTTGGAAAAAGAATGATCATTTCCAAATACAGGAGATTGTAGTACGGGTTTGAACTAATAAAAACGAATTAACGTATTTTCACGTGCCTTTTCTGTCATCTGTTATACCTGCACAAGAGATTCGATATCACGTTTACAAAGCATTTTATATTAGAAAAAAAAATATTACACACACTTAAAGACATTTCTGGTGGCACCGATAGTGTGCTGCTGGTCAAAAGTACAATTAAGGTGTGTCAGTACACAGCTGTCAGTGCACAACTTAAGGATCCCAATAGCATGTAAAGCTAACGGGATGTTCTTTGCTATTCAAAGACAGCTAAAATGTTAAAATGACTAACAATTATTTGTTAAAAAACCAAGCTTCACCTATCCAAATGTAAAAGGACTGTTTAGTGTAAATCGGTAGTTTCGGATTACATTGTTATATATGATAACCATTTTTGTAGAAACATTTTTTGGCGATCAAGAATCACGCATACAGTTATGCAATTGGACCACTTAACCAAGAATGAGTGTCAATTGTCAGAACAGTTGTAAGAAGAATAAATATTCGTTATACTGAAATACCCATCACATTTTTTTCTGTGGGGCTAAGACCTTGGACACAATTTGGAAAGGATTCATCTCAATTGCAGCATGTGATGATTAAATGTCATGTTCTCAATCTTAAATGTTTTACCCAAGGCAACCGTATTGAAAGAAGGATAGAAAAAGTAAATGAGGAATACATTCTCACGGAAGGCTCAATTTCTGCTTTCATGAACAAGGCCCCACATTTATTGGATTTCCAGATCCCGACATATTTTTAAAGGGAACAAGGCCATTTTAACAAACTCTAGTTTCAGTTAAAATATTAGTTTCACGGGCTTAGATTTCCAGTGTCTTTGACTATTAAATATTGTTTTTTTTCAAATATACTTTTTTATTATTAGCACATTTATTCGGATATTTTTCGGTATTTTCTTCAAAATGTTGGTTTCAACTGCCGCAATTGTCTCAGAGATTAAATTTTGTTGCTGATTATTTTTTTGTATTGTAGTAAAAGTGGGGACTTTGGTCCTCTATCTAAACCTCCTGGCATAATTTTCAAAAAAAACTATCTAGTCACTGTTTCAACGTGGAAGCTTTATTAAACACGTCAATTAACAATAACAAAGTTTAAGATAATGACCAATGACTATACTCGAGAACATAGTAAAATAGTCTATATTCTGGAGTACAGTCCTACGTCTTTTAAATATTGTAAAAGAAGGTCGCCAGCGATCGATAGCCGAGTAAGAACCATTTCCTGGCTGGAGATATGTATCCGAGCCATCGTTGAAAATTCACAAGCCTTTCTTGTTTAAAAAGTCTTCAACTTTTTCCCCCTTATCATTTTGGATGTTACTGCCCCATATTGGGTTGTGAGCGTTAAAATCGCCCATAAGGAGAAAAGGCGCTGGTAACTGATTTGTTAAAGATTGAAGTTGATTTATTTCCAATGGTTTATTAGGAGGAAGATAGACGGAACGTAAAGTTATAGTTTTCTGAAGAGAAAGTCTGACTGCATTTGCTTGTAATTCAGTATTAAGTTTCATTTGACTATGAATTATATCATTTTAAAAAAGTATAGATGAACCGCCCGCGGCTCTTTCATCCTTTTAAACTTGAGTGCTGTAGATAGAGTAATTTTTAATTACATTATCATTTTCTTTTATGTGTTTTTCCTGAAGACAAAAAATAGCTCTATTAAGTTAAGTTTTAAACCCTGACAATTCCATTGTATTATGTTGTTCATTTAAGAGGCGGTCGGATGGGGGAATAATTTTTGTTTGGTCGTTCATGCGAACAACATCTACGCCTGCCACCCAAAGAACCACCTACTGTGGGATTTGAAACTAGTGCCGGATCGAATGGATCCCCCTAGATTGACTCTTCTTGTTCATTGGTCGCTGTGTCCATCTGCTCAGAGTCATCGACATCATCGTCGAACTCTGAGCAGAGATCCCTAAATTTATTAAATTTAAAAAAATGTTCTGCCTTAGTAAGGCGATTGGAAGTCTGTCTGTTTTTTGTTTTGTCAGCTGTAGAAGATCGTGAAGAATTCTGTGATGATGATGGTTTCAAAGGAGATTTCTGAGCGGATGATTTTGAGGACTTTTGTTTACAAGATTGTGTTTGCTTACCGCTAGCAGAATTGGTAGAGGTAAAAGCGCCAGATGTTTGTGCTGCTGCAGATTGTCTGGGTTGAGACGATTTCTCTTTAGAGGAACTTGATTTTGAAATGAGTACAGGAAATTATGTTTCCTCGGGCCATGTAAAGTCAGTCTGTGTTTCAAAAGATCTAGTTTTTGGTGGAGATTTATCTTTATCAGCGTAATAAGTGTTTGCATTCGAGTTATTCGAGGCAGAGACCAGTCGTCGAGCTTCATGGTGACTGATATTGTCCACTTTAATTTTCTGTATTTCTAATTCCCTTTTGTAAAATTCACAATTCCTAGAGTTAGCCAAATGCGATAAACCACAGTTAGAACATTTAGTGTCGTTCTGGCAATCAAAACTTGAATGACCTTCTAATGAGCATTTCACACATGTCTCAGTACCCTTGCAAGAGCTCCTACCGTGTCCAAACTTTTGGCATTTGAAGCAACGGATAGGATTGGGTATATATTTGTCAACTCTTATTCTGTACGGGCCTATGTATATTCGGTCTGGAACATTGGAAAGTTCAAAAGTAGCTAAGTAAGTGTTCAATTTTAAAATGTTTTTTTTCGTGAATCGTTTGACCTTGGTAACATGTTGTGGTTTGGGTTATTGGCAAATTTCTTCCTCAGATAAATCAAAAAGATCACGGTCTCTGTCTCGAATTACTCCCTGACAAGAATTAAGATTTGTGGGCAGTAACCGAGATTTGGATATCAGAAATTGAAGTTAAGGATAATAGATTTTTTTATTGTTGTAGTCTGATATATTCAACTAGAAGACTTCCATTTTTCAGTTTTGAAACTTTCCTAACTTGTCCAGCACAAGCCTGAATTCATTTGTTCAACAGGAAAGGTGAAATTTTTGTTATTGGTTTTTCATTGTTCAAACTTGTTATAACTAAAAAATTTTAGAATGTTCCAGAATCAGTATTCGGTAATTTCGTCGCGTGTCCATCATCATCATCACTATCTGTCAATTTTCTTTTAGAAGTTGTTGTGTTTGTTGTATTTGGAAAAGCCATGGTGATATATATATGCTTCGTTACATCCACACGATTGACCCATGAGCCATCGCCTTCTTGAACCCAACATATGTAAATGGTACTATTGTTGTACATTTTGGAAACAGGTCAAGTTCAAGGGCTTGACGTGACCAGCCGATTGATTGAGACCGGGCCCATCCGACTGCCCGTTTCAGATAAAGTAAGGGCCAAAGTGGCGTGTTTCAACCACCAGGATCCCGTCCTCTATCCTTACGGGTATCCACACACGGCAAACATGTGGCCTCATTAAGCCGAGGAAGCCTTACCCATTAGCCACCGCCTTCTCCGCTGCTTCCGTCAGTGGTTATCTTCAGAGACCCCAGAACCAAAACATCAATCTCATACGATACCTGCATACCACCCTAACCCGACCCATGGTATCGAGGTGTCATAAAAGGTTCATATGGGTCTCTTCAAACAACCACGAGAAAACAGCAGAGGGCTAGACATGACCAGTAAGTGGCCAGACCGGGGCAATCGAACCAATTTTGGAGCTGGTTGTTTGAAATATTTAAAGACATTGCAAAACCAAAAATTGTGACCAAGACATTTTAAACATTTGATAGTAATGAGAGGTATAATTTAGATTTGAATATTAAGAAAATAATAAAACAAAAATAATGGCAGTAAATAAAGATCCAATTCAAAGGTAAAGAAATTTTGAGCTTGTTAAAGTTTGTGACCCATTAGCCAAGACCAATCCCGCCAAACAGCAATTTGGAATTCGATTTATCAATTTGGGGAGAGAAAAAAAATAAATACGTGTTACAAAAAGGGAATGATGTGACCAGCCGATTGACCGAATCGGGTCCATCCGGCCTCCCGTCTAGGTAAAGACTGTGACCCAGATAATGATCGGAACCGTTTTCTGGCCATCCAGGAACACTCCCTATTACCGACACGGGTTTGCGACACACGGCAAACATGTCGCCTCTTTAGGGGCCTCTTACGCCAAGCCGAGGAGCTGCGGGCCTATTCTATTGTGTCCCCGGGACCCACACGGGGGTTATAAAATGAACCCATAAAAGGAAAATGTTACATGTACCAAACACATCTATTTTTTTTAAAGAAATTTCTTTTCTCTTTTAATTTATGTTTGTGTACTAGAACAATCATAATTTCTAGAAAACTTTTAAAAGGTGCCGAGACAAATACATTTTTGGCAAAAAAAGGTGTAATTACTAATGTAAAGATAATTGCGACCGATAATAACAGAGCATATTTATATTATTTCCATTTTGTACTCACTTTCATCCGATAGTCTGTCATCTGAAAATTTAAAAGATAAATCAAATCATTCACGTAACTAACCAGCCACAATACACATAATACACATTTCTTATCAATTTATAAGCAAAATAAGACATACTGAGTAACAAAATTAAATTATATTCAATACCAATAACAAAAGTCAAGTGTTAAAATGTTATCTCAAAGAAGGGATCATCTCAACTACCACTAAAATCATATATCATCTTTCAGATTGACACATTTATTAGTATGTTTTTTTTATATTAGGCACTAAACAAAAATAAACAGAAATTATACAGAATCCTTTCATGAACATGTGAAACTTAAAGGAAAGGAGCATCACTGTTATTATTGTTTATCATCTTTGACTCACACGTGTACTTAATCATTATACACACTCGTGTAAAAATTTCTTGGAGATATAAATCTATAGGGGTGATGTATTCGTATTATTAAGGTATTGTTAACTTGAAAAATTAGGTTGGGTTTTTCATGATTTTTGGTATTAATTCAGGGTATGTTTTGACAAACTAACATTTATTCGGATTTTATTTTGAATGCTATTAAATTCCGCAGCTATTTGCATATAAACATCAGTATTAGTTCGGGTGTGCCTTTTCGATGTGGCTGTTTTTCGGGTAGGTATTTTCATCAAAATATTTTTTTCCGATATATTATTGACATGTATTATAGTATTTCCTTGGGTACCTTTTCCTAAGCCATTTCCGCACACCCCCTTAAAAAATCCAGAGAGTTTGGACAATAAATTAATTTAAAAGTAAAGTTCCCAAGAACGGATGATAACTCGCTACCCTATTATACGTGAATGGGACAGAAGGTAAACAATCAAAATAGCTGTATTTTCAAAACATAGATTGAAAAGTTTCAAAAATGTTAGTTTTAATGTACTTGGGACCAGGGCTCATCCTACTTCAGGAGGAAAGGGAGAAGTGACTTTTCTCTCTGACGCTTACAAGAAGTGGAGGGAGACAGAGAGAAGTCATTACGTTAGGTTCCACAGCACCAATGTTTTTTATTTGAAGAGCTAGTCTTATTATTTTGTTTAAATAGTTGAGGCCTGTTTGGGACAATACAAGTATGTTATACATAGAGAAAAGATTAAACATTAATACTTGCTTTTCAAATTTCAACTTCAAAAAATCCAACTTCCAAGTTTATCTCGATAGACGAGTATGTTAATCACACACATGGAAGTTTCTCTATACTTTGCCAATGCGGATTTATGTGGATTCCCGGAGTTATTTTTGGGGTTCTAGAAATAACTATATCCATTCTACTATATAAATTCTTGATCCATTTCAGCGTCAATATTTTGAAATTGTGATATGCATAATTATCAATGGAAATTTAAGCAAATGTTTGGCAGATTGTTTTTTTTATAATAAACAATTCAAATGAGTAACTTAAATGCCTACAACACGTTGGTCAGACCGGAATGTAACGTAAAAAATGCCTAAAAGTTCAAAACATGCAACCTTTAAAAGGGTCAATCCTAAAAGAATAAATATTCGTTAACATTTGTAAAATTAAAGCAACATAATACGTTTTATTAATCAATAATCTCTAAAATAAAACTATGATTGTAAAAGCCTTCTATCTCTATAAATATGCCCTCAGTTAAAATATAACGGGAAGCTGTATCTTCGTAGATTCGTTTTCATCAATTCATCCGCGTCATGTCTTTGAAATAATTTTCGGGTATTCATTTTATTTCCTTGGTAAATTCAGTAAATAATAATGAGTATGTTAGTTAATAAAATGCTCCGCTGGGCGCAGCTAGATACGACCGCAGATGTCGAACCCTGAATAGTTGGGGCAATTATGAACACAACATTCAAGCTTGATACAATACTGAATTTGGATTGTGAATAAATATTTGACACTGCATAGGTTTCTGACACAGAATGAATGTTGTCTAAGAACGTAAATTTTTTTAATTTACCTATTCAAACCATATCAGTATTATTTGTTTTTATATATAAATCAGAAATAACCAATTTAAAATTTAAAATTGGGCACACATATCAATTTCTTGCTATTGCGCAATACTGTGCAATTGAAAATTTCTTCAAATATTTGACACATAATAGGTTTCTGACACAGAATAACTGAAATCAAAGAACTTAGAATTGGTCATATGAGTTGAATTTATATTCAATTTTTTGCTTCTTGTGCAATACAATATGCTGTGGAGAATTGCCCCCCCCCCCCCAAAAAAAAAATAATAATTTACCCCTTTTTTTAGCTTTTGTGCAATACACTATGAAGTTGCACATTGACCCCCCCTCCCAAAAAAAAAACAAAAAACAATAAAATTTAATGTAACCCCCCCTTTTTTGCTAAAAAAATTTGAAATTTTCTTTTTAATTTATGAAATATGAAATGAGAAAAAAATTACCCCCTCTCCAATTTCTCATTCCCCCCCCCATTTCTTTATACTTTGCAACCATAACAGCCCATTTAAATACACCATAACATATTAAAATAGAAAATGACATCATAGTCATGGAATTTGTTAATAATAAGGTTTTGATAGCAGAGCACACATATCAATTTCTTGCTATTGCACAATACTGTGCAATTGAAAATTTCTTCAAATATTTGACACATAATAGGATTCTGACACAGAATAACTGAAATAAAGAACTTAGAATTGGTCATATGATTTGAATTTATATTAAATTTTTTGCTTCTTGTGCAATACAATATGCTGTGGAGAATTCCCCCCCCCCAAAAAAAAAATTTACCCCTTTTTTAGCTTTAATTTTGGACCCCGATTTGGACCAACTTGAAAACTGAGCCCATAAAAAAAAACTAAGTACATGTTTAGATTCAGCATATCAAAGAACCCCAAGAATTCAATTTTTGTTAAAATCAAACTAAGTTTAATTTTGGACACTTTGGACCTTAATTTAGACCAATTTGAAAACGGGACCAAAAATTAAGAATCTAAATGCACGGTTAGATTCGGCATATCAAAGAACCCCAATAAGTCAATTTTCGATGAAATCAAACAAAGTTTAATTTTGGACCCCGATTTGGACCAACTTGAAAACTGGGCCCATAATAAAAAAACTAAGTACATCTTTAGATTCAGCATATCAAAGAACCCCAAGAATTCAATTTTTGTTAAAATCAAACTAAGTTTAATTTTGGACCCTTTGGACCTTAATGTAGACCAATTTGAAAACGGGACCAAAAATTAAGAGTCTAAATGCACAGTTAGATTCGGCATATCAAAGAACCCCAATACTTCAATTTTCGATGAAATCAAACAAAGTTTAATTTTGGACCCCGATTTGGACCAACTTGAAAACTGGGCCCATAATAAAAAAACTAAGTACATGTTTAGATTCAGCATATGAAAGAACCCCAAGAATTCAATTTTTGTTAAAATCAAACTAAGTTTAATTTTGGACCCTTTGGACCTTAATGTAGACCAATTTGAAAACGGGACCAAAAATTAAGAATCTAAAGGCACGGTTAGATTCGGCATATCAAAGAACCCCAATAGTTCAATTTTCGATGAAATCAAACAAAGTTTAATTTTGGACCCTTTTGGCCCCTAATTCCTAAACTGTTGGGACCAAAACTCCAAAAATAAATCCCAACCTTCCTTTTGTGGTCATAAACCTTGTGTTTAAATTTCATAGATTTCTATTTACTTATACTAAAGTTATTGTGCAAAAACCAAGAAAAATGCTTATTTGGGCCCTTTTTTAGCCCCTACTTCCTAAACTGTTGGGACCAAAACTCCCAAAAACAATCCCAACCTTCCTTTTGTGGTCATAAACCTTGTGTTAAAATTTCATAGATTTCTATTTACTTATACTAGAGTTATTGTGCGAAAACCAAGAAAAATGCTTATTGGGCCCTTTTTTTGCCCATGATTCTTAAACTGTTGGGACCAAAACTCCCAAAATCAATCCCAACCTTCCTTTTGTGGTCATAAACCTTGTGTTTAAATTTCATAGATTTCTATTAACTTATACTAAAGTTATAGTGCGAAAACCAAATGTCTTCGGACGACGACGCAGACGACGGACGACGACGCAGACGACGACGACAACGACGACGACGACGACGACGACGCCAACATCATACCAATATACGACCGCAAAAATTTTGCGGTCGTATAAAAATACTAGTTCAGATATTATTAACAAGAAAGTATTCGTAGTTTTAACAAGAGGCTCAGTGGGTTGAGCCTGTATCGCTCACCTGGCAGTCACAAACTTTTGAATTGACAGACTAGATTGATTTCTGGAAACTTTGTATATGATCTTCTATAAATGCTTCATACCAAGTATAAGTTCATTGGCCAAACGGTTTCAGAGGAGAAGTTTTAAATTTTGACCGATCAGAACATATAAAGGTTTCTGGTGGCAATTTTGTTTCACGGACTAGCAAGATTTATGCAAAGTTTGTAAAGGACCTTCCATAGATGCTCCATACCAAAAATCAGTTCATTTGGCTTTAAGGTTTCAAAGGAGATGAACTTTTAAATTTCGATCAATCAGAACATGTAAATTCTCATGACGGCCATTTTGATTCACGGACCAGCTTTATGCAAACTTTGTAAAGGACCTGCCATAGATGCTCCATACCAAAAATCAGTCCACTTGGCTTTACGATTTCAGAGAAGTTTAAAATTTCGACCAATCAGAACATGAAAATGCTCATGGCAGCCATTTTGTCTCACGGACAGGGATGATTTATTCAAATTTTGAAAAGGACCTTCGATAGATGTTCCATATTAAAAATCAGTTTATTTGGCTTTATGATTTCAGAGAAGAAGAGGTTTAACATTTTGACCAATCAAAACATGCTCATGGCGGCCAGATTGGGATGGGTTATGCAAACTTGATAAAGGAATTTCCATAGATGCTCCATATAAAAAATCAGTTCATTTCAGAGAAGTTTTAAATTTCGACCAATCACAACATGTAAATGCTCGTGGCGGCCATTTCGTTTCATGGACCAAGAAGATTTTTGCAAACTTTGTAAAGAACCTTCCATAGCTGCTCCATACCAAAAATCAGTTCATTTGGCTTTACGGTTTCAGAGAAGTTTTAAATTTCGACCAATCAAGACATGTAAATGCTTGTTGCAGCCATTTTGTTTCACGGACTAAGAAGATTTATGCAAACTTTGTAAAGGACGTTCCATACATGCTGCATACCAAAAATCAGTTCATTTGGCTTTGCAGTTGCAGAGAAGAAAAAGTTTTAAATTTCGACCAATCACAACATGTAAATGCTCGTGGCGGCCATTTTGTTTCACGGACCAAGAAGATGTATGCAAACTTTGTAAAGGACCTTGCATAGATGCTCCATACCAAAAATCAGTTCATTTGGCTTTACAGTTTCAGAGTTTTAAATTTCGACCAATCAGAACATGTAAATGCTCATGGCGGCCATTTTGTTTCACTGACCAAGAAGATTTATGCAAACTTTGTAAAGGACCTTCCATAGATGCTCCATACCAAAAATAAGTTCATTTGGCTTTACGGTTTCAGAGAAGAATAAGTTTTAAATTTCGACCAATCAGATCATGTAAATGATCATAGCGGTCATTTTGTTTCACGGACCAGGATGATTTATGCAAAACTTGTGAAGGACCTTCCATAGATGTGCCATATCAAAAATAAGTTCATTTGGCTTTATGGTTTCAGAGGAGAAGAGGTTTTACATTTCCACCAATCAAAACATGTAAATGCTCATGGCGGCCACTTTGTTTCACAGACCAAGCAGATTTATACAAACTTTGTAAAGGACCTTCCATAGATGCTCCATACTTAAAATCAGTTTATTTGGCATTATGGTTTCAGAGGAGAAGAGGTTTTACATTTCCACCAATCAAAACATGTAAATGCTCATGGCGGCCATTTTGTTTCACAGACCAAGCAGATTTATACAAACTTTGTAAAGGACCTTCCATAGATGCTCCATACCAAAAATCAGTTCATTTGGCTTCATGGTTTCAAAGAAGATGTTTTTCATTTTGATCAATCAAAACATGTAAATGCTCGTGGCGGCCATTTTGTTTCATGGACCAAGAAGATTTTTGCAAACTTTGTAAAGAACCTTCCATAGCTGCTCCATACCAAAAATCAGTTCATTTGGCTTTACGGTTTCAGAGAAGAAGTTTTAAATTTCGACCAATCAAGACATGTAAATGCTCGTTGCAGCCATTTTCTTTCACGGACCAAGAAGATGTATGCAAACTTTGTAAAGGAACTTGCATAGATGCTCCATACCAAAAATCAGTTCATTTGGCTTTACAGTTTCAGAGTTTTAAATTTCGACCAATCAGAACATGTAAATGCTCATGGCGGCCATTTTGTTTCACTGACTAAGAAGATTTATGCAAACTTTGTAAAGGACCTTCCATAGATGCTCCATACCAAAAATAAGTTCATTTGGCTTTACGGTTTCAGAGAAGAATAAGTTTTAAATTTCGACCAATCAGATCATGTAAATGATCATAGCGGTCATTTTGTTTCACGGACCAGGATGAGTTATGCAAAACTTGTGAAGGACCGTCCATAGATGTGCCATATCAAAAATAAGTTCATTTGGCTTTATGGTTTCAGAGGAAAAGAGGTTTTACATTTCCACCAATCAAAACATGTAAATGCTCATGGCGGCCATTTTGTTTCACAGACCAAGCAGATTTATACAAACTTTGTAAAGGACCTTCCATAGATGCTCCATACTTAAAATCAGTTTATTTGGCATTATGGTTTCAGAGGAGAAGAGGTTTTACATTTCCACCAATCAAAACATGTAAATGCTCATGGCGGCCATTTTGTTTCACAGACCAAGCAGATTTATACAAACTTTGTAAAGGACCTTCCATAGATGCTCCATACCAAAAATCAGTTCATTTGGCTTCATGGTTTCAAAGAAGATGTTTTCCATTTTGATCAATCAAAACATGTAAATGCTCATGGCGGCCATTTTGTTTCACGGACCGGGATGAGTTATGCAAACTTGATAAAGGAACTTCCATACATGCTCCATCCCAAAAATCTGTTCATTTGGCTTCACGGTTTCAGAGAAGAAGTTTTAAATTTCGACAAATCACAACATGTAAATGCTCGTGAAGGCCATTTTGTTTTACGGACCAAGAAGATTTATGCAAACTTTGTAAAGCACGTTCTATAGATGCTCCATACCAAAAATCAGTTCATTTGGCTTTACGGTTTCAGAGAAGAAGAATTTTTAAATTTCCAACAATCAAAACATGTAAATGCTCATGGCGGCCATTTTTTTCAGAGACCAAGCAGATTTATACAAACTTTGTAAATGACCTTCCATAGATGTTCCATGTCAAAAAGAAGTTCATTTGGCTTTATGGTTTCAGAGAAGAAGTCTCAAATTTCGACCAATCAGAACATGTAAATGGTCATGGCGGCCATTTTGTTTCACGACTGGATGATTTATGCAAACTTTGTAAATAACCTTCCATAGATGCTCCATACCAAAAATCAGTTCATGCGGCTTTGCGGTTTCAGATCGAGGAGAAGAAGTTTCAAATTTGACCAATCAGAACATGTAAATGCTAATGGCAGCCATTTTGTGTAACGGACCGGGATGATTTATGCAAGCTTTGTCAAGGACCTTCCATAGAAGCTTCAGGCCAAGTTTCAGTTCAATAGGTCCAGGGGTTTCAGAGGAGAAGATGAAAATGTAAAAGTTTACAGACTGACGGACGACGGACGACGGACGCCAAGTGATGCTAAAAGCTCACATGTCCTTTTAGGACAGGTGAGCTAAAAATGCTTATCATTGTTACTACATTTTATGAAGTAGAATACAAATCTAATGCTATCGAAGAGGCACGATCCGGTTCTGGAGACCGATGGCACAGGAAAAATTACCAATCTTTCCAAAATTGCAAGTGTAAATGAAAAGATCCTTTACCAACATAGTGGAAGTTTTTGAATGTTTCCCAATACGCAAGGTACTAAATGTACTTTTTCTAGAAGGAGTTATTTATTGAAAGACATTTATATATATATTGGAATATAGAATTACAAACAATTTTAGTTTCTTAAGGTCAAAATGATTATTTGTGGAAGTATTGTCTTGATTTGAAATTCAGAATAAGTACTTAAATAATATGGACAGGGATATTTTTTACACTGGCTGGTAAATGATACTGTTCAAAATTTTCAGCCTTGCGAATAACTGATCTTGTGCATTAAAATTATTATTAATGTAAATGTAGTGTTAAACCGTCAGATATTCTATAAAGCTTTATACAAGAAGCTTTTCAAATATTTAAGGTATGTGTTACAATTTCAAAGCAAAGTTTTTGCTTTGAAATTGTAAAAACAACTGTACATTTTACCAAAACCTGTCTCAAATTTGGACCTTTGACACAATTCATTAAAAACCTGGAGAATTTGGACATGGATTCTGTGACGTCAGCTACTTCACTGTTTTGAGTTAGAGGGAATGATTGATATTAAAATTTAAAGCAGTATTTCTCAAAAGTTTTAAAAAGTCGTACAGGATTTTCCTTTATACATGTGAATTTGCTAATCAGAGGGGAATTCCAAATGTTTACCATTCATCCTTTAATTTATATTGAAGTATTCTAAAATTTCCTTAAATCATATTTGTCGTGGTTTCATTCGACCAAACTTGAAAAAAACAACGAAAATGTTCACTGTATATAATACAGGAGATGGTTTAGAATACGATACAGTAAAGTCAAGCTACTTATTGTTTGCTGCAATTTTTACACATTTTCAATTTTTATATGTTCTTTCATATAAGAAAAGAAAAACGTACCTTCATGACTTAGTTTTTATTTGTCACTTTTGTATATTTTAGATAACAATCCTCAATTTCACGAAAGACTGACTAACCTTTAACCGGAAAAAAGATAACTCCATCGGGACATTTTTAAATATTCCCAAATGCATAGACTCTCTAATAAACAATTGGTGGCAAACATGGATAAAACAAGCATTTTGAGAGTATTGCAACATACTGTTCTGTAACTTAATAATCCTAAGTTACAAAATTACCTACATCGTGGAGACAATAGTCACATTCACTTCTGTTTCTAGACGTGTACATAGATAAATGATAATGGACGATTGGAATGAGAACATTATGACAAATAAATTCTGATGACACAAGATGTGCACAGTTCGTCGATTTATGACTGATCAGAAAATGTTGAAAACCAAAACGATGAAGATCAAATTCAAAAATGCCAAAATGACCAGAAGGGATGAAGCCAAGACCATTTAAGGACAGAGTTATGCAAGAGGAGATATTCCCTGTTTTCACAAATTTTACAATTTTGTAACAGTACATTTTAAGAATCATTTTCGGACTGAGCTGGAGAAACCACTGAGGATTTCAATTTTCTTATTGTGAACGTCTGCTTTCTTAGCAGGGTGTGTTGATTCGTAACTGCCGTGCATATGCAGGACGACTGCTGTCAGAAACATTTCTAAGACAGGGTTATGTTGCATCGCTATCACAAATTGATTGGCCGCTATTCGAAATTTCATTCCTACGTATGAAACTAGATATCTTCAGTTATATTGCTCGTCCTTGGGAATTGACACATCATCGGATTTGTCTGGATTTTACACACTGGCATTCCGAGGAGTGCCAAGGGACTCCATATATCACTCCCGATTTTTAGCAGGAATTAAAACAGTTAGTGCTGTCCTAATTATGTTAAGGTATCCGGACCATAAATGACCACGTGATTATTTAAAAGTTCCCGGATGTTCCATCCAACGCAATTGAAATGACCTCGGTAATTATCGGCAAACTTCGGAAATGCCCATATAACAAACTAATTTTTACAGACTCTGCATATAAGCAACACAGTGTGTTTCAACTTGAGAAAAATATATATACAAAATTCCAGCTTTAAATTGTTTGGTTCAGCCATTCACGGTCAAAAAGAGATACAATTTTCGATCATTATCTATTATGGTCCGGATACCTTAAGCTGATTATATGATTTTTAAATTCTTTTAGTTACAAATGTATACATGTGTACATGTATTCTCTTCACATTTGTTTGGCAAATTATCATGCGTTTTTAATTGGCTTTGGATTTCGATCTTCTGAGTTTTCCCACTGTATATCGCTTCAGCATTGTTTTGAAGGCGAAACAAATATTATATCAATATTTACCATTGATTTTTTGACCTTATGGTATAAAATTGCTATAGCTGATTGTCTAGTCTAAATCAAAATTTTCTTTTTGTCAATATGCATTTTTAGGTAGCCAGGGTATTTCAAATCATGTCTGTCCTCTGTATGTAAAATATCTTATTGATTGGATTAAGTACTTAGAAAAAACATTTACATTGTTTACCTCCATTTGTGTTACCATTCACCTTAACTGAGAGGAAAGACTGAGTACCCGTATGTCATTTTATTTGTCAGTCCAAAGGAAGAAAATTATGTTGTATTTTTACTGTTATGTTTGCCTGATAAAGAACTTTGTTCGGTGATTTCGATAACTTTTTGAATTAATGGAAGGAGTTCTCGTTAATGTTTTTTAATCTTTATTTTTAGATCAATGCAAGGTCTTCATGCAACACTGTGCATGTGCCATCGATCTGTAACAAAATCTTAGTGTACCCTTATAAGCAAATAATGAAGAAGTTAAATCGAAACCACAAAATATCTGAAATACACGTCATCCTACACATATCAATATAAAAAACTAAGAGACGTATAACAACTGACTTATGCTCTTAACTAGGAACTTTATTACATGAAAACGTCGAGGTGTTTAATAAGTTTATTATGTATTCAAACCATTGCAACTGTGGTAGCGGCATGACTCATTATGGTATATCGACAGGGAGTAAAAATCAATACAAAACAAAAACTCAATCAGTGGTGTACACTCGACAAAGGCGAGTAAACAAAAAGACCTAAAAAGCCGTGTTAATCTCTGGTTCATTGTTAAAATAAATATATGTAGGCGTAAAACGACAGCAATTGTAAGTAAAATTAACTGGCATTTTTTTAGTACAAAGAGAATAACTCTGAATGGCACAATTAGGGAAGCCATCCAATATGCTTCTAAAAAAATCAGAACCATTTGATAATTTTCCTTTGATAATTCTAATAAAAAAGATGCATGGTGTTACATTTTATAATATCATTGTTTTGGATCAAGTCAATTATATTCAGAACTTCTTAATCCTATAAATAATAACGGGAAATTTAATAAAAATAACGCTTATTTATGACGTTTTGATAAATTATTGTTTAATATCCAAATTATTAACAAGTTTCAGAATACCAATACTCTGTTCTACTTTTTATGGAGCTGAATTTTAAAAACTCATTTTATAAATGTACGAAGTGTGTCTTTTTTGCCTGCTTATTGCACCATGATGGATTGAACCCCTTTATTGGTTCTTGCAGTGCAATTGTTCCACATATCAGCAATAATACGTACAAGTCAGGTGAAAAAATGTACGGTATCCGTGATTTTCATTATTATATGTCTGATTAAATTGCTGGTTTTGTCATAGTCGTGCATGGTCTTGTCACTTTTGTCTATCAATTGTGTGAAGCATGAATGATGTCGGCACTCCCGATCTACTCCCGTTTTCTGTGTCGAGTTATACATAATAATAATAGAAGATTAATGTAACTATTTACCCAAGAAATACATCTTCAAATAACTGATAAAAAATAAAATCTTAATAAACAATTTAATTTTTAAATTAATGAATTAAAGGTAGCCATATAAACATTGATCAAGATCCTATAACACTCATCATTCTTCATTGTGATTGCTAAAATACACTTAGGATACAAAGAAGATACGGCCCAATTAGTATCGCTGTTAGCACACAAAATGTTCATATAAATATATTTCGTGTTAAAATAGCGCAAACTACATTTTAACCTTAATGCTATCAGTAAGCACTGCAAAGATCGGAAATTGATTAAGAAACGCAATATTTAAACTGCTGTATTTTTTTTTAAATAAAATAAAGAAATAAATGTATAACTCTATAAATAAAAAAATGCAATAATAAAAAATAATTTTCTTCTTACTAGATAAAGTATATAATATTGTGGCGCGGGATTCTACTTGAGATTGGTTTAATTGATGTATTTCTGTCGAGTGCACTACACAAAAACACACCCTGTTCAAGACAGCAATTGCCAATAGCATACTCGGAACAATAAAAAACCACACGTTAATTCGAAAAAGCTCTACCTATATACGAGTGGTGCAAATTAAAAATAGAAGAATCGACGGGATACTGGACATGAATTAGTTTCGTTCGTCATTTTCTTTGTATATTTTTAAGTGTAATGATACATCAGTAGAACACAATATCTTCATCAAGATTATAAAAATAGGACCTTTGACTCACTAATCAAGTCGTGTTAATATCTAACACTTTGTGAAGACTGAGATAAGAATGACAGATATTTATAGCTTTTCTTTAGTACTTACCTTCCATCCAAAGTCTATCTGAAAGAAACAAAAATATAGATTATCATTGATTGAAATAAACCTTATGTGCTTCCACTACTAAACGGTTTAAACGCTAAGGTATTATTGTTGAGATTCGCAAAATGCATAAGTTTGTAAATCGCGTGACAATAATAAGAACATAATAAAAATCGTCTGCAGCCTTTCCATCCAAAAAGAAATTGTAAAAATATACCATTGACTGGTATTCTCTTTGCTAAAGTAGTTTAAAATTTCCGAATTAACCACTACAAACAGTATGTTCACTTATAACATGAACAGTACCAGAGTTTTGATTTCTGTTTTTCCAACAGTCTTATAAGATATATTATTATACCTCAGTAAGTTTTTACTATGTAAAACTTTATTCGGTATAGTAACTGTTCCATCGGTTTTCGAGTTGGAAGAACTATTGCCCGGGTAATAGTTTTTGAACTATTACCCCGGGCAATAGTTCTTTCCGCAGACAAATTTTATTGGACGTCACGATAGTGGGCGTGGTTTGGATGTAACGTCATGTTAGTGGGCGTGTCAGTAGCATGTTAATGGTTTCGATTTTGTGCATTACTCTATGCAAACAGTGCTTTTTCGACATTTGGGAGAAATTGGAATGCAATTTTCGGTATAATAACACAGTTATTGAACAGCTGTCTCGGAATATAGCAATTTTGTTAGTCTCTCGACATATTGATTACTTCCCTCAGCTAACGCGTCGGGAAGATAGTCAATGTCTTGGGAATAATAACATTGCTATATCCCTCAACACCGTTCAATTATTGTATAATATTTCTAAAATTTTCATAGATGCTCAATAATACATTTATGACATAGATTTCGATAAATTGCCTTTACATTTCTCAAAGACATGTATTATCATCAGCGATTAATGTTTAAGGACGGAACAACCATGAAGAATTAAGTAAAGAAAAAAATTATACTCCAAAGTGGCTTAAACAAGTAAAGCCAAAACATTTTTTTTCTAATGGACAGTTCTATATCTAACGAAGACACTCCTTTACTAGCAAAAATTAAAATCTTTGAAAAGCGAATATATATCCATTTCAATCCAGCATTACTATTAATAGCTTATATGGGAAAATTAATTTATATAATTTATAGAAATTCCACATAAAAATTCCCGACAAAATGTTTGATGGCTTGCGACATATTGGTCAAATGTTTTAAAAAACAAACCATCTTTCCAAAATAATGGTACTCATGATTAGCACTAATATGACGTTATAACTAAATTCACAGAATAATGTATCTACCATATTAAAAAAAAGCCTATATCACGTTCCATCCGCACCGCAATTGGTATAAGATATTTACCCTGATAAACGACTTCAATGGAACATGTAAATGTTTGATTCATTCTTTTGGAATAATAATAAATCTATGATCTTTAAACAGAATTGTTTTTAGATCTTCAGATGCCATTGGCCTCTAACTCTTGTCTGGGACGGATGTTTAAAGGTGTGAATGGATATTTTAGTGGAAAATGTTTACAGGTAACTTTCAATATTGCCAAAATCACAGTTAGAAACACACGAGAGGATCCAAAATATGAACATGCAAAGTAAAATAAATTGAAGATTTGAATGACCTACGCCAAGTCCTCTCTTGCCACCAGAATTTGGAATGTTTACGTAGTGTTGAGACATTATCTATCTATGGATTGAACATACACATTTTGCCCATGCAAAAATATTCATTATGGACATTATGTGCCACTAGTGTATATACTAAACCCTCCCACCAAAATGTCCGCATAATATTTTAAATTCCGCTTAATTGACCTTTAAATCTTCCGCTTAAATGTCAATCCTCCAAAATGTGCCGCGCAGTCTGGGACCACCAGACGAATGACAATAAACACAGACTCTGTCTTAAGTAAACTATCAAATCTCCAGTTCATTTCAATCTATAACGTATTTTCTAATAGTTTTGTTTACATTCCTGAAAATGATAATAGTCTTAGGTAAATCCCATATTAATGAAGATAGCAGCTTATTTCTAAAGCCTTGTATATACTTGGAGTATTATAGAAAGTTCTTGTATTGATATGAAATTTATAAAAAAAAAACATGGAACTATTTAAGTTTTCAATGTAAACTATGTGGAGGTAGTCGGAAAGGACAGTAATTTATGCACTCGCATTCATTGTATCTCTGTGCACCACATTCAGAATCATATGTACATATATGAATATGACACCCATTTCTCTAAAACGTTACTGTGCTTCTATATACAACGAAAGACACATATTTATAGAAATAGAATGCAAAAGGTGAAACAGGAAAGAGTTGTTAATTTCACAATTTCGAAATTCAACAACTCTGAATCCCAAAGTTTGAAAGATTAAATCATAAAACCTCATTGAACATGTTAAAACAGTGTATGAAATTATACTGTACAGAAATGAAATGCATACGTTTTGGAAAATAGATATTCTAAAATCTTATTATGCATATACATATAATGTATGACAATAGCATATATAAATAAAATGCATAAAGTGACAAATGAAAGAGGAGTTTAGGTATCCAGCTGAAATTCATAATTTCCGAAACTCGACTCCTTTGGTCCCCACTATTTGAAATTAAAAGTGCTAAAACCTTCCACATCTGTAAACAGTGTGTGGCAATACTGTATAGAAATGAAATGCATAAAAGAAATTTGAAAGTCAGATGAGTATAGGTCACAAGTTTAAATTCGTAATTTTCGAATTACGGCCCCTGTGAACCCCAAGTTTTGTAAATAAAAATTACAAAAAGGGCGCATTGACGTTGGAAAATGTATTACTTACAAACTATTTCGATAAATTTATACTATCCCAAGCACCTTTCAATAACTTCGAAATCAGCTTAACCTACAGTTCAAATTTCGTAGTGGGAATGGAGTGGAAATGCTTGTGCTACCTTCATTTACAACGGGCCGTTTTAATTAGAAAAATTACAGTTTAGGAGATTATATTCTCACTTCGGATACAAATTTTGACTTTTATTGATAAGAAGCAAGACATCCTTTCTTTTTATCCCTATTTGTGAACGCCAGTTGCCAATTAAATGTCACAGATGACATTTCTTTTTTATCCCCTTTTCTACATTTCTGCAACAATTGGCGTCCTTGTAATATCTATGAAACATTGTATGAAATTACTGTACAGTTATTAAATACATACAGTAGCAAATTATACATGAGTGTTGGACACAATCTTAAGCTTCCAACTTTTAATTCGACCTTTGTAGGCCCCACGTTTTGAAAATGAATATTCTAAAAACTTATTATGCATCTACACTGTAAATTCGGAAATTATTGCGATGTTTTCATTATTGCAAAAAATACGACAGGGTTGTAATCGCAATAATTTAAACTTGCATTTTGGAATTTTTTATATGAATGAAGCGGGATTTTTCTCAATATTGCCAAAAAAAATAAAAATAAATAAATAAAATCGCATTTTAGTCTAAAATGACAAAATCGCAATAATAAATCCACGGAATAATTTCTGAATTTACAGTAATGAATGACAATGCTATATATAAATAAAATGAATAAACTGACAAAGGAAAGAGGAGTTTAGGTATCAAGCTGAAATTCAGAATTCCGAAATTTGACACTGAAATTCAAAGTGCTAAAACCTTCCTCCACATCTGTATACAGTGTGTGGCAATACTGTAAAGAAATAAGTAATGTCAAGAAATACCAAGGGGATATTCGAAGGTGGGAAAAATCTAAACAACTGACAAACCCCGTAGGAAAACAACGAAGACAAGACCAAAACAATACATGAACAACAATTAAAAACTAAAAACATATGAAGAACATGGACCCCACCGAAAAATGCATAAACGAATTATTCGTAATTTTCGAATTTCGACTTCTGTGGGCCCCACGTTTTGTAAATTAAAATTTTAAAATCTTCAAATAGACAAGCATTTTTTGGCTATTTAATGTATACCGTTGCATTTTTGGCCTTAGTGTTGACTTACAGCTAAAATATAGAATCCTGAACCCAAAAATATATGGTTGCTGGGGACTTTTTTAATGGTCTTGACTCTTGACCTAATTTGACTTGAACAGGTAAATTGTAGGGTCCTCAACCTAAATATATCTGGTTGCTAGGGCTATTTCCATTGGTTGTTATGGATTTTTTTCAATGACCTTGACTCTTGAGCCTCCATATTGATTTTTACAGCTACACTTGTATATTATTGGATTTTGTAAATATATATGGTTGCTACGGACTTTTCCATCTGTAGATATGGACTTTTGCAATGACCTTAACTCGACCTTTCTTTTTGATTTGTACAGGTAAATTATAGGGTCCTTAACCCAAATTTATATGGTTGCTTTTTCATCGGTTTCTATGGAATTTTTCAATGACCTTGGCCCTAGATCCTCCAATTTACTTCTACCTGATGAAAATTTTGACCACGTGTCAGTTTTGCTCTAAATGCTTTAGGTTTTTAGAAAAGGATGTGTTGCGATAAGATAGCTGAGCTGCCCCCATTTATTACAAAAAAATTAATTTCCACTAAACGTATATGATGACATACCGGAAAGGTAACCAGTCAACTTTAGATAAAATGTTGAATTTTATCATTTTGATGTAGAAGCAAGTGGAGATAACCCGAGACCAAAGTCCCCCTTAAGTGACTGAATACATTAGGCCTATGGGAAAAATACATACATAGGTCATGAAAAAGTAAATAATTTACCGTGCCTTGCACGCGGAACAAGCTTGGTATTGTTATAATAGATTTGATATACCATAGGTGTTGTACAAAAGAAGTATCATCCTGAATCCGCATCAAACTTAAAAAAAGTTTTGCCGCCAACATTTTTGAAGTTTATTTTTTAAGACTGATGCACTAGATCGTATATATGCAGGTACCGCTAAAATTTATGGATATATCCATCCATATCACCAAACTCTTAATGTCTGCCGTAGACCTTAGAATTTGCCTTACGTTTTACAAGAATTATGTTAGCTCTGTATGATTTCTATATCTGCGTTTTTACTTTTAAATCTTTCATCCCGCACGCAGTTTGTTGTTGATTTGAAAGAATATTTTTCTACAAAAATAGAAAATAAATAAAAATAAAATAATTAAAACAAAAACGTTTTGGAACGACAAATACATTTAATATATATCCTGATGATAAAACAAACTTCACCAACACTTGTCCATACTGTTTGACAGTGGTTTTGATTTTGCTTTGTAAAAACGGCATTAATATCAAGTTGATTTGTCTAGCTTATCATGTATGTTTTCTTTGATTATCTTACGGCATAGTAACTAGCTTTCGTCTGCAATCGTACTATTCGCGGATATTCTATCCATTGAACGTAAATTTTGCTAATTTCGTATGTTTTTTAACTTTAGTATTCATATGTTATGGTATTAAGGGTGAATGTTTATTCATGTATTCTATATTTCGTATTTTTAGTCACAATGTTTATTACTTGTATATAAGACGTATCACAAAATACCGAAATAAATTTGATGTCATATTACTATATTATATTTTCCAATCCAACTATTTTTATATAGTTGCTGACCTAGGCCAGATTTGTTCTGATCTGGAAGGTGTCCTCATCCCAACTCATCAGAGGTGTCCATTTTCCCCGTGTTGGTGATACAGAGACAGATATAGCGTTTGATATCTGGATAAGTTAATTCTGCGGAATTTATGACTCGACACATCTTCGGTATAATGCTGATCTCTGCGAACTACGGCTCTTGCATAGCGATAGCAGTAGTATATCGGCACAGGGAAATTAGTATTTGTGGTGTTGGTATGGGGGTGGATCATGGGTGGATCCACCGGAAGTAACGTCAACATGAAATGACGTTACATGAAGTAACGTCACCAGAACCGGAAGTGATGGGTTTTGTCGCCATGTTTCATTATTTGTTGATGGAAGTGTCGTCAGTCACGTGCTGAGACCCGGATGTGTCGTCTGCGCATGTTCAGGTGGAACAGGAAATGGATTGCGCGGATGCACAACCGGAAGTAGTTGGTTTTACCAGTATTTGCTTATGGAAATGACATCACTCACGTCAATTAATATTCGCACTTCTTGGCTGGTGTGATTTGGATTTCTTTTCTTACTCATGGTTGTGTGTAATTACACATAGGTATATCTTTCTTATATAGTATTCAAATGACGTATGTGCACGAATTTTTCGTTTGATGATTATCATTCTACTTCGTACAATAGCTTAATATGAAAACAATTTAAAACGCTTCGCGCATGATATTAGATAATAGTAAAAGTTTATGATTTACTTTTATTTACCAAACTTTATATACCATTATTTTAAAATCTATTTTAATCATTGTCATAAATTAAATGAAAAAAAATCATCTTTCTACTCTTTTTTTCGATATTATCAAATGTTAGCAATACGTGTTATTTAAAAATATAAACGTCATCCTATTTCAAAATACCTATAATCTGTTAACTTATGATAGTCCTAAAATTATCCCAGGTACGAATGTCTTAACACAGCTTTGGTTTACAATTTAGGACTTTCATAAGACTATCCAAAGATAATCCTAAAGTATGTCCTAAGACAAATCTTATGATTCTTTCGAAAACCAGAGCCCAGGTGTTTAAATTGTAAATCAATTTATTCGAAGGGAGTATTATAAGTAGTAGTATTGAGTAGATTATCTAGCTTGGGTGGGGGGTGGCTGGGGGGGGGGGGTTGCAGGCGGGGTGTCAAAAAATTTTCCAAAGGGACCGATTGGTTATTTGAAGGGTAGTGATTGGAATCAAATAGTCGTATACTTTGAAAGAACAAATATTTTGTATCTAACCACACTGATGAAAAGGTGAAAAGACTGCAGCGTAAAAATGTCCAGTATGTAAAAAAATACTCCTTTGTTATCTCGACATTTTTAGCCCGCCTTGAATTTTATTGCTGAATACCAAGGGTAAGGTTTTTATGTTTTTAATAGTAAGTTTTTTTTATCGTATATGTATAAATATTCTATGTATTTCTTTATTTCTTTTGCTTCTATGACTTGTTCCCGAAATAAGTCAGTTCTTCACTTACTCGTAAGAAGTACATGGCTTTCGTGTATACTGAATTTCATAACATTTAATTCATAAATTTCTCCGTGAGAAGATTTTCTACGACTCCATTAGGTCAGCGATTGTGTTATAAGTGTTAACAAATATCATTTTTACACTGTGAGTCCTGGTCTTCTTTTGTTTTTCTATCTCCTTCTGTGTATTCATATATATATACTAAGCACAGAAAGGTAATCTGCCAATCCTTTAATTCAACTATTGTTATAGCGATGTTCACACATTCTTTATATTCTATAATACTAAATTTACGAATTAGCCGAATAGGCGGCAAAATGCGTGGTTTAAAATAAACGATGTATGGTTCAGATTATAAAGGTTATTATCGGATTTGACAATCTGCATTTATAAATTTAAACTGCAGTTTTATTTATGTGCAAATCGAATTTTTATCCACTTTGTGATATGAATTCTCCCAACATATCCTTTAGAAGGTTCTCGAATGCACCATTTTAACACATTGATTTAAATAAATAAGTATGCACATATTTTAAATGTCTTTCTGTTTGAAATTACGGAAAAAGAATAAAACAAATTAAAAACATTCTCCTTCGAGTGGGATGTTTCCGATTCATGGATTGTTTTTCTACAATAACCAATTTCTCCTAACTGTAAAGGTTATGAACTTTGAAGATTATGAAGAAGTAAGGTTATGTTCAGAGGAATTCCTAACTGTTTTTTGGATGGCTCGGATGTTTACCTTGCACAAAGTGATAAAACCAATCATTAACTATTTTCACATTATTTGTTATTTGACCTGTCTAAATATATCTCTATCATACAATTCTCTGTAAGCCCTAGATAAAAATATTTTTAACAAATGGTCATCTTTATCATTAACGGCGAAATTTATCTCGGACATCTTTGATAAATACACAGACATATATAACAATATATATGTCTCTAATAAATATAAACGTGGACACCACACGCATCCACACACTAAAAATGCTTTTATCGTCTGATTATTGGATATATTTGTGAATTAAGCCCCACTTGCCCTGCCCATGGTGGCAATGGAAGAATTGGAACAATTATTTTCCAAAAATTTGCTCTACCAAACTCACGGCATCTTTTGAAAACTTCATCCGCCACTAAGGAAATGTTTACTTTCATATTTATTCTGAAGGAAAAAGGTAATGCACTATGAAATGTGTATTAAATGAACTTTTCATCAAGTTCCAGTTCAGAATTAATTTTAACAATAAAAATATTGACAATTTATGTGGTTGTGTTTTCGTCATAGATTTTGACTTTGACGGAACCTTAAGGTCCATTTTGGAAATTCTACGTGGCATACAGTCTACTTCATCAGTGGATACATCTTCGGTAGTAACGAACAGCCGCATATGACAATTGGGTTGCGTTGACCTACATTTCACGCTTCATTGACTTTGGTTAAAGTTTGCATTAACATCCATTTCTGGAATACTACATCATATATAGACATGAAACTATCAGTTGATACGTGTACCACCTACTTGACAAGAAAGTTTATGGGAAGCCAACCACAACATCCATATTGAGTTCCTGTTCCATGAATAACATGGCCGCAACAACTTTTCATAGTCAATATGGCCACCATAAAAAAAAAATGGTTATTTTCCCGCGCCCGCGCGGGTTCAATGTCTAGTTAATATTTATAAATGTCGTTTCATTCAAATTATGTTTTGATAACGATTTTGTTTCCACTTAAATGTTTATTAGGTTGTTAAAATTAAACAATATGATTTTATTATAAAAATACATTTTGCATTAATAAAATGAAGATTTTTTTTACAGTACGTGTAAAGGTCATATTTATTAACACTATGGTCTTCGGATTATGTTAATTAGGCGTGACTTGCTGAAAAAAATTTGTAAAGTCAGTATAGGTTAATTTTAAAAGGATTATCAAATTAAGAAACAAAGTCTAATTAAGAATCAATCTCGTTATATTGAGACTGAAAGAGACAATCCTCATTAATCAAAATTATTTAATATGCAAATCAGATGACCCAAGCTGATAACGGCTTGGCCGATGTTATAAAATATTGAAGATTAAAAAAAATAATTTGACATTTTGAGCAGTTTAAGTATGTTTGATAAGAACCACTTGAATCAAACAAGTAAAAACAATCATTGAACACACGACCTTGCAAAAGGAATCTGGAAGTCAATTAATGTTTATCTCCCTTGTCCGAAACTCGACGATTTCCAATTCCTTTTTAGTCGAACGAAGGCTATATCGAACCCAAATTCTTTTATAGTCGAACGTCGGCTATCTCCAAACCATTCCATTGGTCCCTTCCACTTCGAGATAACGAGATTCAACTGTATATTGACTTAATGACTAGGCTGTGTTATTTGTTAGTAAATAAAACACTTCTTCACATATATCGACAAGAAAACAGTCTAAATCACTTGTCATTGTTGTAAGATACTGGTAGTAATACTGCAGTATATTGCAGTATATAGCAGTATAATTTTTAGATACAATTATTGAAATGCACCGTATTTAACCTATAGCTTCTTTCGAAACACAAACGATACAGCTTAGTCGGTCTTATGTACATATAGTTTAAGTGTATATTTCTCAAGCTAATGCTAATTGGATATTTTATTTTTACTTCATTTGAAAATTGGTTAGTTTCGATCATTTTGTCTTGTTTCAAAATGGCGGCAATGAGCCGAATTATAAATTCTATCTTGTCAAAACGAGGTAAATATCGTTCATACGAGCAAATAAAAATATAATAAAGGTGTGTGTGGCTGTATGAGGGTCACAGATTTCAATGCAGAGATTATTTATTTCAAATGTGTCAGGTAAATAGCATTTAATGTATGTTAAGTTTATCATTATTATTTTTTACTATTTATACTTTGTTAACATTTGATATATAATTTATTATATAATATATCAAATGTTAACAAAGTATAATATACAGATACATCATGATCGAGAGGGGAATTTCATTTCCAGACTGTTATTTTTCGCAAATACCCCTCTCGATCATGATATCTGTTTAATTACATCGAATGTCAAAATAAAATGTTTCTATCTACAAACGCTTATACTAAAACGCAGTGATGATGTATACATTTCAAGCGTCCAGTCGGATAAGAGATTTTATCGAAAATACCACGACAGAAGGTAGAAAGTGCAAATACATTTTGGCAAATACAACGCTTCCTCTGAAATCGTTTGTAATGCATAATATTTGTCAAAAATACACCTCTAATGAACCAATTAGATTACAGCATTTTTATATAAGGTGTAATTTATTATAAAAAATAATAATGATAAACTTAAAATACATTAAATGCTATTTATCTGACACATTTGAAATAAATAATCTCTGCATTGAAATCTATGACCCTGACACAGCCACACACACCTTTATAAAATCCTGCATTAATTCTTTAAAAATTAAGCGTTATCAAGTTTTGAAATACTGCTGTTTTTGTTATCAAAAATGTTTTTTGTATACATACCTGGGAACCTTAAGGGTTGAAACAATAAACATCCGGTCCGAGACCACAATTATTTTATATCATCCACTTGCATTTTCATATTAAATTAAAATTGAATTTAAAAAATCGCACATTCTTAATCTTGAAAATCATTCTCATGTAGAAAGTATACTTACTTGCTGTCATTTTATCAAAGTTTAAAAACAATGTCATCAGTGCTAACTTAAAATATTGGCAAAAATATTTCCTGGGGTAGGAGAATTATTAAAGACAGCAGACGACACCCTAAATATTGACCATTCCCTATTAGACCAACTCACCACTTTTACTGCAACTTTGAACATTATTCTATAAATTTAAAAATGGTTTAATAAGGGACAGAAAATAAAAATAGAACAAACAAAGTAAATTTATATAAAAGATTGTATTTGACAACGAAAAGTGTGTTTCAAATCGTCAAATTGGCTTAAATACGCGGAGAACAACAGTTTTTACATGTAAATTGATATCTAGAAAAAAATAATATAAATTTTACCAAAAAGTAATTCGCTTTCCTTGTGGGTAAAAAAAAATTGAAAAAAAAAGACTTGCACAATCACTCTTAATTACTTGTATAACCATAAACTGTTGCCATATTATATGTAGTTATGAATTTTATATTATTAATTAATGTCATAATTTCATATATTGAAATTACAATCGTGTTACTTAATTTTCAAAACAAAGTTTTGGTAAGATTCGAAAAGGCGAAAACGGGGAGTAGGTGCTAGAATTAATACAGAGCTATCGGACATAAAACCGTCCGAAATAGTTGGATAAGAGGACTTTTCAATAAGGACAATTTAATTTAACTGATAGAATGTTATCCGCCATTTGGCAAAAGTATAGAATGGTTAAGAGGGTTTTATTTTTTTTTTATTACTTGTATTTGTCAATTCATGTTTGGCAAGGCCAATGCAAGCAAAACTCTTCGCTATCTGCAGGCCCGGGATAGCGGACATGTTGTCAATTTATCTATTCACAAGAGTCATTATGTCAATTCAAAGATTTCATTGGAAATTGAGATGTTATAGACTCGAAAAATATTTTGATAAGCTTTGCATTCTTAATTCTATAATTTTCTAAGCATGCATATATTGCACTCGGAATAATGTTCATCGGGACCGCGTTCGTCTCCTAGTTTGTATTATTTTGTTTACAAATGTTCTATACTTACATGATCTAATTGCGGTTCGTACAAGGGAGATATTTCTTCAATTAAAGAAGAACATAAAGTTATTTACTTATTCCCTTTTCCAAATTTATTATTTATAAAAAAGAATATAATTAAAGAATAATTATTCCATATTTAGGCCACAACAAATTAATATTTAGTTCTTTTGGATTTGTAAAACCAGGCTGAGCCGTACCATTTCGCAACAAGTCCAAAATTTTTGCCTACGATTCTAGGGGTGACAAACGGTAGTACGAAATGTCTAGGCCATACCTACATGTACCTCTGATACAACGGTCGTTAATTAAAATAGATAGCTAAGGGTTGGCCAAAGTCTCCAAATAGGTCCATATTACGGAATTCCTTGTACATGGCTGAGAGGTACCATTTCACGACAAGTCCAAATTTTTCCCAACGTCTCTAGGGGTGACAAAATATAGTTCGTACGAAATGTCTAGGCCATACCTGCATGTACCTCTGATTCAATGACCGTTAATTAGACTCGATTGCTAAGGGCTGGTCCAAGTTTCCGAATAGGTAAATATCACGGTTTTCCTTGTATCTGACTGAGAGGTACCATTTCGCAACAAGTCCAGAATATTCCTACGCCCCAAGGAGTGACAAATGGTAGTTTGTACGAAAGGTCTAGATCATACTTACCTCTGATACAATGGCCGTTAATTAGACTCGATTGCTAAGGGCTGGATTAAGTTTCCAAATAGGTCCATAGGACGGTTTTCCTTGCATATGGCTGAGCGGTACCACTTCGCATTAAGTCCAGAATTATCCCTACGCCTCACGGGGTGACAAATGGTAGTTTGTACGAAAGGCCTAGGCCATACCGATCTCTTATACAATGGCCGTTAATTAGACTCGATGGCTAAGGGCTAGCTCAAGTTTTCAAATAGGTCCATATCACGGTTTTCCTTGTATCTGGCTGAGAAGTACCATTTCGCAACAAGTCCAGAATTTTTCCTAAGCCTCTAGGGGTGAGAAACGGTTGTTTGTACGAAAGGTCTAGGCCATATCTACCTCTGATACAATGGCCGTTAATTAGAATCAATTGCTAAGGGCTGGCCCAAGTTTACACAATTATAAGAGCGGGCGAACAATTTTTTTTCTAAAATGTCTTTAAAAATGAACAATTTTATTGATGCGAATTTTCAGGATTTTTGCAAAATGAAGGGAAAAAATGTTTTCTTTGAATTTAGTCCAAAAATTGGCGCGTCGACATCCAAAGAGCCAAAGAAGAATTTGGTGAAACCTTAAATATTTCAGTGAATCAAATAATTATGTTATCAATATGTATGGTTGATAGAAAGATATCTATTTCAATTTAACGTATTTTTTAGACGTTATGTAGTATGAAAAAACTCATAAACATCTTCGGAAATTGAATAGAACATACGAATATAAATTTATTGAAATGGGCCTATTCTCGGACTTTAATAAGGTGGGCTTATTTTCGTAGGTCTTTTAGTCAAGTTCTGTACCTCACATTGCTGGATGATGGTGAAATCAAACACCATACAGTTGTACCTTCTTCAAGACTAGGTGGGTCAATTTCTGTGAAGTCAGCTAGGCCATACAGGAACATGGTCAAGTTTTGAATTTCATAGTAACGGGTTGCCTTCTTTCAGCTTATGAACAAGTCAGTTTGTATCTGACATTGGATCGCGATTTCCCCTACCTTCTTCTCGATACCTTAGCCCGGGTAGATCGATGTCTGTATGGTCAGCTAGGACAAACCCGGAAAGGGTCGTTTCCTTCTTTTGGAACCTCTGTACAATTCAGTTTGTACCTCAAATTGCCAGGTGAGGGTGAAATCGATAGATATTGTCCATATCTTTTTCACGATACCCAATTTCAGATAATTCAATTCCCAAAAATAGTCAAATTGCGATTTTCGCATTTTTTTAATCTCTTTTCTGTCAGCACAAGTCTCTGTCATCGTTTTACACATATTTAGTTAACTATGTTATGAAAGATTGATATTTATTTTTTATTTCTATCATTATTCTTATTGTAATTATCATATCTAACCCCTGTCTGAAATAAACTACTATAACCATTCCAGGTCATATTACCACCCTAAAAATAAACCAAACTCTGTCAATAATTCTTTCCTTTCTATCTTATCATTAATGTTACTTTGCTCATAGAAACAGAAAAGTACAACAGCGTGAATAGGAAAAGAAAGTGTAAGTGGAATAACTGTAATTAAGTACGTCTGAATAGTTTTCTGTGTGAATATAACATTTGGTATGTTTAGAGTTGAAATACAATTTTTACCTCGTGACTTTCATAAAGAAATTCTTTTTGGGCGTAGTTGTAATTTTGGTTTAGAATTTAATATATATTACTCTCCCTTCCTTTTTTCCGGAAATGTAAAAATGTTGGATGAGACATCATCAAAAAATTAAAAGTTTTATATTTAAGGATTATCCGGGCAATGTTCATTGTAACAAAATACGAACCTATATAAATGTTAAGTTTATCTTTAAATTCGAAAATTATTTAACTTTGGGCGACTTTCGAAAAAGAAAAGTAATAACAACACTCCGCATTAGTGCAAATGATCTAGAAATCGAAAAGGGTCGTCATCACAAAATAAAACTGAACCAAAGTCTATGCAAATTATGCTCATCTGAAGTTGAAGATGAAGTCCACTTCCTACTAAAATGCCATAAATTAGTTAATTATAGCTATTGGTCCTCTATTTCTTAATATCATCAGTTCAAAATATTAAAATTTTGCATTGTTAGAAACTAATGAAAAATGCATTTCCTTAATGTTATCTGAAGATCACTTTATATATGATCAACTTTATATCTTAATTACTAATGTGCATAATGAGAAGAATAAAATACTACATCAATAAAATATTTATGTACACTTTAAACTATCCAGGGTTTGTATTATATTAATAAATAAATATAGTTATATATATTTTGTTTCATACTAGATATGGTCAATATTCCTTTCCCCTGGCATTGTAAAGTAATTTCTTCATGTTTATGTTCTAGATGTTCTTGTTTATATATGTTGCAGTGAATTTGTCTGATTATGGAAAAAACATAACCCTGAAAAGTTCAGGGATTTTGTATAATCCCCGACCATTTTAGTGATAATACATAATCACTGAAACAATCGGGGATTATTCTCAATCACTGAAACAATCGGGGATTATTCTCAATCACTGAAATAATCAGGAATTATTCACAATCACTGAAACAATCAGGAATTATTCATAAACACTGAAACAATCAGGGATTATTCACAATCACTAAAACAATCAGGGATTATTCGCAATCACTGAACCAATCAGGGATTATTCACAATCACTGAAATAATAAGGGATTATTCACAATCACTTAAACAATCAGGGATTATTCACAATCACTGAAACAATCAGGGATTATTCACAATCAAGGATTATTCACAATAACTGAAACAATCAGGGATTATTCACAATAAATGAAACAATCAGGGATTATTCACATTCACTGAAATAATCAGGGATTATTCACAATCAGTGAAACAATCAGGGATTATTCACAGTCACTGAAACAAGCAGGGATTATTCACAATCACTTAAACCATCAGGAATTATTCACAATCACTGAAATAATCAGGGATTATTCACAATCACTGAAACAAGCAGGGATTATTCACAATCACTGAAATAATCAGGGATTATTCACAATCACTGAAACAATCTCCGATTATTCACAATCACTGAAATAATCAGGGATTATTCACAATCACTGAAACGATCAGGGATTATTCACAATCACTGAAACGATCAGGGATTATTCACAATCACTGAAATAATCAGGGATTATTCGCAATCACTGAAACAATCGGGGATTATTCACAATCAAGGATTTTTCACAATAACTGAAACAATCAGGGGTTATTCAAAATCACTGAAATAATCAAGGGATTATTCACAATCACTGAAACAATTAGGGATTATTCACAATCACTGAAAAAAACCCAGGGATTTCACATAATCACTTACTTGGATATTGATACAAGTTTTTAATATTTTTGTAACGAAAGTATTTACAAAAAATCCTGAAGATAACTTAGGATGACTTTTCTGTGTAACTATTTATTTTTACAAACTACGTTTGGATGGCATGTACTGTTACACATAAACCCTGTCTTTAGACAGGCACAACGGTTAGTTTCACATCTACATTTTCAAGAACATCCACATTTTTGAAACCCTTGACCAACACAAATGGATTCAACCTTAGCAACTCTTCTCAGAGAAATGAAAACATTCCTTGTGCATGACCGGATCAAGATACCTTGTTTAGTTACAAGTAGGTAATCTTTTTCATGAACCACAACTATTATGCCAATAGACATATTAAAGTGAATATTATTAATTATTTTTATTTTGTATTTTATGATTTAAATAGTTTTCATAGAAGGGCAGAAAACAATAATAACTTTTGACATATTATATCAGTAAAATATGTAAACATGTTATATAATTTATTATCCATGTTCACTAAAGTTGAGGTCAGTCCTTTAAAATCAGGGGATAATTTTACGTATTCCCTTATTTATTCAAAATTTATACATAATCACTGAAATTTCTGGTATTATGTACATGAGGTATATTCAGTGATTATACAAATTCACTGTAACATATATACCAATGCATATTTCATATTGTTTGCTGGTTATCTTTTGGATTTACTACAGCTCTTCTAGGGCAAAAATTGCAAAATTAAATATCTGTATTTGTATTTAAAAAAGATGTTTTTTTCATTTTTATCATCTGCTTCGCCATGATTAGTAATATCAATTACATTGACAATTTAAATTTCTTTTTCTTATTTAAAAAGTATCTTTCATATGACTTGCTTTATTTTCTTCTAGTAATGGCTTCTTATGTCATATAGCGGGTCATATAGTTACAAACTCTTAGCAACAACAGTTATATATATATATATATATATATCTCCTATTCTTGACTGTTTAATCGGTGGGATAAAGATAAATATTTTTAACCATTTCCCGGTGATTAAATTTCTACGGGGAATTACCACCGTTTTTTTCTACAGTTATTGGAACGATAAACTAGAGAAGACCCGAAATGACGTCTATGTAAACAAACTACATAGCAACGACATTTTCGTTTTTGTCGAAAATCATATGAGAAACAGATTCTCCCTCAATTTACTCGTGAGTTATAGAATTTATCCACCCTCAATAGTTAAATTTTAGATTTTAACACGCTCGCTAAAGGCTTGCGTGTTGAAAATCGAAAATTTAAGTATCTCGGGTGGAGAAATTCCATAACTCACTCGTGCCTGAAGGAGAATATTTTATTTTATTTTTTTTTTGGGGGGGGGGGGGGGGTATTCCAGCATAATAGCGTGATACCGAATTCCGGGATATTAGAATGGCGGGATATCGAATTCCGCCTGAGTTCTGTGTTACTTTTCAAAAAGTAAAGACATAGAGTAAACATGCGAGGGTGTCCCGAACTATTCCCCGATTCGTGCCGAATGGGTATATCGAATATCGAATTTTATGTCAAGTCAAAGCACCGTTATTGTCTTAATACAGCAATATTTGGTGAAATTAAAAATTATTTAAAACGTTTGTTACCCTCATGAGGCCCCCGTGGAATTGGCGGGAGAACTCACACTTTCAAAAATCGATGAGCTAGTTGCATAAGATTATTTAAAATAAGGAAAGTTTGAGTGCAAATATTTTTTTAACAATAAAAAATAACACGGCCACCAATCGCTCTAAGTCACAGCCAAATGCTGGAAAGAAAAACGTTTGGAGGAATTTCCAGTTGTGACTTGGAGGAAGCCATTTACGTGACATTTTGCAATTTTGGTTTCACGTCTGTAAAAAACATTAAAATTAAAAAAAAAAAGACAACTGTACGATTATTTGTCCCAGGCCAAGGAAAATTAATTTTTGGTTTCCCCTAACATGGACAATTTATTTAGACCCGGCAGGCAGGTTTTTATTTATTTTTTTTATTTGGTATTGTTAAATGAATAGTATATTGTTATTTCATGTATGATATGCCAGAGATGGCCCGTGATTGGATTTAATATTCTATTCTATTCTATTCTTTTCTATAGTGTTAATACGCACCATACCTCAAAGCAGGGATTGTTGTGACGGAATTTTCGAACGGAATGACGGGATGACGTACAGATGGATGGATGGATGAATTATTGTTTAACGTCCAGTGGCAACCAGGTGCATATCAGGACGAGAACATTGATATGATAATGAATATGATCCCTGCTTTGTACTAGACCGACACGCTAAGTCGGATTTTTAATGTGCTAGCTCACGAGGTAACTGTCCGCAGGAAGACATATCACCTCACTCGGACATATTATACTAACTCCGAGCCGACCAGTCTTTGCTCTTACTCCTAGATGCCGCGTGCTTGGCGGAGAATCAGCAAATACCAATTTTAATGTCTTTGGTTTGACCCGGCCGGGGATCGAACCCGCGACCTTCCGCACTCGGGGCGAGCACGCTACCACGAGACCACCGAGGCGGTACGTACAGATGGAAGGAATGACGAATGAACAAAGTGATTCCAGTATACCATCCCTCTTGGACTAGGATATAATACAAATATTAATGCACTACTAAAGTTTCTAAATGTTGATTCCTCACATCTAGTTCCTCCAAGTCACAACAGGTCTCTCTCAGTCACAGCATTGCACTAAATGTCCGTATTTGTTGGCAATGCAAAGACTTTTGTTAATTAAAGGTGACTTAAATGTTTAGTCGGCAAATAGATTCCTATTGAATAAAAAACAGGATCCAGAAACAACAATTTCGCTCCGAAAACACGATTTGAAATTCCGTCTGCAGCATCAAATACCTCAACTTCTGTTTGCTAAAAGTTGTAGAGCCAACATAATATTACAGATGTAAAAACGCTGTTAATATGTGACCAGGAAATTATTAAAGGGTATGATGACATTCTTCGAATTTTCATATTCTCTTTAAAAATCTCATACAGGGCCAAAAATGTACGACCTACCTGTCACGTAAATGGTTTCCTCCAAGAAATTCCTCTAAAAGTTTTTTCTTTCACATTATTTGGCTGTGATTTAGAGCGATTGATGGCCGTGAATAAGTTACAAGAGAATAAATATTGAAATTTTGTTCTAAATTTAAATCTGTAAGTTTTTTCATTTCAATCAGGTCAAGTAGGCTTAAATGTTATATACTGTCAGTGACCGCATATCACTTTTTGACTATTCAAATAGAACGATTACAGTATAAACTACCATAAGCATACAATGTAGTCATGAACACTGGAAATGTGTGTGTTAGCTGATTAATGTTAATATGATTAAACTAGGTTACATTCCTACTGAAATAAATCGATATAAAACAAGCCAAAAATCGAACAGCGTTCCGAAGTCCCCCACCGCTAGAGCATCAGAAGGCCTTGGTCAACTGAAACATAACAAAATTTTCTCAAAGAGAGAGAATAGAAGCACAAACAATTTGTGGTTATTGCTAAATGTATCGATAGGAGTTTATGTATAAAACCTCCCTTTAGGTCCAAGTGTATAAATATTATTCCAATGCAAGGAGAATATAAATTTTCTAGAACACTTAGATGAACATTTTGTCAATTTTCAAAGTTATTAAAGGGCATAACTCCTACAAAAATATTTCGACATGACTCATCTTCGAACTCCCTTGAGGTATCATTGAGTTAAAGCTACTGTATAAATATTATCCAAATCGGTCAAGAAATAAATTTGCTAGAGCGCTTACATGAAAATTTTGTCAATTTTCTAAGTTAATAAGGGGCATAACTCCTACAAAAATATTTCGACATGACTCATCTTCGAACTCCCTTAAAGTATCATTGAGTTAAAGTTACTGTATAAATATTATCCAAATCGGTCAAGAAATAAATTTGCTAGAGCGCTTACAAGGTGGACGGACGGACGGACGGACGGAAGCACGGACGGACGGACGGACGGACGCCCGGCATTACCATATCCGCCGCATTGCGTTGCGGCGGGGGACAAAAAATATACAATTCCAACGTATACATTGTCCCGCACTAATTTTGGTGTGTGGCTGTGTTACAGCAATTAATATGATTGTTGGTCGCTTGGTATCGGAGACTGAACTCGGACGTAAAACTTAACCCAAGTCAATGAAGAGCAATAAGTAGGTCAGAGTGATCTAATTGTGCTGGGAGGCTGTATTACTCCACGAGATGCAACCTGACACCAAATAATATGATTGTAAGTCGCTTGGTATCTGAAAACCTAACTCGACGTAAAACTTAATCTAAGTAAATTAAGCACGATAAGTAGATCAGAGTGAACTTATTTTGGTAGGAGGATGTGTTGCTTGCCGGGATGCACCCTGGCACCAAGTACTGTGATTGTAGGTCGCTTTGTATCGGAGAACTGAACTCGGACGTACAACTTAACCAATGAAGCGCGATAAGTAGGTCAGAGTGAGCTAGTTTTGTTGGGAGGCTGTGTTACTCCCCAAGATGCACCCTAACACCAAGCAGTATGATGGTAAGTTCCTTGGTATCAGAGAACTGATCTCAGACGTAAAACTTAACATAAGTCAATGAACCACGATTAGTAGATCAGATTGCCCTAATTTTTGTGAGAGGCTGTGTTGCCTCCCGGGATGCACCCTGAGATCAATTAATATGATTGTAGGTCGCTTGGTATCGGAGAATTGAACTCGGACGTAAAACTTAACCTAACTCAATGAAGAGCGACAAATCGTTCAGAGTGACCTAATTTTGGCGGAAGGCTGTGTTACTCTCCGAGATGCACCCTGACACCGAGTAATATGCATGTAAGTCCCTTGGTATCGGAGAACTGAACCCGGACGTTAAATTTAACCTAAGGTAGTAGACCACAAATGACACACGACGTTCAAAACATGCTTTTCAAAACAAAACATACATGCTCACAATAAACTGCCTTTGGGTATCTTGATTTTTCAACCATACATGTATATATGTATGAAATCCTCACTTTCTACAGATTTCATTTCACAAAGATTAATTATAAAACAATTTTGACATGAGGTTTTACCAATGGCAGCAAATTATTCGAAATATCTGTAAAATGTACTTTACATACAAACGTTTGACTTCTAAAATGACAAATTTCTAAAATTTCAATCCCATAATCTTATATATTCCAACAAAGTGCCTAATCCCCATTACAATTAAGAGAAGAAAAAAAAAGCTTTTATCAGAAAATTACTTCACATTTGTCACATGTAGACATCCCTTTCGTAAAACGTTCAACAGATTGTGATATACACTCTGAGACAATATTGGGCAAATCATGATTTTAATACGGACGGGTGGTTGTATGTTAAATAAATTATTAATGAAACTCTTCTATGAACTATTTCCTATCTTTTGAACCTAATTCCCTGATATATTAACCTTTATTCTTAATTTACAGCAACTTAAACTTCAATATAGAATATTATTTCTTTTATACAGGGAGGACAAAATTCGAAACTTACAAAATAAAAAAAAACCTATTTGTATACTGGTACATAATTCAATGAATCAAGATAAGTAGGTAAGAATGACCTTATTTTGGTGGGAGGCTGTGTTACTCCCCGAGATGCACCCTGACACCATGTAATATGATTGTAGGTCCCTTGGTATCAGATAACTGAACTCGGACGGAAAACTAAGTCTAAGTCAATGAAGCGCAATAAGTAGGTCGAAGAGACCTAATTTTGGTGGGAAGCTGTGTAATTCCCCGAGAAGTATCCTCACACCAAGCAATTTGGTTGTAGGTACCTTTGTATGTTAAAACTGAGTTTTAATGGGTCATGTGACCTTCATCTTATGTCACATGGTCAGTCTCTTCAACGTGCACTTGCACACAAAGATATATGACCCTATATCAACTAGTGACTGAGAATTGCCTGTGGACACCGGGGGTACTACATTAATATTCCCCCGCAACTTTGCTGAGTCGAACTAAAAATGAAATAACTACCTAGTTGGGTCATTTTCAAAAAATGTGCATTTTTGACATTGCAAGATTGAATAAAAACAATTTGCTTGAATCATCATATGTATTAAACTTGCAAAATATATGATACTTCTTGAACAAAATACTCAAACATGCAATCTTAATGACATAATATAAAAATATAATTGACACATTCTCGACTGATGGTCCAAACTTTTGATTATCCTGTTACCATATTTGTGAGAATTTTTGATTATCAACAGGCAAAATGTGAAAAACATATTGTTTATTTTTTCGAACATATGTAAGTGGTGTTTCGGAAAACAATAACAGTATATTTAATTTCTTTGCATTAACAAGATAAAAATATCACTTAATATTGCGTCCTGAATAACTATTTAAAAATAGATTTTCAAATGCTGCAAAAATTACTACAATCAACGCAAAAAAAATTGAAGCACTTCCCTATATATACGGCTTATATTGGACTTTTGAATCAATCCAACACTTAGTTTTTTTTATTACATATTATTTGAGTAAAACGCTATTTTCTATGGTAACAGGAACGGACATCGAAGGTTTACGGATGCATATTTGTCTATCAAGTTGGGATAACATGACAGACAGTAACAGGATAGACACAATTATATGTTTATTGATTCTATTGCAATACGACAGATCCCCTTGCATAGTTTTTTAAAATATATATGGAATATCAAATTTCATTTGATTTCATTTTCAACTATTTCAAAAGGTCTACAGATACATACATGTAATTGTTTATTCTGATACTTAATCTGTCTATTCTGTTACTTTATTCAAGGTAACAGGATAGACAGTAACCACAGTGTGGGAGCGGAAGTGTACAGTATTTTTTTTTCATCATTTGAGTTGCGATTCTGTCAAGCGCTAGATAAGATACACGCTTTGGAGAAGGTAAGCTTTTGACAAGTTTCCATGTTTACAAAATATTTTTCGGTGAAATAAATCGATTTAAGAATTTAAAACAATAAGATGTTATTCATTGCTTGATATCTTGTGTGAAAAGTTTAATGCATATTTCGTCATAAGATGACACACACTCAAGGTTTCAGGTTGCTCGCAACACACATCGTGTAATTGTGAGTGTAATACTATGATCTCTGAGTATTAAAACACAGTTTTACAAGTTGAATCTTAATGCTACAGTAGGCAGCTCAAAGTACATTTATAACGTATGAATAACAAATATAAGTGTGTTAATTTGTATTACTACATGTATCTAGTTATTAGTTATAAATCTACCATTCTGAATACGCTTATGATAATTAAAATCAAAGACCCGGGTCTTAACAATTTGTTGAGGACGGCTCCTTCTCACCTGCTGGTCTGTTATTTCCAGAAAACTTCTTAGATTATTTTGCAAGAGTGTTAATCAAAATCTAATCCAGTAATTTAAGTTTTACATTTATAAATATTTTGTACCATTGACTTTGTGTTTGTTTCTTTGTTCAGTGTTTGTATTTTCTTGGCCCACATGGGCGTAATTTTGCAAATAAGGTATCAGTATTTGAGTAACCTACTCATGTCTACAGGGGTAGAGAATTTTTTTTTATCGGCAATTCATACTTTTCCTTTTGATGTAATAGTCAGACATTTTTCAGTATTCATGACATGACACTCGAAAATATCATGCAATAAATTATTATGTCAAAAGCGGATGCTTCGCCGATAAAAAATAATAGACCCTTATGTACTTTAATTGACTTCATCAATTTGAATAGATGTCTCGCCTTCGTCTCGACCGATATTCAGCGTGATGAAGCTAGTATCAAAACGATTAGTGTCTATTAATTTAATCTGATTGGATGAACAGCATAGGACATCATTGATTATACTGTATAACCTGGTTTGGTCTTTAATTAATCCGCCACTTGTAAATTAAAATAGCCCAATGCCATTATTGTTGCTTGAATCAAGGAATCATTGTGTTTCTGTATGGGAATTTAATTAATATAAGGAACGTTTCCAATTTTTGAACAAGTTATACTTCAATAACCCAGTTTGGGTCAGTTTATGGCATTCATAAACCGCTGGTTTATTAGGCGTAAATTGACCTAAACCAGGTTACATCGTATAACCTGTTCTAAAATTGGAAATATTCCTTAAATAATTATTCTATATCATCGAAATGACCATTTATGCCATCATACGCATAATACTCTATCGCTGTATGAATTGTTGTTGTATAGCAATGTAATATTCCTTCTTAAACACAACCAATAATTAACGCTGATATTGCACTGAGTGCTCATCGGTAGTTTTTTGGTTGGTTGGAAGGTCTTAGGGACGAAATCAAACGTTCAATCTAGGATAAAAAACTTAATTCAAATAGTTTGGGGTGCAAACAGAACAAACATACATTATTGAGGAAAAATAGGACCCATCATACAAAAAGTATACTCTCAAAGCATATGCACATATTGGTCAATCAATGTTTCCCAAATTAAGTTAAGAGGGGGAATGGGGGGAGGGGGTGGGGGGGGGGGGGGGGGTCAGTGAAAAAACTATGTGAATTAAGTTTGTTATCCTACATTGAACTTTTGATCTCTTCCTTTATTTGTTTTGATATACAATGAAGGCGCTAATTACACAAAATTTGGAAATAACGTCCCTTTGTATATTACATTATACTACGGACAGTGTTTCCTAATATTCATGAAATAACCTCATATTATAGTCCAAGTGCATTATATTGCAACAATTGACTATACAAAAAACTGCAAGCGCCCGTACAGTACACATACAAGCACCAATACAGTCAGAGAAATGATGTGTTGTTTGTTTGCAAGTAATTAAATTCATTTTATTGGCAAAATAATTCGATAAAATTTGGTTTTAGGGTATAATAAATTGCTTCGCAGAGGTACATCCCTGAACAATTGGGGCAAAAATGGACACAATATTCACGCTTGATACAGGTCTGAATTTGGATTGTAATTAATTATTTGACACATAATTAGTTTCTGACACAGAATAACTGTAGTCAAAGAACTTCGAATTGGTCATATAATTTGAATTTATACTCAATTCTTTGCTTTTCGTGCAATACAATATGCTGTTGCGAATTGAACCCCCACCCCCCCCCCCCCCCTTTTTTTTGCCAAAAAAAAATATTTGAAGAAATTTTCTTTTTAATTTCTGAGATCTGAAATGAGAAAAAATTGTCCCCCGTCCACAATCCCCCCCTTAATTTTTTTTCACCCCCCTTTCATTTTTTCCAAAAAAAAGATTCTTTCCCTCAAGATATGGTCATAATCCCTATTCAAATTTCTCATGGAGTTTGCAAACATAATTACCCATTTAAATACATCATAAAAGTATTAAAATAGAAAATTACATATGGCTTAAATTAATATTAATAAATAGTAACTTCTTAAAATAAATTGACAGCTATAAATCACCCAAAGACAATCTGCATTTCTTTATATATAATTTACTAGCAGTTTAAGAGAGGTAATCGAATCATACACAACATTTTACTTTAAATGTGTTTGGATTACCATTAAAACTAAGTTTAATTTTGGACCCTTTGGACCTTAATGTAGACCAATTTGAAAACGGGACCAAAAATTAAGAATCTAAATACACGGTTAGATTCGGCATATCAAAGAACCCTAATAGTTCAATTTTCGATGAAATCAAACAAAGTTTAATTTTGGACCCTTTTGGCTCCTAATTCCTAAACTGTTGTGACCAAAACTCCCAAAATCAATCCCAACCTTCCTTTTGTGGTCATAAACCTTGTGTTTAAATTTCATAGATTTCTATTAACTTACACTAAAGTTATAGTGCGAAAACCAAATGTCTTCGGACGACGACGACGACGCCAACGTCATACCAATATACGACCGCAAAAATTTTGCGGTCGTATAAAAATGAATTGACTTCTAGATAACCTAAAGTACACATTCACATTTGTTACCATTTTTACGTATTCAGTTTTAAAGTCAAATTTTCAGTTAATAAACAGTCAAAGCTTGATAAAAGTGATATTAATCATGTTTGTGAAAAATACATTGTAGTGTTTTGGTTGTAATTTGGAAAACGTGTATACTGTTGGTTTCATCAGTATTTGCAGGCAAAATTATTGCTCTGCAAATTTTGTACCGGTAACAGGACAGACACGCATTTCATGGACGCCAGAATTATTTTACTTTTTATGAGCAGATATATAAATATCTTCAAGACTTTACTTTCTTGTTAAAATTCAATTAAATTCGATTTAAAAACATACATGTAATTTTTCCGATTTGAAAACATACAAAACATCGCATAAAAATAAAGTGCAAACATGGTTCTCTCAACCTGGACAATCATAAATTGCTAAATATTGAGCTTCAAAATCAATCTATTTTGGATTGCAAGGAGACAATCGTTCTCATTCTAGATGTGCCGATTCGAAAAAAAAATTGAACTTTTGGTTAAGCACAAAAAATAATGCCATTGTGTTTGAATATTTTTTTAACATAGGGGAACAGGAAATTCGATTTTTTTTAATGACCCAGTTATTATTATTACTCATTAGTAAATAAGGAATAAGGAAAAATAACAAACTTCACATTCTTAACTGCCTTAGTTAAGAATGTGAAGTTTGTTATTTTTCCTTGGAAAATTAAAATACGTTTCTAGAATACGAAAAATACATGAAACAAAAGTTTCACCTGCACGATTTTCCATTTTCACGAAATACGGGACATAACGATCGTCCAATTTGTACAAACGCTGCACAAGAATAACCCTGAATCATCTTCAATATGCAATTGTCACTCTAACTGATAAAGTCGGACCGGGGGTCACATCACATACATGTGAGCCTTGTATAGGGTATATTAAGATACGGGATATTTGTCCTATTTATTAATGGGAAATGGGTTATCGATTTATTATTTCTTTTAGAGATATTGAATATTTAATGAAAAAAATAATAAATCTTTGATTTAAAAGTTTAAATGTACCATAATAGATAAAACAAGAAAGGACACACTGAAATGTCTCGCCTGTTTTAATGTTCATAATTGAATTTATATTGAAAGTAAAAAAAATTAAGTTTATATAAGTTTTACATTAAATTAACATTTTAATGATGAATCAACATGAAATCAAGGTGAGATAAACCCTATCAGACAAATATGTAGGCCGTACAATCTTTCCATATACACCACGCGTGAGTGACCTTATTTTAACATTTTCACACCTTCCAATGTTTTTGTTAATCACTGATTAGTAATGATCCCTTAAAAGGTTTTATTAATTATTATCATCATTAATGTTATTTAAAGACTTTTATGAAATATTGAGACTATTTCAATATAAGTAATCATCAGTTAAATAATAAAATACATTCCATACAGCAAATATAGTTGACATATTTCTTAATAGCATCTGAGAAGAAGACCAAACAACAGAAACTTAACATTGACCAACGAACCATGAAAATGAGATCAAGGTCAGATGAAACCTAAAAGACAGACATCCACACCTTAAAATCATTCCATACACCACATATAGTTGACCTATATCTTATAGTATCTGAGAAGAGGACCAAACAAGAGAAACTTAACATTGACCAATGAACCATGAAAATGAGGTCAATGTCAGATGAAACCTGCCAGACAGACATGCACACCTTACAATCATTCCATAAACCACATATAGCTGACCTATAACTTATAGTATATGAAAAGAGAACTTAACATCGACCAATGAACCATGAAAATGAGGTCAAGGACAAATGATACCAGCCAGAAAGACATGTACACCTTATAATCATTCCATACACCAAATATAGTTGACCTATTGCTTATGGTATTTGAAAACAGACCAAAACACAAAAACTTAACATTGACCAATAAACTATGAAAGAAGGTCAAGCTCAGATGAAACCTGCCAGACTGATATGTACCCCTTGCAATCATTCCATACACCACAAATAGTTGACCTACTGATTATAGTATCTGAGAAACGGACTTATGTCGTAACTTAAACCTTGATCACTTGATCCATGAAATGAGGTCGAGGTCAGGTGAAACCTGTCTGACGGACATATAAACGTTGCAAGGAACCTATATACCAAGTATAGTTATCCTATTACTCATAATAAGTGAGAAATTCACATGACATAAAAAAAAACTCTACATGTTTTTCAAGCAGTCGCTGAACCATGAAAATGAGGTCAAGGACAATGGGCATATGACGGACGGAACGATCATAACATAAGGTATCTGCATACAAGGTCTGAAGCACCCAGGTCTTCTACCTTCTGAAATATAAAGTTTTTGCTTCGTATCACGGTGCGGAGTTATTAATTTCAGTAGACATACACGCCATCTTGAAATAATCACTGATCGCTGATTGGTTACTTTATGATGCGGCTGTGATACAGCAACAGCCATTGGTTTAAATGAGATAAAGAATTACAGACTTTACTCCTCCAGGATAAGTTATCAAAAGCCGGAAAATTAACTATGTGTATATCAGTTCCGATCAACTGTCATTACATGTTTTTGTAATATTCATATATTATGAAATTCATTATTGAAATCAATTATTAATACGTGTATATTTGCTTTGTTAATCTGCAATACACACGGTTTGTTTTGGTTAATCGTATACACTATAATCCTATGTTTACAACAACAAAAAAAATGCATGATCTCTACTTTTTAACTTCTGTCGATCTAGGTACCTCCAGAGTCGTGTCTATTTGTTGTATTTCATATCAATCAATATCTAAGAATGTCATAATTCCAATACTAAATCAACAACCACATTCTCACATATTACCATTAATTATGATACAGCGAAGCAGTCCACAGCTTTTTAGAAAGCTAAAACTTGTATACAAATAGTTACGCCGCCGCCGTCGCCAGATAGTAATACCTATGTCTCACTCTGCGAGTTTCGTCGCAGGCGAGACCAAAAATAGTAAGTGAGAGGATATAAGTTTTCTGTGAGTTGGTCTCTTGGTGTACCAAAAAAACAATGCACACACTTTGTTTCTTTCCCCTATACGTTATTATACCCGAATAAGTGATCAGAAGCAGGTACCGGTAACTTCCGCCTCGGAGCAGTGATAAATAAAATGAAGAGTTTCCAAGTGCACCTCAAAATTTAAACTCAGGGATTCTTTTCCAGTGTGTGGTGATCATCTTGTGATTCTGGCGACAACTTTTGGATATATCGATAGGGACATTGTTCTTATTGGATAAATTTGAATTTTTACAACATAGATAGATGAAATGCCAATGAAATCAGACAACATCTTACTGAGGGGTACATATTTTAAATTTGCAAAACTTTTTCAAATTTCTTATTTGATAATGATAATATGTATATTTGTTTGTATTAATTTATCAGAATATACATGTTTAAATGATTAACAGACTTTTGGGTTACAGAATATGTCAATTTTTAATTTTACCATTGACATTGTCAAAATGCATCTACAATGAATTTACAATACAGTCATGAATCTCAATGAATTGATACAAAAAAAGGAGTAAAGAAATACAGTATATATATTTATATATATTTGAATGATAAAAATGCCATGCATAGCAAAGAATATTTTTAAAATCAAAATAAACATCAAATTTAGCACACGTAATAAATGTCTAGTACGTTCATCCTTCTAGGGAATTTTCAAGACGTTTCTATATAGACCGTTACCATGAAGCATTTGTAGAAAGGGAATAATTTTACCCCCCCCCCCCCCCCCCCCTCCCAACCACAAATATCGATATGTTCGCTTAAGAGTACCATTCTAGTTCTTGGGTCAATTATCTGAATGGATTTATGAATTCTAACTCTTTCGCACAGGGTATTTCCTGTTTGTCCGATATAATTTTCATTGCAACCTCTACATCAGAAGGAAGAGCCATAGAAATTTCTGGTATTTTTTGTAAAACTTTGAACGGAAAATTTAAAGGTATTTAAAATATTTAATAACAATTGCCCAAGGTTCATATAAAGTTTCATCAAAATCACGTGAGAAGTTTAGGAGGAGATGTCATTATAAGCTTAAACATGAAATACACTGTTGACACAGAGATATGTCTGGCCTACCTGCAGAAATTCTAAAAAAGACTATCTGATGGACAGCAACATTGCTTAATAAAAAGTCGCTGGACCATGGTCGGCAAACTGAGATGTACTGATAGGAATGCAACTTTATAGAAAATGTCATTGATCGATCACAAGTAGACCTATCAAACTAGCTGAAGCAGAAAACTTAACATTGAAAATTTCTTATTAATTAAAAGTCACTGGACCATTACCTGGGGGGCAGGGCCTCAAAATGGTCGACAAACTGAGATGTACTGATAGTAATGTAATGTTGTAGAAAATATCATTGATCTATCACAAGTAGTTCCTATCAAACTAACTTAAGCAGAAAACATAACATTGAAAATTGCTAATTAATTGAAAGTCGCTGGACCATTACCTAGGGGGCAAGACATCAAAATAGTCAACAAACTGCGTGAGGTGTGCTTATAGTAATGCAATTTGATAGAAAATATCATTGATCTATCACAAGAGTTCCTATCAAACTGACTTAAGCAGAAAACTTAATTTCTGACGCCGCCAACGATGCCACCGCCATCATCTTCGACGCGGGAAAAACAACAAATCTGCAGGCGAGACAAAAACTCTAAAGTTGGATTAGCTATCTTTGCAAACATTCGGCTATAATTTTGTTGCTTCATGCACATCTACAACGATGCTCAATCTTCATATACAGTTTCATCAAAACCCATTGAATGGTTTATGAGTTGCACTTACAAGCTTTAAACATGTAAAACCCGTAAGTTTGATTACCTCCCTTTACTAGCATCTGATGAACATTATCTTGCTTCATGCACATCTAAATATAATGATCGAATATAAAGTTTCATTAAAATCCATTGAACGGTTTTGCGCTTACAAGGTTTGAGCATGTAAAACCCCTAAGTTGGATTATCTCCCTTCGCATGCATCCGGCAATAATTATCTTCTTCATGCATATCTGCATATGATGCCCAACCTTCATATATATAAAGTTTCATCAAAATCCATTGAACGGTTTAGGAAGAGTTGCGCTTACAAGACATATGGACAAAAGATTCCTAAATACCTCCACCATAGCCATTGGTTGAGGGGATGAATGAATTTCAACCAAAAGTGAATGGTTTGTAGAGGGCATTTTTGTCATCAATCTTCCAAAGTTTGAAAACATTTTATAATGCAGTTTCAGAGCAGAAGATTTTTTAAAATTGGCCAATAAATATCAAAGAAGGTCTCTTAATTGTGATCCTATGTAGTTATATTTTATCTTCCGAATTTATTTTTTTTTAAACTCGGTAATCATTTAATAAAAAATTCAGTCCTATATAATCATATAATCATAAAATATTTGGTTTGGTAATCAAATAGTCACTTAAAAAACGGGCAAGTAAACAAATAATCAAACACCCTATGAGGAGGCTCATTAATCCTTGTAAGCCATTTGAATGACCAGAAAGAAGCTAGAGCACACACACACACACACACACACACACACACACACACACACACACAAAAAAAAAACAACAACAACTGGGAGTCAATAAGTAGGCGTGAGTTTGACTTACATGTGTAGTACAGACATTGAGAAGCGGTAAAATTACATATGTTTTCAAGTGTCAGTTCTTAACAAACTAGATTATGATAGGCGGAGAGAAGTTTCAATCCAAATCTAATGTTTAATTTTAAGTTTTCTTACATTGTTCATCTTTCAGTTCTTGTAAGCTTTTTGCCATATCTTTTTAACTTTCAGTGTGTTGTTCTTTCGTTTATGTCCCATATATTCTGAAAAATCACCTCGGCAGATAAATACATTTATCGAATTTACTTCCTTTTTTCTTACTAAAAATAGGACTGATCTAGTTAAAAACCACAATAAAGATTAAACCACCACATGAACGAGTTTTCACAAGTTGAAATCCGGTGTATTTATCAAATTTATCAAATTCATCAACATGTTACTTTTGACGTTTCCAAAACTTTGAGAACATTTTGAATGAAGGACCGTTATTGTAAATTTTTGATTACATATCGATACATTTGATCTAAAAAAATTCATTTAATTTTATGACATTGTCGAGATTTTCTCACGTTTACCATGCTTATAATGGCGGTAAATTATTTTGGACAGATTTTCGTTTATAGACATGTATTTAATATATAAATTTCCACTTATTTTTATAATCCGCTTCTCTTGATTTGATAAAAATTCCTATTACTAATTGAATGGACATATCTTTTACAAAGGTTATCTTATTAGGACAGTAGCGTACGTCTTTTATACAACAGTCATTAGAACTGAGGAAAGGAGACACTGAAACTGTGTTAATATACATATTTTTCCTTTGTGTGTTATATATGTATATCTGTCTGTATATTTGTATGATTTATCTGTATTGCTATGGACCAAATTGTATTTTTGTTCGCAATAAAGATTTGAATATATATTTTGTTTTCATATGAAGTTTCGCTTATTTTTGCATTGTGAGGCTTTAATATACTAACCATTTGATTTTAAGGGTCCTGCATTTTTCCACACCTTAGGGATCTGTAGGCAATATTTATTACTGGCATGGGGCCGGTACAACATTTTTACCAAGAAAATTAAATATGTGTCCCATAACCATGGTCTAAGAAAAAAATATTTATTCCATGCCTGTAGTTGGCTTAAAAAAAAGTGAATGTCCCATCAGAAGAGATTTAAAAAAACAAGTAGTTTTATTACAGAAGCTATTTGGTTATGTAATATATATATCCAATTACAGAACTTTTCACATACTGAATAGTAAATAAGAGTCTAGATAGAGTATTCGAGTACTTAAATTGTTACCATCCCTAGTTTTTGACGTAATCAACATGTTCTAGTCATGGTGTTGAATGAATTAGTAATTATGGTTTCATACATTTAGCTTGCCATCACATGGCATCCGTCGTCGACCGTCGTCGTCGTTAACGTTTCACAAAATGACCTTCTTTTGAAAATAGGCACAGGGTACATGCTGTAGCTTTGGTTCTAATTTTTCGAAAAACATAGCCTCCATGGCGTTTTCTTATTTCTGATTGCCTGAATTAAAAAAAAACTTCTTCTGAAGAACGGCTTGACTGATTTAAATAAACGTTACAGTTGTGTTCCTATGAAGGTGCTGACCAAGTGTTGTTACTCAAATGATTGCCAGCGGGGGTCTTAGTTTAACATAGGACGCTATGGGAGATACATACAAAAATCTCCTTCTAGAGAACCGCTGAATGGATTGAAACCAAATATGGCACGAATGTTCCTTTTGAGGTGCTTACCAAGTGTTGCTACTTTGTTGCCGATCCATTATCCAAGATGGCCGCCAGCGTTGGGACTTAGTTTAACATATATAACCCTATGGGAAATACATACAAAAATCTTCTTCTAGAGAGCCGCTCAATGGATTGAAACCAAACATGGCATGAATGTTTGAATGTTCCTTATGAGGTGCTGACCAAGTGTTGCTACTTCAATGTCGATTCATCATCCAAGATGGCCACCAGCGGGGACTAAGTTTAACATAGAACCGTATGGGAAACAAATATATATGTACACAAATCTTCTTCTAGAGAACCGCTCAATGGATTGAAACCAAACATGGCATGTTCCTTGTGCGGTGATGACTAACAGTTGCTACTTTGTTGCGGGTCCAGTATCCAAGATGTCCACCAGCGGATGACTTAGTTTAACATAGAACTCTTTTAATATATGTAAATACAAAAATATTCTTACAAAGAAGCGCTGAATTGATTGAAACCAAACACTGCATGGATGTGAATCTCAAGGTCCCTTAGCAATGAACAAATGGAAATATCAGGTAAGCGATAAAGGATCCTAGGAGCATCTGGTTATATATTTTTACTGTTTTGTTGTTTTATTGTTTTTAAGTTTTTTAAAGGCAATGCCAGTAAGCACCATTTATTTGTTTCCAGCCCAGACTAACACACTGACTGAGAAAATATAGTTTTTATGTAATTTTTTTTATCATTACCACCTTTTTAATGATGAAATTCATTATATGGGCTCAATCGGTGGATTTTCAATGAAATGATAGGGGAAAAACGTGTTTTTAGTAATTTTCAATTATCCATAGCAAACAGAGAACAACAGTTTGGACCCATCTATCTAAATGGAAGTTCAGACCAATATTGAAACTTCAAATAACAAAAATAAAATTGCTGGTATCTCCACCCCTCTATCTGTAAAATAAGCAGATAAAGTCAAATAATTGTGAAAATGGCAAGAATAATGAATAAACAATGTTTTTACAAATAGTCTAGTAAATCTATGAAAAAGACTGCAAAATTTGCAACAGAATGTTTTTTCACCTGTATTTGGCATAGATAAACAATTAAAAATTAATTCTGAAGTCTACCAAGACTTCGCATGTAAAAGAGTGGTAATTTTGGGTTTACATCTTGGTTTTTGAAAGAAAATTGCTGAAAACTGGAAAATTGCCCTATTTTCACTATTTGGACGTTGACATATAAACTAGATTACAAGATATGTTGGAAATAAACTGTTTCAAATTATTTTATTGAAAAATATAATTTTTCATAAATTATGATTGCTTTTTTGAGGAAAATTTCATTTTTATTGAAAAATCACTGAAAACTGGAAAATAGTTCTAGCTGCAATTTGTATTCGATGACACCGTTACTAGATTACCAAATATGTTGAAAATAAGTGGTTTTAAAAAATAAAGTTAAGAAACATATGTAATATGGTTATTTTTGGGGGAAAATCATAGTTTTTTCAGATAAAATTGCTGAAAACTGGAAATCAACTGTTTCAAAGTATATAATTGAAAAATAAAATTTACCATAAATAATGATGGCTTTTGGGGGGGGGGGGGGGGGGGGGTGAGATAGCATTTTTTTGGATAATCACTGAAAAATGGAAAATATTTTTAATTGCAATTTGTATTTGTTTACACTGATACTAGATTACCAAACATGAATCTAATGCAAAACCCAATAAAAATTATACTTAAAAGACTCATAATTATGGGTTTCATCACTTCAATCTCAAAAACCTTAAAACCTATATGAAATACGTTAATTATACTCAGGCAGAATAAAAATAAATTAGGTTCACAATCCACCATCCACATTTTCAACCCCATTTATACCTTGCCTTTCAAAAGGATTGCACAACTATATCAAAACGAAACCCCCATTGATGCCAAAGACAGAATAACATACATGTATGTATTACTATCAGGCGGTATAAACTTTTTAAATACTTTAATACTTTGCACAAATAATACCTACAATAAAGATTTTCAGATACCTTATCGTATAACATTTCTGGGGCGGGTCCAGGTGAGGGCGTAATGAGCGTACGCCTCCCCCCCCCCCCTTTTCAAAAAAAATATATCGTAATCTGCTTATATTGTATTGAAAATGGCAATTTATCATATTCATTAATTAAACACATACTCTGATTTCTTTTTAAACTGATTCCCCCATCCGATGAGTGATCCGTAAAATTTCTTTTTTAATGAATCCACTCTAGTATAACCATTCATTGAAAATGAGAGTCCATCAGTTTTTCTGTGTTCATTTTAGGTTTTGCGTTAAGGTACATTTATACCAGTAACATGTATATTTGGTATAGCATGTTTACTTCCCATCTAGACAGCCTTTGGTAATATATTGTTTCAATATCCATAAGTGAGTAACTAAGTGACATTGACCTACATTTTGCCATGAAGTTCAAGCACCATATACCACCTATCGGAACTAGACAGTGACATGATTGCTTTAATTTAGTACTGTAGTACAGTGACGTCAATTTTTTATATTCAATCATGTATAAAGAACTTTATCCTTCACTGTTTGTTTGTCTTGTATCATGTGTGTCGTTCAACAAAACCAGAACTTAATATAAAATAGAGAGATATTTATCAGTCTGGCTACTTTATAATTTGATGCTAAATTGTTGAAATCAGGAGCTTCTGAGCTTCCCCATGGACCCTCTACGAGGGCGACCGTAGTTACACCTCCCATTCATAAAATCCTGGCCTAGGACTATTGAAATGTTAAGTAACGCCTTATACCCTAGAATTTGGAATTTCTCGTTATTGGTCTACTGCTGTTAAGATCCATCCAATCATTTTAATATACCATAGACAATTAATGGAGAGAATTCGGCATAAAAAAATATCAAACCCTGACACTTTAACTATAAAATATACATGCTCGAAGTCAGGAACCGTTACATTAGTGCATTTCACATTATTTTATGTTTTTTAGCAAAAAAAAAAGGTCCAAAAAAATTTTCGCCTTGCTCAGCTCGGCCAAAGTTTTATTATACGCCCCCTTTCAAATATCCTGGAAATGCCCCTGCTTGAAGGAGTTGCAGATAGGGCATTACATTACTATAAGTTGCAAAGTCCATGTTTGTCTATGGAAGACCCCATAATCATTCTGAGTTAAAATAATATAGGTGGTGCATACTGGCAATCCATACTGAAGATTCCCTTAAGGTTTCACAGAAATCTACTCACTGGTTTAGGAGGAGTTGAGGGCAGGGCATGTGTACCCACCTCACATTACATGAACAAATGAAAGTCTGCATTTGTCTGTGGAAAACCCCAAAAAACATTCTGATCACATTCAGAAATCTACTCACTGCTTTAGGAGTTCAAGGGAGGGCACTACTTTGGGGTGCACCAATATAGTGGTGGATAATACACACTAAAGAATAAGAAGCATGCGTACCCACCTCACATTACATGAACAAATGAAAGTCTGCGTTTGTCTGTGAAAAACCCCAAAAAACCTTCTGATCAAAAGTATTATACATGCAGGTAGTGCACAATGGTAATGTACATGTATACGGGAGATTCCCTGAAAGTTTCACTGAAATCTGTTCACTGGTTTAAGAAGAGGTGCAGACGGGGTATTTCTACCCCCTTACGTTACCATATAATAAAGAAATGACAAAACCCAATTTTGTCTGTGGGAAACCCCAAAAATCATTTTAAAAAAAATAAAATACGTTATGCGGAATGCCACTTTATACCGAAGATTCTGTGGAAGTTTCAATGAAATCTATTTACTGGTATAAGAGTAGTATCATTATGTAGTTGCAGCTAATGGACGGACGGAAACACCCCTTATTATATATCTCCATCTTCGCTATATGGGGATTATATAAGTGCTATTTTTCAATGCAGCAAACGAAAAAGTACTGAAGCATGAAAATAAATCCAAGATCAGGTCATAATGAATGGCTAACAGGTGCTGAATTTTTTAGTTCTACCTTTGGTAAGTGTAAGTCCTTTCTTATATCAATGCCATAAAAAACAAAACACTACCTAAGTCTCACCTTGTATCATTTTCATCACATAATTTAATAAAGTAACATTACATAGCATTAACAAGATATTTCATAATATATTGCCTTATAACATGTTAATTTTTGCATTTATGCATGTGCTGCACCTTTTGTCTGACCCTGAGATTTCAAATCATCTAAACGTTCTTGTTGACTGGAAAAGAAAGCCTTTGTTTTTCCACATGTTTTGTTTACACATAATGGACAACGCAGTAACAATTGTTTGGAGCAGGCAACATTAGAATCTAAGTGTCCTTTTACTATATCTGCTAATGCCTGAAATTAAGAAAAACATCATATTATCTTCATTATAATATATTGAGAGCATAAATAGTTCATCATAGATTCATCTGACCTCCATAGGATTTTTCCTTGGGCCAGGAGACCTCAGAGAATACTCCATACAAGAATTGGTGGAATTTATCATGTCTGTCCTCCATTGCATTTATGGAAAATGAGGAAAATAAATGGAAATGGTGAGCTGTCAGTAGGGGCATTAAAAGAACTGAATGTACAAAATACAAAAGCCGAACAAAACAAAATACAAAATCGTAAAAAAAACAACCAAACTAAAAGGTTAAAATTACCTAACATTTCGACCAATAATGGCCTTGATCAAGAGCTTCTAAAAAAATAGGTGTTGACTCTTGGAAATCCAGAGTAAGACAAGTGAGTCCTGCTTTGGTTTTCAAGAGTCAACACCTTTTTTATTGTCGTATAAGCTGTTTCGCAAAATACTTAGTTATTTGCATTTAGATGTGTGTTTCAATGATAAATGAATTAATTTTCTACCAAAATCCTTAGATCTTTCTACTCTGTAACCAACGTTAGTTTTAATTAATGTTCCTAAATTTTTATGAAGTTAGTTATAAACAAGTATTGCTTTGATACTGCATGTTCTGCACGTTCCACTGCTTGATGAACAAAACATTAACTGGCAAAGGAGTGAAATTTTCACATCAATAAGAAAGCAAGCAGAACCCCTCCTCTCAGCTGAAGACAGTGGTGTTTAGTAGTTTCATGTATCATGTTACAGTTATTTCAAAAACACAGGTACTATGCATCTCAGATTCTGCAAATCAGTGTCTGATCACCTTCCATAATTATTCTATATACTAACAAATGTTTTTTTTAAACAGAAGTCATGAATAATTTCGACCCATCAACATTCATTACAATGGAATATGTGTTCCATTTAATACTACACACTATAAACTCACTCACCGAAACTGGGTAGGGAAGAAACCAGAGGCTCCCAGGAGCTGGGTTGGGATGGAAATATAGATTCTATTTCTTACAAGATTTCTACACTCGAGAGAGTTAAAATTAAGATTTTAACTCTCGAGAGTGTAGAAATCTTGTAATTCACGAGAAATTGAAGTAGAATTTGTTTCTCCCAATATGCTTGTACAAAGAATCTAGGTCATCCCTAATTGTACCCCGACATTTGTTTTTGTTATCGTTTACGCTCGACCGGATATCGCTTGACGATTTGTTTAGTGCGAGGTCGCAACCTTTAGGACGGCCAATAAAATTTCGTTTCCGCACGAGACTTTTTAATTGCTCTAGAGCATTAAATTATTTTTATTCAATGGGCTGAATGGTATGAAAATATGCACACCCATGGGAGAAAACCTATTATTAAATGAAGATAAACATTTTTATCTAATGACATTTTTGTCAAAAGATTTCAAGACTTTATCCTGACTTTTAGCCGTTTTTTTTTAAATTTCAAGGGAATTCTTGAAAATAAATTCCCTTGGTTTTTCCTGTTTCCCCATTTGTGTAGAAACCCTGTAAACAATGATGTACACTAAGACAGAAAATTGAAGTAAATGTGATCCAGCAAACATATCAGACTTTGTAGAATTATAAAATTCTTATTTTCGTATACACACCTACCTGTATAAATATAGAATTATCATTCATGGCTGCTGCTCTTTTTATATTCATTTTATGCTACAAAATAAATGTGCAATTAAATATTACGTACAAGTAATTATCTAAGAAAATAGAGTTTAGCTTATTGTATTTGGTTAACATACAAAGGCAATTTAATATAATAGGCAGATAAGATGCAATTTGAATATGAACCCTGCTTTGTACTGCACAAATTTGTTGAGGAAAATTTTTAACATATAGTCAAACCTGTCTTATGTGACCTTCAAAGGGAGAGCAAAATCGGAAATTTGAAATGATGGTCTTTTAAGACAGGTTATTGCTAAATACAGGTGGTAACTAAAGCAGGTTTGAATGTACTAGTTTATTAGGTAACAGTCCACAGGAAATCAGGACACATTTTTGGACTATAAGCTGACCAATCTTTGTCCTATCTCTTCAATGCATCGATCTCAGTTCAGAAGTATAAGATACACATTTTAAAAGATTTTCCTGTGGTTGCCAACTTGGTCGGTAATTATATATAATTCCAAGGTTCCCACTCTTCTATGGATATGTAATTCCAGGTTTTTCTTATTATTGGGACGAAATCTAGTGACAAATTGTTTATCAGTACAAGGGAAGCAACCTGAAACTGACGAATTGCATAAAATTTCCGGTGGTAAAAACATTATGCTTTCAATAAAGATTTCAAGAGTAAATGCCAGATTTTTTTATTTTCAAGGACATTTCCCGAGTGTGCCATTTCTAGAAATTCTCAATTAATATTTGACCATCCTTACCAAAAAAAGACAAGTTTCTCTCACCTAATTTCTATGAATTACATTTCCAGAATTACCATCAGATCTGATACTGTTATTTCAATTTAAACCCGTAATTGATACCTAAAATGTACTGTTGCAAAAATTTTGAATTTTGTGAAAAGTATTGAGTAATCTCTGTTGTCCATAGCTCTGTCCTTAGGTTTAGCTCTGTCCTTTGTCCATAGCTCTGTCCTTTGTCCATAGCTCTGTCCTTAGGTTTTGCTCTGTCTTTTGTCCATAGCTCTGTCCTTAGGTTTAGCTCTGTCCTTTGTCCATAGCTCTGTCCTTTGTCCATAGCTCTGTCCTTAGGTTTTGCTCTGTCTTTTGTCCATAGCTCTGTCCTTAGGTTTAGCTCTGTCCTTTGTCCATAGCTCTGTCCTTAGGGTTAGCTATGTCCTTTGTCCATAGCTCTGTCCTTAGGTTTAGCTCTGTCTTTTGTCCATAGCTCTGTCCTTAGGTTTAGCTCTGTCCTTTGTCCATAGCTCTGTCCTTAGGTTTAGCTCTGTCCTTTGTCCATAGCTCTGTCCTTAGGTTTAGCTCTGTCCTTTGTCCATAGCTCTGTCCTTTGTCCATAGCTCTGTCCTTAGGTTTTGCTCTGTCTTTTGTCCATAGCTCTGTCCTTAGGTTTAGCTCTGTCCTTTGTCCATAGCTCTGTCCTTAGGGTTAGCTATGTCCTTTGTCCATAGCTCTGTCCTTAGGTTTAGCTCTGTCTTTTGTCCATAGCTCTGTCCTTAGGTTTAGCTCTGTCCTTTGTCCATAGCTCTGTCCTTAGGTTTAGCTCTGTCCTTTGTCCATAGCTCTGTCCTTAGGTTTAGCTCTGTCCTTTGTCCATAGCTCTGTCCTTTGTCCATAGCTCTGTCCTTAGGTTTTGCTCTGTCTTTTGTCCATAGCTCTGTCCTTAGGTTTAGCTCTGTCCTTTGTCCATAGCTCTGTCCTTAGGGTTAGCTATGTCCTTTGTCCATAGCTCTGTCCTTAGGTTTAGCTCTGTCTTTTGTCCATAGCTCTGTCCTTAGGTTTAGCTCTGTCCTTTGTCCATAGCTCTGTCCTTAGGTTTAGCTCTGTCCTTTGTCCATAGCTCTGTCCTTAGGTTTAGCTCTGTCCTTTGTCCATAGCTCTGTCCTTAGGTTTTGATTTTTAACATATTTGCATGTTTGAATTTTCCCTTCAACTTTTTGGATTTTAATTTTGGCTTTTTAGGCCTTGAGCACAATTGATGCATTTTTCTTGTTTTCCCTGGATGCGTGGGAACCCTGTAATTCTGACGAAGGATCAATGAAGATTGTTGACAGACAACAAGATAAATTACAATGTTGACAGATACAAAGTGACAGAAATACCTGACGTATACCCGGTCCATGAGAGCTGACACACTGTGACAGGAGACAGATATATAGATACAGTTTGTACTTACTTTAGCACCAAGTTCTTCTGCATACTCCAGATCTAGTTCATGTAATGTTTCTATATGGTCACTAGTAAAGGCTATTGGCACCAGAAGTACATTTTTCCTATTGGTTTTAGCTAGCCCTTCTATTGCCTCATCTGTCTGTGGTCCAAGCCAAGGAAGAGGTCCTACCTACAATAATGATAGTCCTCATCAATTCTATCTATGTGGATAGATTCACACATCATTAAGCAAAATGTGTGAGTCTTCCAAGGAAGACATGTGTCGCCTGCGGACGTCAATTTTTACAAAAGATATTAAAATGTTCTAAAAATGAAATATATATGCACACCTTTGCATTAAGGTTAATGCACAGAGAAAGTTTCATCAAATTGATTTGAGTGCTTATGGAGTAGTTGAGGATAGAAGTTTTGCATCCCCCCCCTTTTTTTTTTAAAAATGTCAATTTTTACAACAACAAAAAATTAAAATTTTCTAAAAATGAAATATATATGCACATCTGTGCATTAAGGTTAATGCACAGAAAGTTTCATCAAATTCCTTTGAGCGGTTATGGGGTATTTGAGGATAGCAGGTTTGACCCCCCTTTTTTTTGTTCAAAAAATGTCAATTTTTACACAAAAAAATTAAATTTTACTAAAAATGAAATAAATATTCACACCTGTGCATTAAGGGTAGTGCACAGAGAAAGTTTACATTCCTTTGAGCGGTTATTGAGTAGTTGAGGATAGAAGTTTTGCCCCCCCCCCCCCCCCCCTTTTTTGCAAAAATGTCATTTTTTCCAAAAAAAAATTTAAAATTTTCTAAAAATGAAATATATATGCACACCTGTGCATTAAGGTTAATGCACAGAGAAAGTTTCATCAAATTCCTTTGAGCGGTTATGGAGTAGTTGAGGATAGAAGTTTTGCCCCCCTTTTTTTGCAAAAATGTCAATTTTTTCCAAAAAAAAATTTAAATTTTCTAAAAATGAAATATATATGCACACCTGTGCATTAAGGTTAGGGCTATTCCGGAAAAAAATGTATGGGGGGGTTGGAAGGCACTTTATATAAAATTGTATGGGTGGTCGGGGGTCTGGAAAAAAATTCTAAAGGAAGCATAAGGAAATTTTATTTTAAATTTTTAAAATGAAAAAAAATGCCTTCCAACCCCCCATACCATTTTTTTCTGGAATAGCCCTTAATGCACAGAGAAAGTTTCATCAAAATCCTTTGAGCGGTTTACGAGTAGTTGAGGATAGAAGAAAAGTGTGACGACGCAAGACGCAAGACACAAGACGACAGATAGTGATCCCTATGTGTCGACCATGTGTTCCGCAGGCGACACAAAAAGTGAGAAAACACTGATTTCCATACTAAAAAAAAACATTATTTGTACAATGTTTTTATGGTAATAATCTGACCAAAGCCATTATTACAAAATTTTCACACTAAATCATAATTACCTTAGACTGCCAAACAAGTCTGTACTGGTTGCAGTGACCTAGTTTTTCCATAACTCGACTGACAGTAGCACCCACCTCTGCTGGGTAAGGATCTCCTCTGTTCACTACCTGTGTAAAAATATATACATTAAATCATACATATAAATATATAAAATTTCTTGAAAACTGGATTCTACAGAGACATATATAATGTGACTCTAATATAACACATGTTTACCTTAGCTTTTTCATCTTCACAAACAATAAGGCCACTCAAAATACAAAATTCTTTTGATTTACTTTGAATAATAATAATTTCAGAGGAGAAGATTTTTGAAATAATAACATAAAAAAAAGCCAAAAATGTCAAAAAAGGGCAATAACTCTAACATCAGTTGAAAGATTTTCACGAAAATAAGCACACAGGTAGCTCTCATCGTGCTGAACACTTTCAACCTGCAGAATTTGCCATAACCTTATGATTTTTGAGATAGTTGCGAAAAACTGTTGTTTAACCCCTATGTTCTATATTTAGTAACAGTGGCCATGTTTTTCGACAGATCAAAAATCGAAGCATAAACTTTGTGCAGGATACCCTAAGGAACAATCATACCAAATTTCATTTGATTTTGAATAGTAGTTTCAGAGAAGAAGATTTTTGAAATAATAACATAAAAAAAAGCCAAAAATGTCAAAAAATGGCAATAACTCTCACAACAGTTGACAGATTTTCACAAAAATCATCACACAGGTAGCCCTCATCATGCTGAACACTTTCAACCTGACAGAATTTGCCATAACCTTATGATTTTTGAGATAGTTGCGAAAAACTGTTGTTTGACCCCTATGTTCTATTTTTAGTAACAGTGGCCACGTTTTTCGACGGATCAAAAATCGAAGCATAAACTTTGTGCAGGATACCCTAAGGAACAATCATGCTAAGTTTTATCCAAATCCATTTAGTAGTTTCAGAGGAGAAGATGTTTGAAAAATTGTTAACGACGACAGACGACAGACGCCAGACGACAGACGACAGACGACGACGGACGCCAAGTGATTAGAAAAGCTCACATGGCCTTTTAGGCCAGGTGAGCTAAAAAAATGGACACAACAAAAATTCTTAATTTACTCAAAATTATAAAAAAATAAAAATCTATTGTCTCAATCAGCAATAACTATCTGCTTCTTACATGCCAGAAGAAATTTTGGCTGCTCAATACTTAAAATTAGGCCCAAATGAAATGTCATCACTTTAAACTTGAATAACTCTTATATTTTTTTTTATAGATATATGAAGTATGGAGATTGGTCTACCTTTCATTCATTTCATTATGATTTCATTGATATAACCACTCATTATACTTTCAATTATTCTGACATTCCTAAAATTTAAAAGCTGGTTCAAGACACTTAAACTTCAAATTTCATGACTTTTCCATGACAATTCAAGCCCTTAATTAGCAATGCTTATCCAAACATGTACCTCATTGAAAATCATTTTAATGCTTATCGTTAACAGAGACAATTTAAAACGCACTGATGACTAATGCATTAAATAACAAATAGAAGAAGTAGAAATCCAGAATAAGCTTAACAAAATGTTGGCACTATCGATAACCGTGAAAAATAATTCAAATTATAAATAACAAATGTGCAAAATTAGATTTTAATTTCAAAGTTCACATAAACTGGTAGGGAAACAATGAAATTCAAGCACATTCCAATAAAAGGGCCTTAAATTCAAAGACTTTCAAGCAATCTACCTGCTTCTCAATAAAGTAAAAATAAAAGACTTTGTTTTTATAAGTCTCTTAGCTGTTACATCGATTGAGATTTTATTGTTTATTTATGTTTATCATACCTTAGTATGTATAATCTATGTAAAAGTGAACTACAGATATATTTGCTATTTTTTTTTTTTTTATTCACAAGAGATGACTATTGTCCTGTCATCTATTGTGAATAAATGACTATTTTCCTTAGGGGCAATAGTTCGAAAGTAGCGAACCTTTTCCGACACTTTTTATACTTTGGATGCCTTCAGTACAATAAAACACCTATTTACTGGCTTTTCAAACAATAGTAAGCATATTGTCCCCCTTGACACCAACTATTTCACTCAGCGTTGCCTCGGGGGACAATAAACTTGCTATTGTCCTCATAGCCAGTTAATAGGTGTATACTGTATATCCCTGCTATACTCCAGGATCTACAATAATTATACCTTCATAGGAAGAGAATGGGCAGAAAACAGTATCACAGCATCTTCTCTCTGATCTGGTGTAAACTTTTCCATTTCTTTCTTAATAACATCAACAAATGCCTGTGGATACATATAGTTTTAACATGCTTAAAATGCAGATAAATATGAGATTAATAGGTTCTCACACGAGTTCAGAATGAAGACTGGGAAATCTCTAACAATTTTTTAAAATTCACGTCTTTCCCGAGTTGAGCGAAGTGGAATGAGGGCAAAGACGCTGAATTTTAACTAGAGGCTCACCTGAGCCTCTATCACTCACCTGGTTCCTAAATGTCCAGTCAAACATTTTTAGGTTACTTCCTAATATCTATAATTGGCCAATATTTCCGAGAGTCCAATGTATGCCAAAACAATTTCACATTTCATATTTGAATCCTTGTGATTTATAGGTGTTCTACACCAAATATTATTGCACTTGCATGACTGGTTCTAAAGTAGATTTTTAAATATTTAATTGAATATCCCCTGTAGGGCCCCTTTGTAGTCCTCCCTGAGAGTATATAACAGTTGGATTTACTTTTGAAAGGGGTCTACCCAAGGACTATTATGGCCAAGTTTGATTTAAATTGGCCTTGTAGTTTCTGAGAAGACTGTTCAAAGGTGTTTTCCCATTGAATCCTATGTAAACTTTGGACCCAGAGTCCTCAGACCACATGGATCCTAGGACCTTCATTGATACAAATTTGAATCCTCATGATTTATCAGTGTTCTACATCAAATATCATTGCACTGGCTTCACTCGTTCTGAAGATTTTAAAATATTTAATTGAATTCCCTCTTTAGGGCCCCTTTGTAGCCCCTCCCCTGAGAGCATAAAACTGTTGGATATAATTTTGAAAAGGGACTACCCATGGACCATTATAGCCAAGTTTGGATTAAATTGGCCTTGTAGTTTCTGAGAAAACAGTTCCAAGTTGTTTTCCCTTTAAATCCTATGTAAACTTTGGACCCACGGTCCTCGGACCCTAGGACCTTCATTGATACAAATTTGAATCCTCCTGAATTATCAGTGTTCTACACCAAATATCATTGCACTAGCATTTCTGGTTCTGAAGAATATTTTAAATATTTTATCGAATTTCTCCTTTAGGGCCCCTATCCTGAAAGCATATAACTGTTGGATTTACTTTTGAAAAAATGGACTACCCAAGGACCATCTGATCGGAACAAAATGAGGAACCTTTGCACAGTATCATAACTTTTTGCCTTGTAGTTTCACAGGAGAAGATTTTTGAAATCAGCCAATCAGAAACAAGAATTGCCTCTGGTGGCCATGTTTCTTGACCAATCAGATCTAAATGAGGAAACTTTGTTGAGGACATTCCATACACCACACAAGCAAAGTTTGGTTGGAATTGGCCAAATGGTTTCTGAGGAAATGTTTGAATGAAAAGCTAACGACGGACGGATGGACGGACGGACGGACGGACGGACGCCAAGTGATGGCAAAAGCTCACCCTGGCAAATAGCCAGGTGAGATAAAAACGAGTTGACGATTTTCCAGTTCTTCATTTTTGAACGAGTGTAAGTACCTATTTCTTCCGTAAAAATAGGGGTTTAAGGCCTCGCACACTTATAAATTTTCAGTATGAGCAACCGAAAAGGTATATTAACTTTACATTTGATTGGTCAAGAGTCACAATAAACGAATGTATTAAGGATTCTCATTGGACGTCATGCCGAGTGAACTTGTCTTCAATCAGTCGTCTCAACTGGAAAACGGCCATTTACGAAAGAATAGCATAAATCGATGAAATGTGCACATCTTGTCCATTGGTATCAGATAAATATGAAGACTAGCATGGATCATTTCAATTTTTGCACTTAAATACATCTGTTGTTAGTATTTCGATACTAGCCCACAACTGATACTTAAAATTACTGCTAATCATTGTAACTTCAAATCCTCTGACCATTTACAAAATTGTAAAAACTAAGGAGTATCTACCTTGTGCATAGCTCTGTCCTTAGATTTTTTTGCTTAAAACACAATTCTGAACTAGAGGCTCAGAGGGCTGAGCCTGAATCGCTCACCTGGCATAAACAAGAATTGCCCATGGCAGCCATGTTTGTCGCATGATCTTGACAAAATGAGAAAACTTTGTAAAAAACCTCCAACAGATGCTTCTTGTTAAGTATCCTTTCATTTGGCCAAGCAGTTTCAGAAAGGAAGATTTCTTTACATCAGCCTATCAGAAACAAGAATTGCCAATGGCAGCCATGCCTGTCGTCCAATTAGGATTAAAAAAAATTATTTCATAACAGACTTTTCATAGATGCTTCCTGTAAAGATTGGCTGACAGTTTTGGCCAAGTAGTTTCAGAATCTTTTGTTCTTGTTAAATCAACCAATGAGAATCGAGAATTGCCCATGGAAGCCATGTTTGTTGCCAAATGGGGACGAAATGGGGAAAGTTTGTAAAAAACCTCCCATAGATGATTCCTGTCAAGTTTCGTTCAATTTGACCAAGCGACTTCACGGGAGAAGATTGTTTTATATCAGCCAATCAAAAAAAAGAACTGCCCATGGCGTCCATATTTGTATTCCAATCGGGAGGAAATGAGGAAATTTTATAAAAGACTTCCCATATATGCTTCTTGTCAAGTTTTGTTCATTTGGTCCAGTGATTTCATAGGAGAAGATTTTTTATATCAGCCAATCAGAAACAAGAACTGCCTATGGTGGCCATATTTGTAGCCCAATCAAGACAAAATGAGGAGACTTTGTACAGAACCTCCAACAGATGCTTCTTGTCAGGTTTCATTCCATTTGGCCAAGCAGTTCCAGAAAATCAACCAATGAGAAACAAAAATTGCCCATGACGGCCATGTTTGTTGCCCGATCAGGACGAATTGAAGAAATTTTGTAAATAACCTCCCATAAATGCTTCCTGTCAAGTTTAGTTCTATTTGGCTAAGCAATTTCAGAGGAGAAGATTTTTTTATATCTGCCAATCAGAAACAAGAACTGCCCATGGCGGCCATATTTGTAGTCCGATTGGGACAAAATGAGGATACTTTATAAACCACCTCCCATAAATGCTTCCTGTCAAGTTTTGTTCCATTTGACCTAGCAGTTTCAGAGGAGATGATTTTTGAAAACTCAGCCAATCAAAATCAACAATTGCCCATTGCGGCCATGTTTGTTGTCCGATCAGGACGAAATTAGCAAATTTTATTTAGGAACTTTTAGGCCTTTGACCAGGTGAGCTAAAAAGGACCACCTAAGGATTATTTAATACGCCAATTTTGGTTCCATCGCCATGTAGTTTCATAGAAGAAGATTTTATAAATTCATCTACCCTTTTTCTATTTTTAGTTACAGTAACCATGTCAGTTGGAAGTCTGGGATGCCGACACAGTTTTGGTAGGTGGCCATCCAATGACCATTTCACCTAAGTTTTGTCCCAATTGGCCGACTGGTTTCAGAGGTGAAGATTTTTAAATCAATTTTCTCATAGGGTCCTATGTCAAACTAAGTTCAGCTGTGGTAGCCATCTTTGATGACTGTCTGGATCATTGCACACATTTCTGAAAGAGGACCACCTATGGACCATTGGTGCTAAGTTTGGTTCCATCTGGCCATGTAGTTTTCATAGAAGATTTTTGAAATACATCCCCCTTTTCTATTTTTAGTTACAGCAACCATGTCGGTTGGAAGTCAGGGATGCCGGATACAAATTTGAAAGGGGGCCACCTAAGGACCATTCCACCAACGTTTGGTCTCAGTTGGCCAAGTGGCTTCAAAGGCGAAGATCTTTAAAGAAAAGTTTAGGCTTGATGGACCCCAAGTAATGGGAATAGCTAACATGGCCTATAGCCCAAGTGGGCTCATCAAGTCTTGATATGGTCTTATTATCTTGACTTTGTGATGAAAAACCCAATACCATGTAAGAGTAAACATGACTGCAATGCCCATTTCATGTAAAATACAGCTTTTCAGTGTAATGCCAGTTGAATCTGAATCAACTAGAATACTGACAATGTCAGAAAGGGCCCTGCCGGCTTTTGTGATTGAACTCATGGGAATCAAAAACACTTCCAAATCTAGTTGTGATTTCATACATTCATTTTATCAAATTAGTAAAGCACTAAGTCCAAATATGCATTTTTTCATATAAAAACTAGGTTTTTCCCAAAAATTGTTGTCCGATTTTCCTCAAAACTGAAAGTGACCTTCCTTTGGTCAAGTCCAATATTGTGTATAAAAATCATAAAAATCCGTGGAGGCACTCTTAAGTTATCGTACGACAAAGGAAATGCTGATGGATAGACAGACTGATTATAATACGGCGGGGCCCTAATAATTACATTTGTACCACAAGTTTTTAGCTAACGATAAATAATTCATATAAGAAAGAAATAAAAGTCCAAATATTTGCCTACATACTAACATCTATCAATCCTGGATGTGTCGGCCATCTGTCAATAACACTCCATACCATATTCTCTGATGGTCCTACTTCCTGTTGGAAGTGGAGATACATGGCATTTAAACTACTTCCTGTTGTTGAACAACTGTATTGTGGGTACTGTGTAAATGCAACTGCTCTCTCTATTCCATCCCTTGAAGACAAACATTCAAACTAATCAATCAGCGATAAACAAATGTTTACAATAATTAAGTGTGTAATGTTTTTGGAGTAGAAAATACACGTAAAACACTTGTAAATGCATCTTCTTGACAGAAGTTTGACGGAATCACAGACAATACATGTATATGGTATAAGTTAAGAAAAGGTGAAGTTTTTTTTCTATTTTTCAAATTTTATTGATGTGGTTCTTTTTGGCCTACCCAGATTTCAGACAAAATAACTATACACAGAACAAAGCTGTTAAAAGTGACTTTTCAAGGCCAATTTAAATTTGCTGAGTATATGATGAATAAATACAGCTTTGACACAACAGTGTATGATAAAATATCTTCTCATTTCATTTAGTTACACACATTAAAAATCCAGCTCAGTGTGCCGGTCTAGTATCAAGCAGGGATCATATTCATATCATATCAACAGGTCCTTGTCCTGATAAGCACATAATGGTTTCCACTGGACATTAAACAACAATTCATCCATTCATCATTCATTTAGCTACAACATAACTATCTATCTGTTTTTGTTCTAAATGGAACATCATTGAATCAAGCTAAGTGTTCTCAGCATTTTGATAAACTGTGATATTGTTGTCTGCTTAATCTATAGTGTTATGTATAGGAGATACAATGGATAAGTGTGGATTCGTAGAAAAGAATCAACGATCCGGAGGCGAGTTGATTGTTTTCAACAAATTCACACTTATCCATTGTATCTCTTACTTAAACTATTGTTGTGACGACTTTTCCCAATCACAGTTCCATTCTTAATTAGACCCTATTATGTGTGAGCTTAGATTAACATAATTATCTATACTACTATTCAATTAGATATATACAGTCACGTTGATGATTTTAATGGTAAATGAAAATTAATACAAAACCATATGAACTTACAATATAAGGCATATGATTCAGAAATTTGACCATTATTGACAAAATATATTGTTACTAAAATAAAAAAAAAATAGTTTAAATCCACACGATTTACACTTTTTATATTTAGAAATATGTCAAAATATGCAGTGAAAGAGATGAAATTGCAATAAACATCAAAATGACAATGTTCTAATTTTCTATTGAATTATATGAAATTGTCGATAATAATCAAATAAAAAAAATAATAATCTTTTCTTATTACTAAATTATATCAATGATAACACAAAGATTTAGAAAAAAAGGAAAGCCGAAACAGAGATTTGAATTACGTCTACAAGTGTTACTCTCAACTCATCCTAACCTTGCGGCTACCAACTTACACTATACAAACTTCGTTTTTAAATATATAAAGGCAAAACCCCTATGTATATATTGTACCGTATCATATTGATATATGTAAAAGCGACGTTTGGATACCATCCGATCGGTTGTCGAGAGGTTTCGTTGATGCCTTCTTGAACCATGACACAATATTTACTTCAACAAGGGAGTTCGAACCCCAGTCACGGCAAATAAAAATTTGCAAAAGTCAATGGTAAGTTTTTAAACCAATACCAGATGTGAACAGAAATCAGTAAATTAGCCAATTCAATCTTAATGAAATTAAGTTCACAAAGGGAACAATTGAATATAATTTGATGACTTCATTTCAGAGACGGATTAAAGAAGCGTTGATTCTAGAAAAAGAAACCACGGTAAATGAATAGGCTGACGTAACAGCAGTGGTTTAATTACTGATATCACAATTGGAATAAATTTAGTTAAGTTGGGGTTCTACGCCTTTTTTAGCACATTTGGCTTTTTTGCGGCAGCCGGTTTTTATTGGTGGAGGAAGCCGGAGTAATGGAGAGAACCACCGACATTCGGTAGGAAAATTGGCAATCTTTATCAATAAAGATTTGGAATCAGTTTACAATAATAATCAAATAATGATATACATTAGACAATGATAACTCTTTTTTTTTAATAAAATCTCCAGATTATTATTGTCAGGAGAAAAGGGTGCTAATGGGTAAAGATAAGATATCCTAATTATTATAAATACTTCTAATTCTAGTTCAAACAACATCATATGATACAAACCTGTACATTGCGTCAATGGCCTCCTCAGTTAAGGGATGTACATATCTGAAACCAACACAGAACTTGTGTGGAGCTGTAAGCAGTAAATACATGTATTATTTTTAGCATAACTAAATTTATAGATTTTATATCTAATAGACCGAATGAAAATATTTTTCATGCTCACACTTTTGGCTTGCTGGGATATATTTTTTAACACACCAAATTTTAAATTTAACTAATTAAAGTTAGAAGAATTTGTATCTTTATCACACTGTTTAGACCTTGGTACTGTTCCACTTAACATCGTAAGGGTTATGGTCAGTCGTATCATGTATATACAGTCAAACCTGCTTTTAACGGCCACAATTAGGACAAAAGTAAAGTGGCTGTATAAGACAGGTGACCGTTTAATCAAGTTTTACACTGAATGGAAAATCCTGATTTTGCTTTCCGGTCCGGAACGATCAAGATATTATCGTTGTCTAACATATAAAACATGGCGGTTCGACTGAGGTGAAACAATGTTTTTTCCACAATCAACCATAAATGAACAATGAGATTGATAATTTGAATGATAATTAAGCTCTGCCATTAATTAAAGATGATTTGAAAGTCAATCAACGATGATTTTAACATGTATAGAAAGGTAAATGACCGCTTAATTGAGGTAAATTTCAAGCTTGGATACCCTTTTTTGTGACCGCTGGCCACACAAGACAGGTGACTGCTTATTCAATTTGAATTAACATGTTAAACGCTATGGGCAGACCCCAGGATGATCCCTTAAGGCAGGTGACTGCTTAATTAAGGTGACGGTTAGGGCAGGTTTGACTGTATTCAAAGGATTTACGATCAGTTGTAACTCTTACGACCTTTAGTGAAACAGAACTAGAGGCTATCGCTCACCTGGATTTAACTTTTTACCTTGAGCAGGACTAAACATTTAAGTGTTGCAGTCAATTTGGCTGGTTTTTCTATGGGGTTCTATGTTAAACAAAGTTCCGCTGTGACAGCCATCTTGGTTGACAGTCCAGGTCGATGGACACATTTCTAAAAGAGATCCATCTTAGGACCGTTATTGCTAAGACTTGTTCCAACTGGCTAAGTGGTTTCAAACAATAAGATTTTTAAATGAATTTTCATGTAGGGTCCTATATTAAACTAAGTTTGGCTGTGGTGGCCATCTTGGATGAAAATCCAGATGATCGGACACATTTCTGAAAGAGGACCATCTAAGGACCCATGCTGCCAACTTGTTCCAATTGGCTGAGTAGTTTCTGACGAGAAGATTTTTGAGTGAATTTCCCATAGGGTCCTATGTTAAACTAAGTTTAGCTGTGGCAGCCATCTTGGTTAACAGTCCGGGTCATCGGACATATTTCTGAAAGGAAACCTCCTAAGGACCATTACTCCCAAGTTTGGTTTCAATTGGCATTGTAATTTCATGAAAGAAGATTTTTGAAATTCATCCCCCTCCCCTTTTTTCTATTTTTAGTTACAGCAGCCATGTTCTTGGAAGTCGGGGATGCCAGATATAAATTTGGAAGGGGGCCACCCAAGGACCATTCCACCAAAGTTGGTACCAATTGGTCCAGTGGTTTCAAAGGGGAAGATCTTTAAAGGAAAGTTTACGCCGGACACCGTCTTTAAAGGGCAAAAACTCCTATAAGGGGTCAATCAATGATTTTGGTCATGTTGACATATTTGTAGTTCTTACTTTGATGAACATTTTTGCTGTTTACAGTTTGTCTTTATCTATAATAATATTTAAGATAATAACCTAAAACTGCAAAATTTCCTTAAAATTAACAATTCAGGGGCAATAACCCAACAAAGGGTTGACCGATTCATCTGAAAATTTCATGGCAGGTAGATCTTGATCTGATAAACATTTTTACCCTGTCAGTTTTGCTCTAAATGCTTTAATTTTTGAAATATAAGACAATAAACTGTTATCACAGAGATATGTCTCGCCTTTTTGTAATTTTGATTATGCAAATGTTGAAATCATAATAGCAATACCTTAACATCTTACACAAGTTATGCAAATATTCAAAGTCAATGAACCATGACTGAGTTACATGGTTAAACAATCTCCATTTAAATGAGATGTGTGAATGCTAATACAACTGGATACCAAATACCATTGACTTATTATAAGTCGTTCCCAAACCTAAATACAAAAATTTTGTGGGAAAAATTTGGTTGATTATATATGGAATCACTGATGCGTGACTGGAGTGGGCCCTCTTAGGTCGGTCAGCGCCCCCCCCCCCCCCTAACAAAAAGTTCTGTATCCGCCACTGATAGCAATACTTTAACATGTAAGTTATGCAAATATTCAGTCAATGAATATGCACGAATTAGCATACCTATATGTAGCTTTTTAACCCAACCTCATCATGGCGAGACAAAAATCTTTTTGCTTGGCTTTGTGTCCAATAAAATATAATTTTGTTTGTTTACTTATAGTTACTTATAGTTGATTTCCAGTGCAGGATCTCTCAAGGTTCCTCTTCACCAGACTCATAATATATGTAAAGTAAGCAAACCATTCAAAGTCAATAGACCATGACTGAAGAGGTGGAGCCAAATAATCTCCATGGCAATGAGATAAGGCAATGATAATACCGGTACATCTGCATACCAATTATCATTGACCTACCACTAGTGGATCCCCATAAACTGACCTAATCACAAACTAATACATGTGAAGTAAGCAAACCATTCAAAGTCAATAGACCATGACTGAGGGGGTGGAGCCAAATAATCTCCATGGCAATGAGATGTAGCAATGGTAATACATCTGCATACCAATTATCATTGACCTACCACTAGTGGATCCCTATAAACTGACCTAATCACAAACTAATACATGTAAAGTAAGCAAACCATTCAAAGTCAATAGACCATGACTGAGGGCGTGGAGCCAAATAATCTCCATGGCAACGAGATGTGACAATGGTAATACATCTGCATACCAATTATCATTGACCTACCACTAGTGAATCCCCATAAACTGACTTAATCACAAACTAATACATGTAAAGTAAGCAAATCATTCAAAGTCAATAGACCATGACTGAGGGGGCGGAGTCAAATAATCTCCATGGCAATGAGATGTGGCAATGGTAATACATCTGCATACCAATTATCATTGACCTACCACTGGTTCATCCCCATAAAACTGAGCTAATCACAAACTAATACATTGTTGACGCCGTCGCCGCCGCCGCCGACAACAGCATACCTATGTCTCGCTTTTGACTCCGTCAAGGCGAGACAAAAACTGTGGTTTACCTCTATGTTCTATTTTTAGGACGCCAAGTGATGAGAATTGACCCTTTGAGTCAGGTGAGCTAAAAATGAGCTGTAGGCCAGTGGATTAGTTGCTGAGAGCTTTAAAGCTACAAGACATTACACAAATACAGTCAACTCTCCTCGTCTCGAATTCGTTTGAATTGAAATTTTGGATGAGTCGAAATTTTCTTGTGATCCCAAACTTTTTTTTTTATATAAATATACATGTATTTTGAATCCTGATGTGTCAAATTTTTTAGTTGAATTTCGGTTGTCCTAAAATTAAAATCATGATCCCTATTAAAAACAAATGCTTTTAAATTGTTTACGTTTTCTTGAAGTAATACACAAATATTGAATCATTATCTTGGGGATAAACATGGTTTTAATACTGAATCTGAAAATCAATAAATTTCCAGTCATTAACCACTGACTGATGCTTGACGATCTCGTCTTTAACTGAGGTTACCTGGACATCTTATCTTAGATAGGTAGTGAATTATTGAGACACATTTCAATTCTGAATTATCTTGTTATTATGTTTAATGATCCTTCGCTTGAGTTGAACTACTACTTTTTCTATGGTCCACAAAACTTCGAGATAACGAGAGTTCACTGTATACAAATTGCAAAGTCTTCAGTACTGAAAACCGAAAATAAGTTCTATGTATAATATTTAGCATAAGCTGAGATGCCAACTGCCTTTTGTTTTACTCACAAACTTTTATGATATCATCAATACTTTTAGATATTTTTGTATATTTCTGTATTCAAATTGTTAAGATTTGGCAGCAAACAGGGGTTTCCATGCCTGGACATGTTAAAAATTCTTCAAATATCGTTAAAATCGCTCTAAATATGCACTTTTTTCATTAAAAATGTTAAAAATTATTTCAAGAAATAAATTTCAAAGCACTGATGTCCATTCCAATCAATTTTGGACAAGTTCGGCACGTTTTATACAAAATACAAACTTTCCAGGCATCCAATCTTGCCAAAAATTTGTAAAATTCATTTGCCGAGCTTTAAAATCCCATAAAATCCTCAAATGTTGGTCTTTTTTCATACAATTTTTTGTAAAAGATCCGCCATTGTTTTATCTTTATTCGGGTATATAAGAAAGATAACTCTTGATGTTCGATCCAAGTCTGCTTCAATTTGACAAACAGATATCTAAATGCTCAGGTCAAAGATATTACCAGTTTCGGGACTTATCCTGTCCATTATTTCTACCATGCCTTGTCCTTGAATTTCTGTCCACCTCTTAATGGGTGATCCGCCCCCAATTTTTCTGTACTGAGCCTGTATCTTTGGAGTTCTTCGTTTGGCAATTAATTATGGGTGCTAATTTACTGTAACAAAGATATTACATAACTGAACCATAAAACTATCAGCAGTTGATTTATTTTCTGAAAATTCAACTCTTACATAAACTGTTGACACTCTACAATCCCAGAGGTGTTTACCCCTTTCTGGTGTTTTCAGTAATGTTTATGATTTTTGTCAGTAATTAGGGCCCTTTGTCAGTAATTTCAAATTTCGGCATGACAACTACCATAGAGAACTGCCATCAAAGCATTTTATATTGTGTTAAGTCTAGAAACAATTTGAGTTTTCATCATCAATTTCGTTAAAAGGCTTTTCATAATTGGAAAATTAAGCGCAATTACGAAGAATTTAAAGGACCAGGAATAAAAGAAAATCATCTTAGAACAATACTGGAAAGCGTAATATCCGGAGGTAAATCAGTAATCCGTATTTTAAATCTAAAATTCAGGACAATTTAGTAACCACCTGTGCAACCCTTTTATCTTTTTTTATCTTTAAATTTTGCACTTTTGCTGCTTCTGGTATTTAAAATTCCTATTATCATAACATACTTTCAATAGACCCTGTAACTTTATGATATCAGGTGTCGAAGTAAACCTTGCCTGAGTGACAGCAAGTTGTATTTTCCTTCACTGCTATTCTGTTGTTTGGAGCCGAACGACTGCCCCCCTAACTCTATGATTGACTGCCACACTTTGCCAAACTAATAACATGTTTTTTTTTTTTCAATTGTAAAATTTGGTTAATCAACCTTTTTTTCAATTTCCTACATTTTTTTAAAACAGAAATTATTCAAAGTAGATATAAGGTAAACGTTGAATTTGAAATCAGGATCTAAAAAGTACATAAGAGGCCAATGTCAGGCTTCAATACATGGATGAATTATTAATATCCAGTAGCAACCAGGTGCATATCAGGACAAGAACATGTTGTCCCAGCTTTGTATTAGATCGACATGCTGAGTTTGACTGTAAAGTGCGAACTCATGAGGTAACTATCCTCAGGAAGACATCACTCAACCCAAACACATTAAACTGACTCCGAAATCAACCAGTTGATCTTTGCTCTTAGTCCTGGATGCTGAGACCACGGCGGTGGCTTCAATACAAGATGTGTGCCTACACTGCATAAAAAAACTTTGAATTGTCTGATAATAAAAACTTGTGGAACAAATTCCATCAAAACAACAAGAGTGGACACAATACATGTCTCGCCTGAGTATTGACATGGACATAGAATAATGATAATCTGATACCTGACATTTTGCAAGTCAAAGGAAAATGCATTAAAAGAAATTGAGGTCAAGGTCAAAAGGCAGGCGTCATACGGACATGTACCCACTAAGAACTATCTGTAGACCAAATATGGTGGGTCTAGGTTTTCTAGTTGCTGAGAAATGAACTTAACCATGAAAAGGTGACAAGGTCACTCAAAGATGAAATTGAGGTCAAGGTCCCAAGCCAGGTGTCAGACTGGCATGTACCCACCAAGAACTATCTATAGATTAAACATGGTTGGCCTAGGTATTACAGTTTCTAAGAAATGGACTTAATCAAGAAACTTGGATGAAAGTCACTCAACCATGAAATTGAGGCCAAGGTCCAGAGACAAGTGTCAGACTGGCATGTACCCACCAAGAACTATCAATAGACCAAATACAGAGGGTCTAGTATTTACAGTTTCTGAGAAATGGACTTAACCACGAAAAAGTGACAGTCACTCAAGCATGAAATTGAGGTCAAAGTCCAAAACCAGGTGTCAGACTGACATATACCAACCAAGAACTATCTATTGACCAAATATGGTGGATCTAGGTATTCTAGTTGCTGAGAAATGGACTTAACCATGAAAAAGTGACAAAGTCACTCAAAGATGAAATTGAGGTCAAGGTCCCAAGCCAGGATTCAGACTGGCAAGAACTATCTATAGACCAAATATGGTTGGCCTAGGTATTACAGTTTCTGAGAAATGGACTTAACCACAAAAAAATGACAAAGTCACTCAAGCATGAAATTGAGGTATTAAGGTCCCAAGCCAGGTGTCAGACTGACATGTACCCACAAAGAACTATCTATTGACCAAATATGGTGGGTCTAGGTATTCTAGTTTCTGAGTTATGGACTTAACCACGATACATGGCTCAAGACCCGCAATGAACTTTGACCTGAGGGATACGAAAGAAGTCCATTAAAAAAATTATAATTGCACCATGATATATGGACCTACTGTAACAAAACCAACCATGATAACTGAATAACTAGTGTTGTTTTAAAGGCGTATTTACCTGAGACATTTGACCTAGAAATATTGAAATGATTAAATGAATAAAACCAAGAAAATTTTTATTCTACATGGACAGCATGAAAGAGGTACATTTTACTTTGCGGAAGGAGACTTTTTTACCATGGTTCGTGATTTCTCAAATTACGGAAAAAGTATACTGACTTCACACCCCGAGATTTTAACTGGATATGTGCCATTGTATGGCGATCGTTTTGAGCCATCTCCCATGTTTCAACGAAATGTACAGACTTAATGGCAGCCTATTATTTCATGACTTCTGTAACAGGAAAACAATTGCGCGGCCTGACCCACATGATGAAAATGAGATGCAGGTCACTCAAGCATGAAATTGAGGTCAAGGTCCCAAGCCAGGTGTCAGACTGGCATGTAACCACTATTTATAGACCAAATAAGGTTGGCCTAGGTATTACAGTTGCTGAGAATTGGATTTAACCACGAAACTTGGATGCAAATTTTGAATTCATGTTTATAAAGTCAGTGAACCATGAAAATGAGGCCATGGTCACACGACAAGTATACTGCAGCAAACCTTATACAATAACCTACCTTATGGACCATAAACCTTAATTGCAGGTATTACATGTGCAAAGTTATTAAAGTTTTAAAAAAGTTTACGCCACTGCCACCAGAAAGTAATACCTATGTCTCGCCTTCGCAACTTTTCGTCGCAGGCGAGACAAACAACACTAAGATCAACAAGTATTATAAAAAAAACTTGATTTCACTGTTTTCAGCGGAAGATGCGAAAACCAAAATGCTAATCCAGCAGCCATACTTTACAATTTGGAAAATCTGGTTTGAAAAAAAGGAATTGTTAAATTTATTTAGAGCTAAACATGTTTCTAGTATTCTTGATGTGTTTAATCGGTAGTATAAAAATACATAATATTTTGAACAATTTCCTGGTGATTAAATTTCCACTTGGGAATTACTGTCGTTTTTTCTACAGTTATTGGAATGATTAACTAGGGAAATCCTGAAATGACATCTATGTAAACAAACTACATACATGTAGCCGCGACATTTGTTCTTGAGGTTTTTGTCAAAAATCATAGGAGAAACAGATTATCCTTTAATTTAATCGTGAGTTATGGAATTTCTCCACCCTCAATTGTTAAATTTTAGATTTTAACACGCTCGCAAAAGCTTGCATGTTGAAAATCGAAAATTTAACTATCTCGGGTGGAGAAATTCCCTAACTCACTTGTACCTCTATATATCTATATACCTCTGTGCTGGCAAAGGTATCAGATCTTTGTCCATGAAGAGATTATTCAGAAAGAACCCAACGTCATCAGTATTTTCAGGTCCACCCATGTTTAACATCAGGACTCCAGTCTTCGGCCTGTCTTTTCGTTTTGCACTGTAAATTATGAGAAAACCAATATCACGGTGTAGAATGGTAACAGACTTATCGTTTTTTTTTCGGCGTTTCCGCACTTATCGGGTTCGGCAACGGACTTATCGTGCTTTGTTTCCAGACATTGTGTCACAAAAATGAACCAAATAGACGAAAAGAAGTCGTAAGTGTTTATTTTTATATGATCACGGAAGGTACCGATGATCTAAGTTTGCGAAATTTTTCATTTTACTTCGGAACAACTCATGGTTTTTTCAAAGAGCTCCACAATAAACAGGACAACCGGCCGAACACTGTTACTAATGGTGTGGTTTCCGTTCAAATACGCAATATATTAGAATGTGGACTTTTTGGGCTCCTTAATTTCATGCAAAATACATATTAGAACCACTTGTGTGCATTTAAAGACTAAAAATATCACATATCAAAGCTTTTTCAAAATTCTTTGGCAGCGGACTAATCGGGTTTCCAAAAAACGACGTGTTTTTTGGCACAGAACTTTTCGGGTTTATTGAGCACAGGACTTATCGTGTTTTTTATTGTTTTACCAGGGTAAAAAGCAAAAATTTAGAATAGCCTTCCTAGACATCATAATTATTTGGACTAGAATGCTACCTGCTATGAGGACGAGATACTGATAGAATCCCATACATTTGTTTGTGGATTAATAAAGTATATTATTGTGTGATTAATGTATAAAGAAGGAAGTGTTGAACAACACAGGAGGAGTAAACAGATAGACTGACTTAGAAGATATGAGTCTTCTTATTCATTTTCGCACAAAAAGTCCGATGCCAATAACACAAAAAGTCCGGTGCCAAAAATTTTCCAAATTAACCAGCATTTAAGACCTTAATAGTGCATGAAACAGTTCCGAAAGGGAAAATCTCTACATTTAATGAATAATCACCAAAAATTTACTTGGAAAAGAAAACAGCATGCTTACAACATGCTTCAATTGGACATTTTTTCATGAAAAATTTTTGTTTCCAAGTTCAGGTACCACGTTGGTGGAAACAATTTGAAATAAATCGTATCTTCCCATGAATATATGATTAGATATCCAACAAAATAAATAATTTCCCCATTCCGTGACATTAAGCTGATTTAGAAATGTCTATGCTGCTTTAATACAAGTTGACAGAAATAACTACTTACGCCAAATGTTGTCATCTAAAAATGCGATAAGTCCGTTGCTGAACCCGATAAGTGCGGAAACGCCGAAAAAAAACCTGATAAGTCCGTTACCATTCCACACCGTGAATATGGCATTTTAATTTCAAGAAAATCATGTGTGACCATATAAAACATTAAACATTTTTCCTGTAACTGTTAAAGTTTGGACCACATCTGTGGTCTCAAGCTATTCCGAGATTGCTCTGATGTCTGAGGGCCTTTTTCGTGATCACATGCTGGGACCGTTGGACGTCAGAGCACACTCCGTATAGAAAACATGGAAATTGCCGACCCAGACTTGAGGTGGCAGATTTTAGACTCGAAATCATAATATATCAAATTATAAGTAGATAAATCATATACCAATCGATTCCTTAAGTTTCTTGTGTTTAAATGAGCCTTTTAAATGCAGAGGTGATATATATATATACATGTGTATATATATATCGATTTAAAAGGCAGAGGAAATTAAAGTTAAGGTGAAGGAGAACACCAAAACGGTATGTTGTTTCTCTTTATTTTCAATACGTTTGTTTCGAATCCTATCCATTCTATCAATATTCTGGATGTTTTTGTTGCCTAATGTCATGAATGTTAGGCAAAGTTGGCAAAATTTTACATACAATAATACGTGAGAATTTCTACGTACTAAAACTCATGGTTGAAGAAGAAACCTTCAGGTCAAATGGATGCAGCTGTAGATTACACCAAAATATATTTTATTTCATTTTACAGCCATGAACAGGGATAAGGCCTAAAAAAAATATAGTTGTGTTTAGGGTAATCCGACCCTACCTAATTTTTAGTGCCTACCCTAAATTTTTTATAACCTTTCTTCAACAAGCACTGTTAAAGTCAAGGTGACTCCAGTATACAACCTAACTAAAAAAATTAATGTAAAAAAAAAATTTCCCTACCTACCCTACCTAACTTTTTTCAGTGTGTTACCCTAAACACATGTATTTTTTTATTTGGCCTAACTGTACAAAGTTCTGACATCTTCTATGAAAACGAAAGTATGGCGCCTAACATTCCTACAACATCATGTGACGTCATATAAGATAATTTCTCTGATTTTCGAAACGATTTGGAACAAATATATTTCATGTACCTGGAAAATTGTACATCATCTTTATACTTACTGTTCTCCTGTGGTCAGATGTCTATTGCACAAAAAAGAGCGTGGATACAACATTCCTGAGAATGGCAAAACCATTTCTATACAATGCTGTAAATAAAAAATTAAAAAATTCTTAACAAAAATCTACATTTTGAAGAATACTTTCATTTCCATATATGTACAGTATGGTAATAAAAATTGCACCTTGAACAATTAAATTACTAAATGTATGCTCTAAAAATATAAATCCTGGTCATGAATATCTGTATATTATACATAGGGAAATCCACTTCTTCAAACTCATTTACGGTCACAGAGTATTGCTGCAGATGTTAATTTGAACATAATTTCTTTCAGTTCAATCAAAGATTTATGTAATGACTTTTAAAATAATTATGGAATCCATGAACATATGCAGAAATTGCAATAGAAATACAAAATATTTGTAAATAATTATTATTAATAATTGTTTTAAAATAAAAATATATAAATAAAAACCAACTAAAGAACTACTGAAACATTTCGAACATCTTTAGTTTGGTATGCAGAAGTGATTGTATTTTGACTCCATCAGAATTTACAATGTAAGCCCGGGGTCAGAATACCATATGGCTAAAAGTAATTGCAATTTTGTCAATATATATTAGTCACCTGATCAACCCAACAAGTTAATAATTACGGACTTTGTTAATCTTGTTAAATTCATGACAAGCTTTGCTCCATTAAAAATTTGAAGAATCTGTTTGTTAGACTTTTGTTTTATAAGCGCTTAAAATCAGTACTTTACTGTACAATATCAAAGGATGTTCGGCAAATTTTGTCACAGTATTTTCATGATGTCTGCTGTGCCAAGCCACGAATTAAAAAAAATTTTCTAAGCCAGCAATCCATGAATTTACGTATCCCATGAAATGCCTTTTTTCTCTATCCACGAAAATTTGTAGCCATGAAAATAAATGAATCCACAGTAATCAGATAATTGCATTGTAGATTTTAAATTTTCTCAGTAGAATAGATATGCAAATTTACATGTAATACAGATTATGCTTTTGCATTACAGGTGAAAGAATATACTAGGAGAATAAACTCGCATTTCCAATAATTTGATGGCGTCATACCCGCAAAAGCAAGTATTAGCTTACCGTTCAGATATATTCGCATTTGCAGGTTCGACCAGACCTGTTTTGGGATTATGTGTCAAATTTAGGGTATAACCAGATTGGGAATAACCCCTAATTGGGATATACCCCAATAGGGGTATTTGTATGAAAAATAATTTCAGTTAAGTTGTTTCAAAAATATTTTTAAAAGGCTCATTTAAGATGGACTTCAAATATTGACATTTTTAAATATAATATGCACAACAATTATTATTATAAATGCATGTATCGTAGTGTTTATATGGCTTTTAAAATGGGTATAATAGCTTTTAAATATTGCTTTATTTCTGTTAAATGCAATTTTATTGTGTCTAGTTTGTATACACAATAAAAGAATAGCTCTAAAAGTCTCTATATACCCCAATTGGGATATACCATCATAGTCCCATTGGGATATTATATGAATTAGGGGTTATTCCCAACCTGATAACTGAATAATTGAAATCATATATATTCATGTCACTGAGATGTGCAAACTGTACATCTGACATTTTGTCTGATTAAATGAGCATAGTTCGCTCTTTAATGTACAGATGTCAATCGAATTATTCCTACTACTATGCCGGCTAAAAGGTTTCAACAACATGGCGGTATCCATTTGTTTACACGTCATGTTATGATCAGGGTTGCTATTTTTACACTTGTCATTAACAGAATTACTTTTTCATAATTTTATCTTTGTGCAACATATAAAGCATGCACAGGGTCTGATACACACTACAAACACACTCTGTTTTTTTATTAAAATGTAAGGCTAATTACAATGGATATGGTTATCAGTGTTCATCAGTGATGAGACTGACCATGCAGTTGTGATGTCAAATCATTAACAGGGTTACCTTAGAACACTGAATGTCACTGACAGTGTATGATTTTCCAAATTTCCGGGTCATGAACAGGTTCTGGTTTGACAACCTCAATTGGCACATACATGTATATACCCACATTTTAACGGAGTAACACCCCCCCCCCCCCCCCCCCCCCCCTCCCCCGGATTGGCCTGCTGACCACTCAGACCGTGTTATCGGACAATTTGGACTGTGTCATCAGAGAACTTGGACCATGTGAAGTAACATAGATAACGATGAACTTATTACTTTGAAGTGAGATTGTTAGAATTCTAGTCAAATCGGCACCCAATGAAGTCATTTCGGCACCCCCATATTGGCTTATTAACATTTTTGGGGGTATCTGTATGTTTTTTTTTCGTTCAACTTAATGTGTATTCGAGGTATTGGATATTTGTTATGCATGTTTTAACCAGTTGAGCCCTGCAGTGAGATCTTCAACACGTAGAAATCATTAATTTTCACCCTTAATGAAAGTTTCAAGCCACTATAGCACCGATTTGATGCTTTCTTTTATAATGAATAGTGAGCAAAGCAGCGATGAAATAAAATGAATGATGATATATATAAAAGATACTCAGTGTTTAAGTTTGACACCAGGTGGTTTCATTTCTAATATCTTATTAAACTAAAGTATACATGCAATCTAATCACATTTTTTATTCAAATTTCAAAAATTATGCACTGTTATTAAAAACTAGACAAAGTGATGCCCCCTGCACTCAACTCTGTGAAATAACTGTATTATGGAAGGACGGACGGACAGGGGTAAAACAAGATGCCCCCACTTTTTTTATTGCGGGGGAATAAAATATGTAAAATTTTGCAAATAAAACTACTGAGGCATTATGATGTTGTCACTAAATACCAACAAAACAACTTAAAAACCTTATCGCTTTCCAGTTCACGCCTGTTTCATATTATTTTAAAAAATCGGTAACGATATGTTCTCTTAGAAGAAATTTTTTATAACATTTGTACATGTGTTATTAACAGACCGTACGACAACGTTTAGTTTTAATTCGTGAATGCGGCTCTACACGAATATGTCATTCTCTACTTTAAACAAAAACAGATTACTCGTTACAAAAGGAGCTAATATACAAATTTCTTCATAAAGGAACTGTTTCTAAAATGCTATAAATTATCGTTTCTGCTACCTACTGATCGACAGGCCGCTTGACATGGAGCAGGGGATAACATGGGAAGGGGGAGGGAAAGTAATTGAATTAAGCTTATATAAGACCCATTCGGAAAATTTCTGGACAGTTCCACCCAGGCTGATGAAAACTCATAATCATACAACGAAAACCATGTGATCCAAGTTAATTTTGTCATTGGTTAAAATTGATATGATGTCAATAAACAATTGTAAATTTATGCATATGAACTTATATTTGCATATTTTATCAGGGCAACTTCTTCTTATGTTTACTTTCTGAGTATGAATATTGTGTAATGGTGGTTGCTTTCGCTAGATGTCTTCTTTATTCATATAATATCATTCTACGCACATCTATTTATCTTCATTGTATTTATATAATTTCCCATGGGCCCAGCCATTTTTATTAGGGATTCGCTGGTCCACTTCCTGTGGCCCGACCTGGACATTTTAGGGTTTAATATAAGTACTCCGATCCCGGTGACCGGCAGTTCCGAACCCGGTAGCAGACGATACACCAGTGAAAACTATGACAGAAGCAAGAATATAAACATTTAGTTTATAAGGTAACCAGTTAAGCATATTTAAGCTACTTAAGGCACCACCATGCACTCCCGTAAACTTGTATGCTTTAATTATAGTGTATTACAAATGTTCCATTTGTAGAATGTCAAATAAATCATCATTGAAACTTTAACGGTTTGATTCTTTAAAATCAGGGAACTCGGGAATAGTGATTCCCATGACATTGGGGGCTCGTCCGGGATCTTAAAAGAATTTTATTTGTAAAAACAGTGAGAAAATTTATTTTTCTATAGTTTGGAAATAAACAAAAATTATTTATCTGCTGTACAATTGGAATTTTATATTGTACAAACTGAACATGGCTTCAGCTAAAAGTTTTTTCTCAACTCTAAGCTCTAGGCTTAGAAATTTTGGACCTGTCGCAAAACGCCGTATGTTTATCCTGGTAAAGTTAGTCATGGAACTGACAGAAATATTACAAATGGAAACCCAAATTTTTCCATGTCGGAGTTTAATTTACGTGACTTTTTCGAGTCGCCTCATAATAACGACAGCCGTGGTCTGAAAAATGGCAACTTTGAGTTACTAACCGAACAGTTGGTTGATAGTCATGATAATTTTAACGATACATTTTTTGAATTAACAGAACAGACACGTCCTTTGCAACGTGAAAACACTGTCGGTTGGCGATATGACGTTAACGTAAAAGATCACGTGACCGGTGATACGCTACAATTTGATCACATTAGGGATAATAGTTCCACTCAAAGAAAAGGAATTAGGGAATTATCACATAATTTAGAACCAGTTCGAATAAATGTAAACAGTAGATTAATGGATCAAAGTCAGACAAACTTGTCTAACGCTCGGAATTACAACGAACAAACTTGTTGCACTAACGGAACAAATAATCGGATTGTAGCAGGTGCTTGCACTCAAACAGAATTTGAGAGGCCAGATAATTTTAAAGGGGGAAATTACGAAAATAACCAAATAACTCAGGGGTCACAATTTCAACAAAGGAACACCAATTTTAAGGATAATACCTTTAATACGCATGGTTCAAAAGAGTACACTAGGGAATATATGATCCCTCAGTACACATTTGATAAAGAGATTCCTCTTTACAGGGGAAATCAGACAATTCCAAGGGTAGAGAGGGAAAGTGATTCATAATAGGCAAGGGAACAATACCCTTAGAAATAAATTTGAATATAAAAATAGCCCAGTCGATTATGAATATCAAAGCAACCCTTTAAACCCTTATCACACAGAAAATATAGATCGTGGTCCTATTGAAAGTAATTATAGTATTCATATAACTCCTCATCGACATGAACCTAATTTCTCTGAAAATAGAAACGCAAGTTTCCAATCTCAAAATACAAATGAGCAAATGAGAAATTCACGAAAGAGTCAACATAATCAGTTGACAGGTGTAAATGCTCATGAGATAAATACAAATTACGGAACACATTTAGGTGCAAAGTCAGAACATTTTTCTGTATCAGGACAGAGACAAATATCAAGAAAACAAAAAGATCCGGATACTTACGACGGAAAAACGTGTAGAATGGCTTGATTATATATGTCATTTTGAGCAGGTTGCTCTATGGAATTGCTGGTCTGAAAATGAAATGGCCGCGCAATTGGCTATGAGTTTGAGGAGAAGTGCGCAACGCGCTTTAAGCGAAATTACCAGGGATGAACTGTTTGATTATGCAAAACTTAAATTTGCTTTAACCCAAAGGTTTTGTCCTCCAGAGAGAGAAACAGCATTTCGCTGTGAATTCCGTAATACAAGGCGAAAAAGGGAAGAATCAGTAGCCGATTATGGCTATGCCCTAAAACGCTTTGCTACCCGCGCTTTTCCTTCGATTCCACTCGGGGTAAGAGAAAGTCTGATCATTGAACAATATATTTCGGGGTTGGGAGACGCAGAACTCAAGAGACATGTACAATTTTCCCATCCAAATACATTAGACAAAGTAATTTCTTTGGCTTTGGAATACGAGGCGTTTGAGGGCAGTCAGATTTTACCCCGGAAACCAAAATCTGAAGAAACATCTTCAGTATACTCTTTGACCAAAACAGAAGATATGAACACTAGTTCAACAACTTCTGATAACATGATCTCAAAATTGTTGGAAGGTTTTAATGAGATGCAAAATTCAATGGAGAAAATACTTCAATCGAACAAAGATAAAAATGAACAGCCAAGGTTTAGAGGAACGTCAAGAAAGAAACCATTTCGATGTTTCCATTGTAAAGAGGAGGGCCATATGAAAAAGGATTGCCCATCTTTGAACAACCCTTATCGTGACAATAATTATGCACGCCAATCTTTGAACAAACCTTATCTTGACAACAGTCAAGCACGTGGTCAATCTTTTAACAACCCTTATCATGACAATAGTCATACACCAAGGAACACAGGCAATGAGTCTAATCGGGATACTTTAAATTACAAAGGACTGGGTTAGAGGCCAAAAACTCAGTCCAAAAGGATTTAAATGTTCAAAATTTGTAGTATTTCCAAATCTTGTTGGTTTGCTGATGTTAGAATTAATGACACAAGCTTTGATCTGCTAGTGGACACTGGATCAGATGTAACTTTAGTTTCCTCTGAAATTTTCAATAAATTGGGTTTTAATAAAATGTTTCTTAATGAAGTGTTTGCAAAGTTAAACACAGCAGATGGTGACCCTTTGGACATAATAGGAATGACAACCATTCCTCTTTTTATAGGTGGACAGTTAATAGCCCACACAGTCATTGTAGCAGGGTTAGGGGAACTGGATGCGATATTGGGAATCGATTTCCTCAGCAAAAAAAACGTTTCAATTGACACCGCAAACGGAACATTAAAGTCGCCAAAATTTGACGTTTGTTTACATAAAGATAAATTTTTGTCGAGTACGTGCGCTAGAGGACACTTAACGAAAACCGTACACATACCACCAAATTCGAAAATGTTCGTACGAGGGCACTTTTTAAAGGATCAAGACGGTTTTTTGGAACCTTTAGACGAATTTAGGGGAAGCAATCAGCTTCTCATGCCTAAATCTATAATTAAAATATCAGACTCAAACGTTATACTCTCTGTTCTTAATCCAACATCGGAACGTAAAATATTAAAGAAAAATATTCAAGTAGCGTCAGTTTCTGAAATTGATGAAGTAATGTCGTGTGACCTACCAGACGATTCAGAAACATATGTGCATAAGGAAAATACCATTCCCGATCATTTACTACCGTTAGTAGAGAATGTTTCTCCAAAATTGACCAAAAGCGAGCGCGAACAATTAGCAGACACGGTAAACAAGTATGCCGATATATTTGTCGTTCCCGGTGGCCGTTTAGGTCATACCGATGTTATAGAACACGAAATTGACACACGCGACGCCAGGCCGATAAATTTACCAGTTAGGCGCTTACCGATCGCGCAACGTGAAGTTGCCGAGAAGGAAATCGAGAAAATGTTAAAACAAGGAATCATTCAGCCAAGTAAATCACCTTGGGCAGCTCCAATCGTGTTGGTGCGCAAGCGCGACGCCACCTGGCGCTTCTGTGTTGATTATAGAAAAATAATTCTATTTCGCGCAAGGACGCCTATCCATTACCGCGCATAGATGAGGCCTTGGACAGTCTGGCAGGCGCCAAGTACGTCTGTACCGAGGACATGGCTAGTAGTTTTTGGCAAGTTTCTGTAAGCGAGGAAGATCGTCCGAAAACGGCTTTTATCACTCATAAGGGCTATTTGAATTCCGACAAATGCCTTTTGGTCTGGCTAATAGTCCGAAGACTTTTGAGCGTCTTATGGAGATAGTTCTGTCCCGTTTACAATGTCTCGTCTATCTTGACGACATAATTGTATTTGGCAAAACATTTTCAGAAACACTGAACAATTTATCTGCCGTATTCGAAAGATTTCGTAAAGCAAATCTAAAGCTTAAAGCAAAGAAGTGTTTCTTCTTTCAAGATGAAATAAAATATTTAGGACATGTTGTTTCAGAGAGAGGGATCAAATGCGATCCTGAAAAAAACGGACTCCGTTCGAAAATGGCCGAAACCAGAAAGTGTAAATGATGTACGCAGCTTCCTTGGAATTGCATCGTATTACAGGAAATTTATTCCTTCGTTTGTAGAGCTCAGTTTTCCTTTAAATCAACTTACGCGGAAAAATTGGAAATTTAGATGGACCGACGCCTGTGAAAATTCATTTCACAAACTTAAGCAAGCTCTTACGTCGGCACCAATTTTAGCATATCCTACTCGGAACGATTCGTTTATATTAGATACTGACGCAAGCTTATATGGCATAGGAGCAGTACTCTCGCAAGTACAAAATAGCGAGGAACTTGTTATTTCATACGGAAGTAAGACACTTTCCAGGGCTCAAACCAAATATTGCACTACTTACCGTGAATTACTAGCGGTAGTAACCTTTGTTAAACAATTTCGACACTTTTTATACGGGCGGAAATTCCTTATACGTACTGATCATTCCTCGTTAATTTGGTTAAAGAATTTTAAGGAGCCTAAAGGAATGGTCGCACGGTGGATTTCGCTGTTAGATACATACGACTTTGAGATAAAACATCGTCGTGGCGCTGCTCATAGAAACGCTGACGCTTTATCAAGACAGATACATGTAACACGTCATTGCAAACGACCAGATTGTCCACAATGCATCCCGAATACAAAGATGACCGTGGGAGCAATTACGCAGAAGGATGTAACTTCTGACAAAAATAATGAGCTGAATAATGAATTATTGGGACCCAGCGAATCGAATTGGTTAGAACGCCGGTATTACTGAAATTGCAGATGGAAGACGAAACCATCAGTACAGTTATTTCCTACTTAGAACAAAATAACACAAAACCGTGTATACGGATTCAAAACCAAGATTTAGTTACCTTGCTGAGACAGTGGGACCAACTCAGTATTGAAAACGCCTTACCCTACCGTAGATTTAATAGAATAGACGACGAAGTTTTTCTTCAACTTGTAGCGCCAAAAGCTATACGGCTACAAATTATGCAGCAATTGCATAACAACCGAACGGCTGGCCATCTTGGATGGAGAAAACACTGGGAAAATTGCGTTCTCGTTTTTATTGGCCTGGAATGACAAACGATGCCACTCCAAGAAACGGATAGTGGGAATAACTACATCATGGTTATCGGCGACTATTTCTCGAGATGGAAAGAAGCATTCGCGCTTCCAAATCATACGGCACTAACGGTAGCTGATAAACTAACCACTGAATTCATCTGTCGGTTCGGTACTCCAACAAGAATTCATACAGACCAAGGGAGAGAGTTCGAATCGGTGCTTTTCGCCGAAATTTGTAAGTTGTTAGGAGTTGAAAAATCGCGCACTACGCCATATCATCCCCAGTCAGATGGAATGGTCGAACGTTATAATCAAACCGCACAGATTATGCTTGCCATGTGTGTCGACGAGAACCGTTCTGATTGGGATGATCATTTGCCTTACGTAATGATGGCATACCGGGCTGCAATACATGAGAGCACAAAATGCACCCCTAATAAACTCATGCTCGGGCGCGAAATTTCTCTGCCAATAGACGTAATTACGGGCGCTCCGCCCGACAGTACAGAAACTGAGTGTCCTGTACAGTATGTAGAATGGGTAAAAGACGCGCTACAAAGGGCATACGAATTTGCGCATGAAAACATGCAATCAAGTTTTCAAACAAATAAAAGATATTATGACGTGAAACTTAAAACCCGGACGTTCGAACTTAACCAACTCGTTTGGTGTTGGTATCCACCTCAGGCAAATATTAAACTAGGGTTAGGATGGACCGGTCCGTACAATGTCACCAGGAGACGTACATATTATAAGGTTTTCTGCAAACGTATATCGTAAAATATCAGCCGCGAGACATAATGTAAAGCTTTTTCGGCGAGTGAGCGTAGCGAACGAGCTAAAAAGCTTCATGTTGTGTCGAGCGGTTTATATTTTACAATATTTGTTTGAAGAAAACTTGATGATAAATTTATCGTATTGTTAACTAGCAATCTTAATGGAATTTCTTACTTTTCAATGGCCATCTGCCTATAACCGGATGTTTCCTGATATATTCGGGTCAACGTTGGGTCAAACATTATGACGTCGCTGATATATTCGGGTCAGCTCATATTAGAGTCGGGTCAACTCTTTACGACGTCACAGTGCCGAAATACGGGAAATTGTGAAGGCCTCAGCAGGTCAATATAGGCATGGGGAAATACAATAATGTCTGATATAACGTATCAGATAACATCGTGCGCTACAGGGAAATCAAAAATTGTTCATGCTAATCACTTAAAACCGGTAGTCGGCGACGGATACATAATTCAATTGACAACTGTCAATAAAACTGGACAAGACTACACCGAAACTGAATCTGGAGATGTTACCGTTCATGTCGACAATGAAGTCGAAACATTTGTATATAAAACTGAAACCACCGAATCTATTGAAGCAACACTTATTGTCAGTCCAAAACCTCAATACACAACAAGAGGGCGTTTAATAAAACCAAGAATTCCATATACACCAAAATGCAAATTAACACCATATACAATTTACTGCACACAATAACATTTTTTTTTAATATTACAACATTTTTGTTGGCATTGTTATATGTAACATTTGGCTAGAGTAATTCATATCTCTGAGGTGTTTTTTAATAAGTGCTTATGTACACTAGCACATTAACATAATATCATGGGTCCAAAAGCTTTCGGTGATGTGCAAGTTGAACATGGAAACTTACTACCATTGGATGGTAGAGGAAATTTTGACTAAATGGTTAGTCATGTGTAGAATTTTGAATTTTACAGGAAGCAATGGGCTTCCAGTCGGACATAGTCTATATGAGTTAACCTACAATTAAACATATAACAATTTCAAATAAAAACATATTAAACCAATATCTTGAATTGTCTTACATTCTTCTCTTGCAGAACATGGGCATAGCAGATGAATACTTCAATTTATTAGATTACAACGAGGAGGATTTAGATACTGATTTAGCTACAATTCAAAATCAAGAAGTAGCTCAAACAATTGAGTTTGAGGTGGCAACACAAGTTGTGGCAGAGGATATGGAGAACCATGATGACCAGGATGATTCAATAGGGAAGATTGAATTTTTTTTCGCAGCAGGTGGTGTGATGAAGTGTCCGATTGAAGGAGGTACAGCTGGGAGGTTTACCTCCAAATGTAAATACACTAGGCACTGGACAGAAAAGCATGTGCAGACAAGCATACAATACCACTGCAGTGTTAGGAATTGTACGGTCACATGCAGAAGATACGATATGAAAACACACATTAAGGAGGTCCACAGAGAAGAAGATAGATTGAGGGTAGAAGACCTTACATGTAAGTGTGAGAAAACTGTCATGGAGAACAGGGAGTATATTGATCCAGGGTTCCTGACATTTAAAGGCAGAACTATTAAAACAGCTCCGTCTACTGCTTCTTCGACGTCCTCTTGTCCACCTGTTCAGTTCACCATCAATACTTCATCTATTGCCACGACCAACACCACAACTACATCTACTGCTGTGTCTCCCTCCATTTCTGCTGTCCCGTATTTCCCATCTCTAATTGCTGCCACTATGAATACATCTGTTGATCAAGAAGGACCAGAATACACAGTCATCGTACCTTCCAAGAATCCATCCTTTAGTAACTTACCATCTAGTAACATTTGTATTAAAAATGTATAATTTGTATTAAAAAAATGAAATTTGAAATTAAAAGATTGAATTTTCATTTTAATTTGATGAATACAAATACGAATACTTTATCTATCTAATCATCGGATCTCAGAGAGCATTGTTACATAAGTTGATTGTAATTTGCAAATAAATATAAAGTTAACAGATATCTAAATAAGTCAAATAACAACAATTACACAGTTCATGTTTTTCCTTAATTGAAAACGTTTAATTTTACAACAATATACAGATATAGTTCGACATACTTCTTCATTTTTGCAAGAAAGAATCCTGATAAATTTCTATTCTTTTGTCTTAACCTGTTTGGATTATAATCCTGCTCAATAGCCAATAGCTACATTGGAAAATTTGTTATTAACACCAGGTGTATCTTTGTAAAATTTCAAACATAATAATATGATAACTGTTTTATCATTTCTTCTTAATTTTGAAAACTGTTACATTCTTAACTTAAAATTCCTTTTAATTTTTGGATGAGGTGATTGAATACAACTCTGAAAGAGAACCACCTAAGCACCATTGCTGCCAAGATTCGTTCAAATTGGCCCAATAATTTCAGAGGACAATATCTTTAAGTTAAATGTTGATGAACCACGGATGCCAAGTGATGAGAAGAGTTCCAATAGCCTTTGAAGTCAAGTGAGCTCGAAAATTGGAAAATGATTAATACAAGGAATTTTGGTACAAATTGTATCTTTGTTTGATAAATGTCACCGAAACTATTCAAATTTTAGAAAAAGGATCACCTGTTGCTTGGTGTACTTCATATTTACGAAATAACGGTATGTTGTTTTTTTTGTTGACCAAAACAGTTATCATTCCATGGACTGTTACATTCATTACAAACTGGTGTTGCAAATTCATCCGGAAAAATTTGGAAAATATCGTCTTTAATAAAATCCAAAGATAAAAATACTGGACGTAATTTTTATGGAATTCTGAATTCAATTTCCTACGTTGATAGAGGTGTGTATATATATGTTGATGTATCGGCTCGTTTGTTTTTTTTTCAATTAATTCAAGGAAATGGTGAATAATATCTGGTACTTCTTCATGATTTATCCATGTAATCTCTACTATATTTACAATGTTTGCAGTGTGCATGTTGACAAGTAAAACAATACAGACTGGATGACCAAACAGATACTATACCAGGGGTAATTTCCTTAGGCAAAACAGCTTCCTTACTATCATTTCAAAGGTCCAATTCAACAAGGTTTGATCCCTACAAAAGATAAAAAATGTCAGATATACTGTTTGATGTACATTATCTTAGGTTTTCAAAGTATGTGGTCCTGACCAGAACTGAAGAGTAGTAATCCTACTAAATATGCATATCTTGAGCATCAAAATTGATTTTGTATTACTATTACCTTTAAATAAAAATAGACAAGTGACAAATACTACTGTTTGTTTAAATTATTATTGTGTTTCTTTTACAAAGAAGAATAATGTCTGATTATACAACATGTTCCACTTGCATTGAGGTGTGATTGTTTCTCCTTGTTGATAATCTCAATGAAACGTTAAAGATGAAGAACAGCAATAAAAGCCCTGTTCCTTTGCTGTAAATTTTGTCTTGTGCATGTTTTGATTTTGTGTCAAGGTCATGTTTACCGTATCCTTTCTTACCCATTATGTACAGAAAAATATCTGATAATGTTTTTAATTAACCACGTTAACCATTCACATATCCTTTAAATACAGGATTTTATTACCATCAAATCATTCTGAACAGGTATGCCGTAAGAATGATTTGAAAACAAAGGAATGGATATTTCAAGTTGATGAATGCAAATGTTTTTAATATATTTGGGGGCATTCTTCTTAAATAAATACATCAGAAGCAAAACTAACTTTAATTTACCCTTAAACAACATGTTCACTTAGATTAATTGTTTCAATGACTGAAGAGCAAAATGGGGAGAAAACGTACTGCAACTATTATAACGTATAAACCAAATTCATTTAGATATTTTTATTAAATGAAAATACCCCATTACAAATTGATTGTTTGACAGAAAGATGCACATGTAGAACCCCACCCCCCTTCCCAGTGTTCTATATAATGTAATAGAGGCTCATTGACAATTACTGCATATGTTTGTAGTTTCATTTATGTTCTTAATCAACTTAGCTATAGACAGCAATGGTGATGTAATTTTAAATACTTTTGCCCTATATGGTGTCAGATTTGAATTAAGATATGTTCAACTTGTTGATGAGATGACTTAGGTATAAGGATAAAAACCTAATACATCAGCTCGCAACAATCAATGTTTGGGCTCTGCCCTTGACTTTGATTGTGGCTTGAGGTGTTTTATACATATATCTTTAAAAGTTGTTCTGTTAGAATAAGTTTAATTGACTTGTTGAACATTTTTCAATCAAGTGTATATTAAAATTTGTGTCAGAAAAGCTGATCTTAGTCAACAGGTTTTGAAATTTTATCTTGCTGACAGTTAATATCAAGCATTTATTTGTTTGCACTTTCAGGTCTTTTCTATGAACGAACACAGTTTTCTTCACCAGATAACACAATATACATGAATATATACATTGTCGGAAAATATAGTTTATTCGCCACAAAGCAGGCAATGCTTGGTCAACCTTGCATTTCTACCTGTTCTGAGGCTTGTACAATAAACTGTATATTTACCAACAAGAAACTATATCTATTCTGTGACTAGGTTTTCTTATTTACAGAAAGAAATTGTAACACTTCCTTGAACTAACAAAATGTAAGACAACCTTATAACATTCATTTATATAAATATACTAACCTTGAAAGGAATATTTTAGGTGGTCTGATAATGATGATATAAATTCAGCCCTGGTTTCAAGACAGGTATAGCTGTACAACCATTTCACACCATCAGTAAAAGACACCACCTTTCTTTTGACCATGTGAGTTTTCCGTTTCTAAACGTTTTAAAAATATGTAAACTATAAGTTTACCAGGAATGTGACAATAGGAAATAAAATTTAGGCTTCAGGGTTTTATGCGTGCCAATGATTGATTAGTGTGTCATTGGTGACCTTTCCTTATATCTTTTGTTTTATTAATTGGTTAAAAAATGCCAAGTTGAAATAATAAGTGATTTTTTTTAAATTGAAGGCAAGTTCCTTTATAGAAAATTATTGTGTTAAACTAGAGGCTCCCAGGAGCATGTATCGCTCACCTGGACTTTGTTCATCTTGAATGGCAGCCTGGATCATTGCCGTTAAGTTCCAATTGGCTCACTGGTTTCAAACACGAAGATCTTTCATTGAACTTTCCCATTAGGTACTATGTTAAACTATGTCCAAAAGTACCCTATGCTTAACTATGTTCGGCTCTGGCAGCCATCTTGGATGGCGGGTGGGGTCATTTAAAAAATTCTAAAAGAGGATCTCATAAGGACCATTGCTGTCAAGTTTCATTTCAATTGGCTTAGTGGTTTCTGAAAATAGATCTTTAAGTAAATTTCCAGTAGGATCCTACGTTAAACTACGTCCGGCTCTGGCAGCCATGCCAGATGATGGGAGGGGTCATCGGATACAACTCTGAAAAAACAACACCTAAGCACCATTTCTGCAAACTTTCTTTCCCATTTGCCAAGCTGTACGTTCCCCATAAGGTCCTATGTTACACAATGTTTGGCTCTTGCCGCCATCCAAGATGGCGGGCAGGGTCATCGGATACAATTCTGAAAGAGGACCACCTAAGGGTTCATTGCTGCCAAGTTTTGTTCCAATCTTCAAAGTGGTGTCAGACAAGTCAATCTTCAAGTAAATTCCCCATAGGGTCCTTTTAGGCCAGGTGAGCTAAAAAAGACATAAGAAAACAACAAGGGAAATTCTAAGCTTAAAATACAATACAGTTATATCTCATAAGTTGAGAACACACACACAAGCTAGTGATGTTTCATTAATAGAAAAAGACGGTAACTCCTTAAAATGTTTTAAACAAAAAGCCACAAAAATATGCACATCACCGTTTTGAAATGGACAAGCATTTAAAAGTTCATAACTTCTGATTTAAACGTAGGATAAGCTAGCCTTCACAAATATCTGACAGATAAAAGTCAACAGATAAATATTTTGAAGTTAACGTATTTTTTTTTAGAAACAGTCACTTACCATTATTTTCTGTTTGCTTTGATTAAAGTCTGCTATTGCAAAGTCCGTAAAATCTTCATTACATGGTGAAAAATGGCTATCCTAATTTATTTGCATACAATATAATTGAAACTTATCATCAATAGGTATGCTGCGTCGCAATGATGCACCAGCTTCACATTGGACAAAGTTTGGCATATCCTGAAATGATAAAATTTTACAGTGTAATATACTGTTCCATACAAATCTGAAAGAAGGCTTACTATTCTGTATCATATGATTAATCAGTAATCAACTTCCACTTTATTTACAAGTCAGGCACAAACATCCATACTTGAAGGCAAATACATTCTTACTTTGTATCATAAAGCTACAACACTGATGATTAAATTTAATTTAAATTTCAGTTTATTTTAATTTTAGTGAACTTCCTGGAGGACTTTCAGATTTTTAAATTTCAGCATACATATTTGGCAAACTAATTTTGGGAAATCAGCAGTGAAATTTCAATTTCAATTAATATAAATTACTTTTGTCATGGTACATGCCTTAATAATATGTACATATGGTAACTCTACTATCGAACTTTAATCATTTAGAATTAAAAAGTTAAATTTAATATTTCACTGCGAAATGGTTTTGGGAAAATGAAAATTAAAGTACTAAATTATTTGTAGGTTCTGGTTGGGAAAAGCGTTGTAACAATTCAAATGTGTGTTCTAAACTTACAATTAAACGGAAAAACTGTAACCTCCAAGTGATTTTGGGGGAGAGCAGATTGTTAAACAGCCAGACATTTAATGTCACATCATCTTTTGAAAGACACAAGAACACGTTTTGACACCAAATTGATATATTGCTGATATAACCAAGAAGTAAATATTTTTGTCTGGCTAAATTAGCGATTAAAAAAAAAAAGTTTACACGAATTACAAAAAGAAACACAATTTGACTAATCCTATTTGTTTAGAAAGTTTGTTTGAAATATGGTTTAGCATGCTCGTTTAATGAGTAGTTATAAAATAATACACTTTATACTAAGCATTAAGGTAAGGTTTGCGCTCTCTCTGGATTTTTTAAATTATAATATTGTAGTAACGTGACATATTTATTTGTTCATTGGGGGGACCTCTCGTATTTCGCGGCATTTTTAAGAAAATCGCCCGTCCAGTTTTTTTGTAAAAACAGCTCAAAATATGGATTTTTGGTAGTTTTGTCATAATGTATTTATTTTACTATTTTCAAGAAATAATTTATGTAAGTATCAACACTATTAAATTTGTTAATGAAAATTGTAAAAATGATTATGTTCTAGATATTATCTATAAAATTTGCTTGAAAAGTTGAGAAAAAATTACGAAAACACAACATTTTAACATTTCCTTGTCAAAATAGAGACGTTGCCATGGCAACAAAAAGGTAAAAATGTCCTGTTTCCCGATCCCACGATTTCAATAAAAATTGAGAACTGATAGATTTTAATATTTCCATTATTATAAAACAATAAAATTCATATGTCCCCGATGTCGTTTCCATGGAAACGGATGCTATATGAACCCCTCTTAAACACACAAATAACGTATTTTTCGCGTTTTGTAAGAAAATAAATCACTGAAAGCCGTTTTCAGGGCATAATTTTTGCCCCCCAACCGCCGCAACGCAATGCGGGACATAGAAATGCCGAGCGTACGTCCGTCTGTCTGTCCTTTCGTCCCTATTGTAAGCGCTTTCACGCTTACATTCGCGGATTTTGATGAAATTCATGTGAAAGACTTGTTTTGATGGTATGGCAACAAAAAGATGAAAATGTCCTGTTTCCCGATCCCACGATTTCGATAAAAATTGAGAAATGATAGATTTTAATATTTTCATTATAATAAAACAATAAAATTCATATGTGTAAACGGATGCTATATGAACCCCTCTTAAACACACAAATAACGTATTTTTCGCGTTTTGGAAGAAAATCAATCACTGAAAACCGTTTTCGGGGCATAATTTTTGCTTCCCCCCCGCCGCAACGCAATGCGGGACATAGAAATGCCGGGCGTCCGTCCGTCCGTTTGTCTGTCCTTTCGTCCCTATTGTAAGCGCTCTCACGCCTACATTTGCGGATTTTGATGAAATTCATATGGAAGACTTGTTTTGATGGTATGGCAACAAAAAGATGAAAATGTCCTGTTTCCCGATCCCACGATATCAATAAAAATTGAGAACTGATAGATTTTAATATTTCCATTATAAAAAAAACAATAAAATTCATATGTCCCCGATGTCGTTTCCGTTTTCAGGGTACAATTTTTGCCCCCCCGGCCGCAACGCAATGAGGGACATAGAAATGCCGGACGTCCGTCTGTCTGTCCTTCGTCCCTATTGTAAGCACTATCACGCCTACATTCGCAGATTTTAATGAAATTGATATGGAAGACTTGTTTTGATGGTATCTATATCAAGTTCAAATTTGAGTGTGGTAACAAAGTACTAAGCAAATATTGTGTTGGATCTATTCAACTAAACGAAGTGCCATATGATGGGCGACATTGGACCACTGTTCTTTTATTTCCCATTTTACTGATGTGACTTATTAGTCGGTCGTTTTCTCATACGGATGGGAGGTTTGGCATGCCCTAAAACATGGTTTAACCCTCCATTTCCATTTGAAAATGCCTGTACCAAATCAGTAGTATGATACCAGGTGTTTGCTTATCTCCCGACATTGCCAATTTTTTTGAATTTGATTATGACATTTTCCTTGGAGTTCCATGTTTTTTATAAAGAAAAGGAGGAAATGATATTAAAATTCCATCTTTTACGCTATTGAATTACCTGTCAAATTTATCAGTCCAAGAAAGGGAAATAGAGTTTGTTCATGGCATTTTGAACAAATCAATACCAGTAATTAATGCCGGGGGTGGTCACAAAGTAGTCAAATCTCTAATTTGTTTATCTTTCTTAAACAATGATTCACTAAGGTAGTGATCCAAACATATATGCATAATTCTCGTGTTTGATGAATTGTTTGTATGCAGCTGTTTAGGAAATAGAATTTAATTTTAACTGTGTCAAAGAGAATTCACCGAAGCCATGTTGATTCAATTCACTCAAATCTGGACCACTAGAGAACATTGTACGAATTGTAACGCCATGACCAAATTCGTATTTTTTAAAAAAGGTTATATTGCAACTACTAGAAAAACTGGTGACCAAAGGCTCTCAAGAACCTGTATCGCTCGCCTGATTTATATAGGCAATAAACGGAAAAATGTGAAATTTCCAAACAGATGGTCATGGCGAAAAAACCTTAAACGTTGTAGAGGACCGTTCAATAAACATTTGTGTACAGTATGGCTTCAATCAGCTAAGTGGTGGCCATCTTGGATTTCAGATCATATGAAAATTATAAATCTGGTAGAGGACCATGTATAGATCATCTATGCAATGTACCAATTCAATAGCTTTTGTAGTTTCAGATAAAATGGTGCTAGTCTTTAATTTGCACTGAGGTGATCAATAAGAGTTCTTGCTCCATGTAGAAGGTCTTATGGAGACTTTGAAATGAAATACAACTGTTTCAATAAAGGCGCTATTACTTCAGTTTTGTGTTTTAAATGCTATCTTTCCCATTCTAATAAACTTGAACTTTTGATGTCTGGTTTTGTATATAACATTGGGTGACTTTGCACTTTGTGCCAGAACTATATATGGTATATCCGTTCATTTAAATATAGATACCTGGATACTGAAAAACTTGTAGATTTGAGAAATTTTGTCTTTTATGGCAGCATAATGATAGAATAGCTTTCAAACTTTTATGAGAAAATTATGTACTTGGAGCTCTTCTGATATCTTGGGACTTACTCCATCTGCAAACCATGCACAAAACACTCATACCAAACAATAAAAATGCAAATTGTAGTAAACAAAACCTTTGTATATTTGAATGCATATGTATATTTGAAATAGCAATTGTAACACAAAGTAAAGCTCTTTCATAAATAAACCATTTGTCTTAATGTGGTGAGAGTGGCTGACAGCATCTATGTGTACATGATATGTGTAAAAAATTTTAGCATAGGTGCACATTTTGGCTCATATGATCATAAAGAACACAACAATATAGTTAAGTCAAAACAATTTCATCCTGGAATATTTTTGCAATTTCCACTTTTCCCTAAATAGCTCACACTGTTTTTAACTTTAACCGTAGAGAAGTCAGGAAATTCTAATGTTACTAAAAATATAATATCTATGAATTATTCTACTGATAAGAAAGTAAGAAATTAATGAAAAATTTAATGGCAATTATGTGATTGCAATATTAGTGTGAGATACTGGTATACTGATTAATAAAAGTGTTGGCATTTTAGTGATAAAGTACATAATGCACACACACAGACACATATATATATATATGTATGTATGTATGTATATAAGGATTAATGCCGCAGTACTGATAAAAAGATAAAATATATGCGAACAAGATAAATTAAAATTGTATTGACAAACTGCCTTTGTCAGTGTCAACCTACTCTCAAATTTGATAAAAAAGAAAATAAGTTCTTTTGTGTTAGAATAATATAGTCATATATATACACATGACTTGTGTGCATATAAATTTGTGAAATTTTTCAGAGCAAATTTGTAATATGAATTGTAAGCCTTGTGATTTAAAAAGTCATTCTTCTTTCTCGAGAAAACTATAAATAAAATGAAGATGTTTGAATTTATTCAGATATTGATTGGTTACTTCAGCATCGATTATGCACCTCACCTTAGCAGAGAATTTTGAATAAGATAAGTTTACAAAATTACAATTAAGTATTTTGTAATTTTTCATTAAATTTGTGTTTTTCATACATAGCCAACCATTCTCTTTTCAAATAGGGTAAAATGTGATGTTGAGTATGATTGTTTTTCTGAGAACTTTTTTTAAATGATTACTGAAGTCAATCCTTATTGTATATATTCATGTACTCATGTATACTACACTAATTTAATAGTAAGGAAAATATGTTTTTAATATATAACACGCAACATCTGCATCAGTGATAAATAAAATGTTGACAAGTGTCCTAAGACAAACTTATTTTAGTTGATTAGACTTATCCAGGCTTTTTGATTGACAGTACTAGCAGAGATAGGGTGAAATCTGATACCACAGATAATACTTTGTAATAAGAAACAGATGACCTTCACTGGGTGTTAAAATACAATTCCTTACATCCTTTAATTAATTCAACATGACCAGCTGGAATTTGCATTGATAAATAAATGTGGCAACCATGACAATAAATTAATTGTGAGAAAAGTTTACTTCATTTTTTTAAACATGTTAAGGGCATACGATACAGTTTCGATCTACTATTGATTTTTCTTTGGGATTTTGCATATTGGTAGTTTTTTCACCGATCTTTCTAAAAATACAAAGATAAATACACCTTCATATGCTACTTTTTGAGATATATATGGTTCAATTTCCGTGATTTTTACGAAAATTGTGCAAATATCGTCTTTTCACCTATTTCGATAAAAATCAATTACTTTCTTGTTTTAAAAGATAAATGGATCGAGTCTTTTCATGAAAAAAACGAATATCTCTTCTCTTCCGATAAATACAATTTAGACAATTTTGTGTTATAAGTTCTTTTCATTTTTTTCAAAATATGTGATATATTACCAAAAACTTTGAATTAAGGGCATACGATGCACTTTCGATCTACTATTGATTTTTCTTTGAGATTTTGCATATTGGTAGTTTTTTCACCGATCTTTCTAAAAATACAAAGAAAATTACACCTTCATATGCTACTTTTTGAGATATTTAAGGTTCAATTTCCGGGATTTTTACTAAAATTGTAAATATCGTCTTTTCACCTATTTCGATAAAAATCAATTACTTTCATGTTTTAAAAGATAAATACATCAGGTTTTTTGCATAAAGAAAACGAATATCTCTTCTCTTCCCATAAATAAAATTTAGACCATTTTGTGCTTCACGATCTTTTCATTTTTTCAAAATATGTGATATATTACCAAAAACTTTGAATTTAGGCACGATACATCTACAAATCACATAATATTGTCCTGATAATTTGCTATCGAATGCAGTTTCGAAATTAAGGGGTCCATGATCTCATTTTTTAGATATTTTGAAAAAAGCTGTCGACTTTTTATATGCCCGTCAAAATTTTGACGGGACGTATTATGGTATACAAATGTCCGGCGTCCGGCTGTCCGTCGTAAACATGTCGCGCCGTAACTTGTGAACAACTTATCCAAATTTCATGAAGCTTAACATAGTTGTTTCTTATGATGGTCAAATGATCTGTATACTTTTTGGTGAAAATCAGATTAAAACTTTTTGAGTTATGGGACTTTGTAACTAAAACAGGAGTGTGTTTTTTTTCACATGTCGCGCCGTATCTCAAAAACGATTTATGATTATTGCTTAAAACTTTACACACTTCTTAGTTATATTAATCTTAAGATCTGTATACTTTTTGGTGATGATTCAAAATTTTATTTTAGAGTTTTTGAGTTTTTTTGTAAAAAAAAAAAGGGGAGGGGGGGTTCACATGTCGCGTCGTATCTCAAAAACGATTTATGATTATTGCTTAAAACTTTACACACTTCTTAGTTATATTAATCTAAAGATCTGTATACCTTTTGGTGATGACTCAAAATTTTATTTAAGAGTTTTTGAGTTTTTTGTAAAAAAAGGTTTTTTTTTACATGTTGCGCCGTATCTCAAAAACGATTTATGATTATTGCTTAAAACTTTACACACTTCTTAGTTATATTAATCTAAACATATGTATACATTTTGGTGATGATTCAAAATTGTATTTAAGAGTTTTTGAGTTTTTTGTAAAAAAAAAAGGGGGGGGGGGTTTCACAATTAATGTTTTGTTAAAAGGTGTTTTTTTTACATGTTGCGCCGTATCTCAAAAACGATTTATGATTATTGCATATAACTTTACACACATCTTAGTTATATTAATCTTAAGATCTGTATACTTTTTGGTGATGATTCAAAATTTTATTTTAGAGTTATTGAGTTTTTTGTAAAAAAAAGGGGTGGGGGGAGTTCACATGTCGCGCCGTATAACAAAAACGATTTATGATTATTGCTTAAAACTTTATACACTTCTTAGTTATATTAATCTAATGATCTGTATACTTTTTCGTGATGATTCTTTATTCTTTATTTTATTTTTGAGATATTGAATTTTTATTGAGCTTTATGGTAAAAAGGGTAGTCTTTTTTGGTAACATTTCGCGCCGTATCTCTACTGCTTAAAAGTTTACACGCTTATGTTTTGCCGTGTTCCCATATACATCCCACCAGCTGCTCCATTAAATAAAGTGAGATTCCAAAAACATTTATTTTTTCACAAGACCACGGGCGTATCATGCGCTCGTGGCACAGCTGTTTATTAGGCATTGGTACAACTTTTGATTTTAAGCGGGAAATGACGTGCCATCATAACGCAAAACAGATACTCGTGTGGTCCAGATTCCCGTGTGTATGAATAAAAGGCTTGGCATCACTATCTTTGAAAAGAATTCCTGATCAAATTATATGTTTTACAACAATTTTGCTTATTGTATCTTTTGTGTTAAATGTCCTGTCACCAATGGGACATAATGCTGTGGAATGCGTTGCCTCTGTAAAAATAATTTTTATAAAATTGTTTTTTCCATATATATCTGGAGATACTGACAATTTCCGATTATTGAAGTTCTGTTTCTATCCAAAGAAATACATGTATTTAAACGTATATGACTAGCGTTTCTCTGCATATATATGTCTAATTAGTATTTGTACTCTATTTTGAAAAAAAGCAAATTACCATAAGTTAGAAAGTCCGAGAAATTAATTCTGTAATTTCATTTTTATTAGATGATGTACAAAAATGTAAAGGTATCTGCATGATACATGGAAGTTCCTCACAAAATTCATGCACTTAGGGATTTTACAACTACATGAACTATAAATACAGATGTCAATGTATCTTTATCTATTCCAAAAGGTAAAACTTTCCGCCATGAAACCCATTAAAACGCCATCCTTTAGTTTTGGTGGGGTTCCTGCTACTAGTTTCTGTGTGTACTTTTTAGTATTTTGTGTTATTTGTTGTTTGTCGTTTGACTGTCGTCTTTTTGGTGTTCCTGATTGTGTTTTTTTGTCCACTGATTTCTCTCTCTGCGCGAACCGTTTTATGACGTAACGTTATTTTCTGTGAAAAGGAGACATCAGAATTAGCGACGTTGCGGGAAAAGGAAAATGTTCCTGAAAAGTTCTAGTTGGACGTTATCTCCCCTGTAACTGTATCGTATGCCCTTTAACATGTACATGTACATTCAATGTATAAATTTAACAGATACATAATATTAAGATACTGAAGATTTGATACTCTTTCTTAGTTTTAAAATATCTCTTTAGAAAAGTTATATTTATATTCTTTGCAAAATTAAACTAGAATTTTAAACAAGAAGACAGTATCTTTATATAAAACTAAGGAACTAAAATTAAGCAAGAAAAGGGTGTATCTTATATACAACTTATCATTTATCGTATTCTCCCACTCATTTAGACTGCAAACTGTACATGTATACATCTTCATTTTTCATGAATTGCACAATTGTTTAAATTGATTATAAAAATCATAAAATTATCTCCAATATAAAAAACAATAATATATTAACAACTGAACTTAATTATTTTAAGTAAATGGTGAAAGTGAATAAGTCAGAGAATATAAGGCCAAGACACATAACTGTATCTGTAATATATAATACTGATAAGGATTAAGATAAAAATTAAGCATGCAATCCCTGTGTCAGCAGGTGATGACATATTTACAACCTTATAATTAATGAAAACAAATAGAACTGGATAGTTTCAACCCACTAAAATAAACTATAGGACTTTGTCTATGGAGAAATGTAGCGACACATTACGGAAACTGGCCAAGTTTAAAAACGTGCATCTTTTATGATGAATCACTGTTTGAATACACATTAATTTGCAAAAATATAGATATGTTTTGAAAAAATATTAGACGCTTTTATATTTATTAAAAATTATAGTTAAATGCAGAAAACAAATACATGTACATGATATTTCACTTTAAAAAATGCAGAAGAGTTCATCATTAATCAATACATCATTAAAGTAGGTTCAAATATGAAAAAAGGTGAACCTTATATATTATTCTTACACTGGAGTTTGATATATATCTTTGAAAGAATTATTTAACAAGATCTTTCAAGAATGATATTAGATGTTATAATAGAGAACCTTAATACCTTGTCTTTGAACGAAACTGTTTTAACCCCACCGCATTTTATTTATGTTATGCACCTGTCCCAAGTCAGGAAAGTATGGTCATGAATGTCTTTGTCTCGGTTAGATTTTTTGTTTATTCTATGGAGATAAATACTTCTGAATTACTCTGGGCCATTCAGGGCTTATGGCATAGGTATAAAGCAAATCATAAAACATTAAGAGAACTACTTGCACACCAATGAATATATCTTGAATAAGTATATCCGTACCAAAATATCAGAAAATGTCATACAGAAATAGTACAATTGTCGAGAAAACAATTTCAGCACACTGATATTCTTCGTTTGATTATGGATGTATGCTTTATAGAATAATACATGGCTTCTTCCATATTGTCCTTGTTATCAGTCCGGGGCCTTGGAGTCGGCCCCGAGGACTTTAACGCAAGGGATAATATCAGTTGAGGGTTAATAACAAGGACAATATGAAAAAGGCCATTTATTAATGTAATGATCACATATTTTGCCACTAACAAGAAATAATTTTACTACTAAATTAGAGTTTCCTGTCGTTTGACCAGCGTCTTGCTATTCCTACATGATACATGATAAGACAGTTATTTACAGCTGAGTGGAAAAAACTTCGTTGATGCTCACTAGAGGGCAGACTCACGAGAGGACAGATAACATGATATTGCCCTCGTATAATAATATTGCCCCGGAGACAAATAACAAGCTACAAATTTCGTTTTCAAGTATCATGTGTTTCAAAAATATTGCCCTCCTTAATTAATATTCAGTAATTAGCAATTGAAAGATTTATAACCTTAAACAAAAGACAAATTAAAGATTTTTTCTGATTTTTAAAATAAAACCACCATAAAGAAAGAAACAATGAACACAATATAAATGAAGTAAGAAAAAAGAACTTTACAAGAGATGAGAAAGTGATATTAACGCATAGCTTTAATAATAATAATAATAATAATAATAATAATAATAATAGATATTATTAAAGACCTTTTATATATAGAGATATTAACTGTCTTACATTTTAATATGTTGTAGCGTTGAACTGTATACGTGAAATAATTAAAACGTGGCAGTTTTGATTTTGTTATAATTTTATATTCTTACACAGTCGATAATGACATTCGGTCTGTCTGAAACTCACAAACAATAATTACTTTTATTCTACAAAAACTAACAGGATAAATAATAATTTTATATATACATGTTTTGTCATTTTACTATTGATAAAATAAAATTGTTTCTATGATAAATAAAAGAATAAATGATAGTGTCATGTGTACTTTAAATGTCTAATGTATAGAAACATTAATTGCATGTAAAATACAACCATGCACTGTTCAATTGCTAAAGACAATTATTGTTACGGATATTATATCTATAATGTCATCATCAATATAAATAGCTATGAATTCGTTAAAGTTTCTGTAGTGCAATTTGATGTTTTCATTTCCCTGTTTTACATTTTATTGATATTCTATTTCAGAATACACACAGAAGTAACTTTATAATTGAACTGTATAAAAGACAAAGATGTGATTTAGCAGTAAAGAATGAACACTACCGTTGGAGTGAGAAAAAATTCGGTTTTAATTTATTAAATTTATAAAAAAAAAGTTTGTGTATTTTCAACTGTACGTCCGTCTGTATGCTTTTTCGTTATGAACCCACTCTATGATGAGTTTTGTCTGATTTTGAGAAATGAAAACATCATATGAACTTCATTTAACTGTACTTTCTATTTACGAAGATGGTTGGTGATGTGAACAGGTCTATTATTTAATCATTTAACAGAGTTAGTATTTAATTAAAAGTAAACAGAACTTGAATCTCAAAAATTTTTTCACATTCGACCCTATTTTTTTCCTAATTTTAAGTGTACATTTTAAGTTCCTATAATTAGTTTGATTTCTCACACACTCCGAATTAACCTTCTGTTTTGGTCCATTTTTGTTGAGAGTCTTTACGTAATAAACAAATACATAACAAAAAAATTGAATTGATTGTTCACTTGTGAATCAGAATTCTGTAACAGGTTTTGAGTGGGCCCTGTATTTTTAAGTGATTTGCATGTTTTTCTATTAATAACGTCTACACTGCACTTTAGTTTGAATCTACAAACGATGAATTGGGGAGACAATATAGAAACACATAAACCCAAACTAACCTGTTTGACACCCATCATACATTAAATGGTACTAAAAGGAGTATTTACCAATATTCGGAAAATAAAGTGTCAGGCGAGGGCAACAAAATTATGTTGTATTGAATTCAAGTCAACGATGTCATAAAGCTGATCCAACATTATTTAAAAGTGATCTTTGTGTGTGATTTAGTAAGCTAACCCGATCTCACACAGCGCAGAGTACCATGGATCAATTAACCTTCGTAGCATCAAAGGTAAAGACCAGGTGCGTCGACAGTCATTTATTGGTAAATCATTCGAAAAACATAAGGTGTAACAAGAGCAACATCAGGTGTAATGTGTCCATTTTAACGATCAATAGGTTCACAATGACGACTTTAAAGTTTTCATTGTGATGGCATTAAACTATTGGCAGGGCGAGATTGCTGTCTCACAAACTGGTTATACATTGATATGGCATCACTCCAAAAGTTGTACGGTCGTCATCACGGATTGATTTGCAGATATAAAGTTTCTATCTCGCGTATGAGACTAGATATCTTCAGTTAGATTTCCCAACCTTCTGGAACGTACACCTCATCGGACTTGACACTTCACTTTTACTCACTTGTAATGTGACGGGTGAATTTAACAGAGCAAGACATTCATACCCTTCCGGAGCACCTGATGTCACTCCCGGTTTCCAATTCCTGTGCGTCTTTGTTCTTTTTTTGTTTAGATAATTATACGTTTTTATTCTGTTATTCCGGAGATTAAGATTATAATTATAATATGAGAGAGACATATGGTGTACTAGATAATTTTCCATAAAAATATTAACATTATCTAATATGTGAATCAATAAGTTTTCATGGTAATTATGTGTGCATTTTGCCCCTTCGCACTCCAATTTTGTTTGAACTTATGCTGATGTTTGATCTTTGGTTGATGTTTAATTATTGGCCCTTATTTGTGTTGAGTCATTTCACAATTGACATACTTATCCAAATAGTAATCAAAGAGACTTGCAGTAGTGCAATTTCAATTACCAGTCACAACAGAAATAAATACAAAACTCGACATACAAACAATAAACACTGTAACCTTCAACCACAATAAAAAGTGTGTATCCAGGTGGGTTATAAATTACTAAATACAAAACAAAATACAAAAACTAGACATTGGAACCCACAACCACAATAAAAAGTGTTTATCCAAGTGGGTTATAAATTACTAAATACAAAACAACACACAGAACTAAACACTGGAACCCACAACCACAATAAAAAGTGTGTATCCAAGTGGGTTATAAATTACTAAATACAAAACAACCCACAAAAACTATACATCGAAACCCACAAGACCAATAAAAAGTGTATATCCAAGTGGGTTACAAATTTCTAAATACGAAGCAACATACCACCACTAAACACTGGAACCCACAACCATAATAAAAAGTGTGTATCCAGATGGGTTATAAATTACTAAATACAAAACAAAATACAAAAACTAGACATTGGAACCCACAACCACAATAAAAAGTGTTTATCCAAGTGGGTTATAAATTACTAAATACAAAACAACACACAGAACTAAACACTGGAACCCACAACCACAATAAAAAGTGTGTATCCAAGTGGGTTATAAATTACTAAATACAAAACAACCCACAAAAACTAAACATCGAAACCCACAAGACCAATAAAAAGTGTATATCCAAGTGGGTTACAAATTTCTAAATACGAAGCAACATACCACCACTAAACACTGGAACCCACAACCACAATAAAAAGTGTGTATCCAAGTGGGTTATAAATTACTCAATACAAAACAACACACAAAAACTAAACACTGGAACCCACAAGACCAATAAAAAGTGTGTATCCAAGTGGTTATAAATTTCTAAATACAAAGCAACATGCAAACACTAAACACTGAAACCTACACCACAATACAAAGTGTTATCCAGGTGGGTTATAAATTACTAAATACAAAACAACATACAAACTCTGAAACTGAAAACTACATCAACAATACGTGTACAATAAAAAGTATATATCTACGTGGGTTATAACTTAATAAATACAACGTAAAAAACATGAAAACTCAATACAGCAACCACAATTTAGTAGCAATGGTAATCCCAGTGTTTCGGAAGAGAAAATAATCCACACGGAGCTAACCCCCATGAATATTTCTCTCAAAAAAAGAGATATTGCAATGATAAGCAATGTATTAATGAAAATGTATTGCTACCAAAGAGTTTATGCGTTGACATAATAATCATATTATTGTGATAAAGTTTTCAGGCAATAGATTTGGCAATTTTGTTAAATTAAGGTTTATACTCCATCAAACAAAGTTATGACACTTCCTGTTTTTTCTTAAATGTTTAGGCTCAGTTTGATTTTTTTGGGTGTTTATTTATTTTTTTTTTACTTTATAAAGTTTTCTCATTGGGCGTTTCTGATGGAAGTTAAAACAGAAATTACCTCAAAAAGAAGGATTTAGGTTTCTGAGTTTAATATAAAGTCTCAAAAAATCATCCAAGAAAATGCAGGCGAATGCTCATACTGTCGACTGAAGAACATCTGTTACAACATCAATTGTATATGACAGAGTTTATGTGAAAATAATTTAGTTTGATTTGAACACTGCATTTTGATTGGATTAACATTAGTTATACTGTTATGGCCTTCTTTCACTCTAGGGTACCGGAAATTGCTAGATTTTACAATAGGGACCGTGCCCTTAAAGTGTATTTTTACGATCGTATTTTAGTTGAAAGATGTTTCCATTTCATCGGTATGTAATTTCTTAATGAATTATAGGATTTTAATGTATTTTTACCTGGAATAACCCTGCAAATTGTGTGAGCTTATGTTTCCCGAATACGGAGACTGCCATCTTGTTGTTCATAGCGCACATACGTAGCTAAAAAAAGTTCGGGAATCCTTATTATTGTAAGATTATGACGTCAGATAATTGGAAGTTTGAACATGCGCAGCCAAAAAAAGTCAGGAAATCCTTATTATTTTAAGATTATGAAGTCAGATAACTGGAAGTTTGAAACAGCTGATTGACGGGTAAACCTCGTGGATTTGTTTACCTTAATCTGACATATATCGGAGTTGGGGAATTGCATTAGATGGATGAGAAATGTTATTGCATTTATTTTAAATCATACAAAATGTGTTTACCAACAAAAAAATCCATGAAAACATTACATTTATAGTGGATCCCCTAATATTTTTTCAACATGAAATGGGTTTTGGTTTTGGTTTGGATTTGATTATGTACATGTTCATGCTGGATGTTCCCAAGAAAAGTCACTGAAAACCTTGGTGGATTGGTTTAGTCAATGGAGAGATATTTGGAGATAAATTGTAATTTTTTATTATACTTATTTTTTTTGGAAAAAGTGTAAATTAGTAAAAAATCAGAAGAAGGAAAAAAATGTAAAATACAGACTCAAACATATAAAAACACACACAAAACACAACGTGATTGCCTGTTGTCTTACAAGATTACCAACGGATTAATCGACCATTCGTAAATTCAAATAGCCCCATGTTATTATTGATGATTGAACCAATGTATCATTGTACTTCTGTTTGCAAATTAAATTATGAGAAATGTTTGCAATTTTTGAACAGGTTATGCTTCCGTAAACAGACCCAAACCAAGCTATTGATGTATAGTCTGTTAAAAAATTGGGAACATTCCTTAAATGTATGTAAGAATAAAAATAGGTCAAAAGTAGTAACATTGATTAATAATGCTCATTTATTTCATAATACGAAAAAATAGCTCTAAGTCTTTAACAACAAAATCGACCATGTGTATCCAAGACTAGTACAACCAGTAGACACCTCTTGGACAAAAGGTAAAAAAAATTGATTAATAATGCTCATTTTTAAATTTTTTTAATTTCATTCATTATGATCCAAAATTAACAAACAAAGTGAAGTTGAACTCAAGTTTCATAATACGAAAAATTATCTTTATGTCTTTAACAAGAAAATCGACCATGTGTATCCAAGACTAGTACAACCAGTAGACACCTCTTGGACAAAAGGTACTAAAATTGATTAATAATGCTCATTTTTAATTTTTTTTAATTTCATTCATTATGATCCAAAATTAACAAACAAAGTGAAGTTTTACTCAAGTTTCATAATACGAAAAATTAGCTTAATGTCTTTAACAAGAAAATCGACCATTTGTATCCAAGACTAGTACAACCAGTAGACGCCTGTTTTTTATTGCTGTCAGTGTCAAACAGGAACTGTGTCCTATTAAATTATGGGAATAGTGTTTCCAAAGATGGGAATGGTATTCCCGACAATCGGAATTGTATTTCCGTGAAATTGTATAGCGTGTCGAGGATGAGGATGAGGATGATCACATTCATTTACAAATAACAAAGTGATACACTGCACAGGGTGTCTGTTGAAGCGGTTAAGTAATTTTTCTGTTGAAGTATTTATCTTTTTGAAAACTACTTGATTTCTGGTAAGCATGAACTGTATAGGTATCTCGATGTTCCTAATTGCAACCAAATATTTTACAGTAGCTATTCCTTGTCCTTTATCATTTATCCATTGTCCAGATTCTTGACTTAAAACTACACAAGCCTGCAAAATATGCCAAAGAAAATAACAATAACGTATTGATACTGTGTCACTGCACATGCAATGTTTTTTCTTCTACTTTTATTTGAATTAAAAGTGATGTATTTAAATTAATGATTACTGATTTGCCCGATGTTGTGTCTGTAGTTTGCTCATTTATTTTTATGCATTAAATTATGTTCTGCAACAGGTTCGGATGCCGAATTGAATAAAGGTAAATCGATAGATGATGCGGTTATTATTTCATTTTCTTTTTGTGGTCATTTGAAATAAAAACTTTGTATATCGGTTTTTTCCTATTTTATCTCATATGTCTAATCGGTAAAAATGGATAAAAATTAGGAAAAACTTCCGCTTCCGAAAGGACATGACCTTATACACACATGGCATTTATTCATGTTTCAATCCTTTATATGACACAAGCTGAACATTTCCCTGGTTTCTATGATAATTAGTAACCCCAGTTCGGTTTAAAAGCTTAATGTTAGCTGGCCCGAGACCACAATTATTTTATAGTTCATGTTCATATTAGTATCAAGTCAAATAAAGTATTACTCCAGCTAAAACTGTATAATCTTTCTTTTATTCAATGTACACTCATAACATGAAAATATGTCAAAATTATAGAAAACTAATAGTACTTAATATGAACATCAATTAATCATCTTTTAGAAACCTTTGACAAAATTATATTGATATTTTAAAGTACCTAATTTATAAAATAACAGCATAATTTTTGTAATTTTTATTGTGCCTTATTTTAACAGTAAATTCTTATCTGAGTCAATTTACTGTGAAGTGCTTATATAAGTTTTAAAATCCTGAGAAATAAAGAAATTGATATATATTTCATTTTGTCAAGAGGGTTTTATTCCATAAAAAATAAATATCTCTTAGATACAAGTTCTGAGAACCAGTCTAAACACCTTGATTTTTTTATGTCTTTCAGCGCATTTGGCTATATGGTGGGAGGCCATTGTCATTGGTGGAGAAAGCAGGAGAATCCACAGATAACCAACATGCACCAGGAATGCTGGAAGCACTGGTTAATTAAGATAGGAATTCAATACAACTTGCCACAACCTCGTCCACCGTGACAATATTATGGAAGAACACTCGTCCTCCGTGACAATATTATGGAAGAACACTCGTCCACCGTGACAATATTATGGAAGAATACTCGTCCACCGTGACAATATTATGGAAGAACACTCGTCCACCGTGACAATATTATGGAAGAACACTCGTCCACCGTGACAATATTATGGAAGAAGACTCGTCCACCGTGACAATATTATGGAAGAACACTCGTCCACCGTGACAATATTATGGAAGAACACTCGTCCACCCTGACAATATTATGGAAGAACACTCGTCCACCCTGACAATATTATGGAAGAACACTCGTCCACTGTGACCACAACACACTAAATTATGCTGGCACACACGATTATGGATACCAAAACAATGATTGAGTCTTTATCAAAGTATCAAATGAAAATAGAGGAGGGACAGTTTTCAGTTATTCTAATTAGGAGGAGTTTAAGAAAATATATATTTTTAGATGAAAGTCGAGAAGATATGAGCCATAATAAAACAAACTCCAAACAAATCGAATATAATTTCTGTATGAGGAATGTTTGACACTAGCTAATATAAAAAGGGAAATTTTAACGCCTATTTTGATCAAAAGCTTCATGTCATTGTCATTGGCTGTCAAAAGGCATTCAAGGATTGGAATCGTTGTACCAGGACACTGAAAAGCGCTTTGATCACCTGTCATTTAGCATCTTCGTCATGAAGGAAAACAACACAACTGCACATGGTAATTATCTCTCTAATTGGGAGAACATTTCGTGTACCCCTAAACGATTTTCCGTCACCGCTGGTGTAAAATCATTGATTTTAACCATATAACTGTGCTATGTCATAGCTTTCTTATGTTATCGGACGTAGTTTGTAATTTACAATAACATATAACATTATTTGCAAATTGAATTTTAATTAAACTATGCAAATGTTTGTAAACAATACCAACAAAAATAACTTTGAAGTACTAAGAAATTGTGTGGACATGGTTAAATGCAAAGATTCAAAATATGACAAGATGATGTAAATATGTTGCAATATTCAAGGTTTAGATGTGGAAATGACGCCGGAAAAAATACTAAGGTAAAGTATTAACAATAAATTAATAACTGACAGCAAACGAAGTTGAGTCTAATCGGAAGTTACATGAAGGTTTATAGGATATGATAGAATACAATTCATTTTTTTCAACGTAATTGATCCCAGGTCTGTTTCAAAAGGAGGTTACCAAATCTGAAATCTTAAATTAACACCTCTATAGTCATTTTGACTTATTTTTGTATTGCGTTCACTTTATTTCATTTTCTATCTAGTTTTCAGAGAGTATGTTATGTTGATAAAATACAATTAATTTTATAGTGTCCCTTGCTTAAACGTTACATATTTTTGAATGAAATTGACAGTTAACCACTATCTTATTTTTACCTTTATTTTTAAACAATAAATATATTAAATATATTACCAGATAAAAATAAAAACGGGATTATTTCTTGGTCTGTTTGTGTTTGTGATGTCATTAAACACCTATAACAGTTGATATTAATTCAACACAAAATTCAAAGAATATAGATTTTTTTTTAATCTAAACGTATGATTTTTATCTTTTTAAACCTATGCTTAATATGAAGAGTCAGATGATCAATAGTTAAAATATAATAGACCTCTAAATATCATTATAAAACGTTGATAAACAAATAAGACATAATAGCAAGGTACTTTGACCATTGCTCCGCATAAAGATCGATACTTGACAAGTAAGTGTCTGACTACCACGGGGATAACATAATATTGCATAGAGGTGTCAAACATCCTTATTTTCGAAGATATGGTTTTCATGTAGTTTGGAACATTTTCCTGCATAGATATTCTTTAACATATATCACTAGTAGCACAAATATAATATATTAGGTCATGTTTGGAAGGATATAAAAAACATACATTCCGATTAAAAAACCTATGTGCTTTGTATGTTTTGTTGAACTAAAATGTACAGTTATATAGTATAATTGACACGAAAGAACACAATACAGCAAAGAGGGGAAGAATAAGTGTGATTAACCGAGTGGTAGTTTATCTTTTAACCATATTTTCCAAATTATAGACTAATGCCTCCTCCATGCAATAGTGTGCTACCCCTGCAGGTAACAAAATCATGGAGAAACAATTTGGGATATATAAAGACATGGCCAGCAAACATGACAGTATTTTGTGTCATAGAGGAAATATTACAGAATTAGAATAAATAATCAGCTTAAAACATTTTTTATAAAAGGCAGGAGAATATTATCTTATCTGGAGAATCGACATACCATTGAGGGTATCACTTTAAAATAAATTGATTATAAGAACAGTATTTTGATATTTTTCTCAATAGATGGGGTACTATCCCATATGGATGGCCATCATAACACAGAATTAAGTTATTAAAACATAATTGTAACGTCTAGATACAAGAAATGTTGACACATGGGAGACAAAAGGTCAAAGGTTACCTTTGAATAAACAGGACAATGCTATGAACGAGGATAGCTATTTCTTCCCCAATACTTTGCGTATAAAATAGTCGACATAATGAGACAACAACCAGCTGATATTAATTGAGAGCAAGATGGGTTTTGAAAAGTGGGGATGAATATTTTGAAGACATAGTCCCTAGCGTACAGACAAAATAGACCACGGATACCGGTGAAAATTAAATTTCATCTTAAAATAACATTCCATTGTTCCCCTCATGTAAAATCAGATATCTAAACACTGTGTTACAGTTTTTCTCCTATTTCCTACATTTTGAATTCTTTGTCAGAGTTTTTTCAATTCTGTTTACCCATCTAATCTTCCATTCCAGATATGACAATGAATACAAATCAAAAATACTTCAACACTATTTGAGTTAGGTCTTTACTGCTTTCGGCTTTGATTTTGTGCCTTAAAAACAAAGCAAAGCAAAATAACTTACCATTGTTGTGAAATGAAAGACGCGTTTCCTGGCGCGCTTTTTAAGCGGAAGTAAAGCATGTATTATCACGTGGTCACACAAAAGGACAAATTCTAAATTTTTAGCATGAAATCAAAATGAAAAAAGAAAAACCATTTAAAGCAAACAGAATAATTGGAGAGAAATTTTCAACTAACACTTTGCGTTTGCAAAGTAAATACCAGTGTAAAAGTTGTAATTATGGCAGTCATGACTTCAAGTTATTATATAGGAAAAATTGGGGATTATAGTTCAGCTAGTAAATATTTAGGTTAAATGCAACTGTTCTAATGATACCGGAGCGAACCTCTGATCCAATAGAATACTCATGGTCCGTGTATAAAGCGGCCAAACATTTTTCAATCTATAAAGACATTTTGATAAATAGAAAAAATCTAATCAAAATTAATTTTGTCTTTTCCTCCAAATTATTATCAATGAAAAATTGAAATATTTATATTATTTTTCATTTTCCATTTGAAAATATTGAAATAAAATTCGTTCGGAAATTGAAAAATTGAAAATGAAATTTGCTTTTTCTTTTTTTCAATTAAGATTTTGATTTGAAAATTGAAAAATAAAATTTACGATTTACATCTTCATTTTTCATTTTTCAATTTTGATTTGAAAATTGCAACTCGATTTTCAATTTTGAATATTAAAAGTGAAATCAAAAATTGAAAATTAATCTTAAGACTTTCAAATTTCATTTTTTCCATTAATGAGCAGGAATACACAATTCATTAAATGTCTATTTCGCATTAACCATGTTTGCAGTGCAGTGTTATTAAATTCTTATATCCATCGATGCTTTCAAAATAAAAATGGTAACAACAGATACACATACCTTGTCATTGGTAGAGATAAATCGTACTTTGTTAAAAAGCACTCTGAATGTTAGAAATAGGCAACAATAGGTGTATGAAATTCAAGTCAACAATATCATCAAGCTAACCCAGCATTATTGACTAGACATCTGTGTGTGTGGTAATAAGCTAAACCGACCTCAAATAGCACACAGTACCAACGCCCAAAGAACATTGGTAGACATCACATGAACCCTAAAGGGAGAGATAAGGTGTGTCGACAGAGTGAGCATCTCCTGCTCTGCCGGTTAAAACTGGTTTAACCCTAACACTATTTAGTGTCTGTACCAAGTCAGACTATTTGACTATCTATTTTGTTCATGTTTGTGTTTTGTGCTCTTTTATGTTCTTTTTTGTCCAGCGTTCTGTCAGATGGTTTGCTTTGATTGATTGGTATGTCATTGTTGACCTTTCCTGTTATCTATTTTATTGTTTGTTAGCAACACCCGTCATGTGATAACCAACGAAAGATTCATCCACAGAGTGTCCAGTCTGGGGAAATTATTGTTTATGATATCAAAGATGAACGAAATGAAAAGCTCATGACAGAACGAAGAATTCACGCATACGTTGAGACACAGAAAGAGCATATCGGTTAAACCATCTCTTCATGTCCGGAAAAATTTTCTAAGAGAAAACCTCAGTCTTTCATTCTCTTATCCTTGACTAAGTAATCAAACTCATTTGTCATATATCTTCGTTCTGACACGTCCATCATCTCCAATTTTGATGTGATTTCTTATCGTGACTTGTTTTCTACTTTACAGGTCATGATTGGATGACATTTTTTGAATTGCACTATTAATTTTGTTCTCACTTTAATCAAACATAGAATTGCATCTTAAGCTGTTCAATAAGATTTAACTTGAAAAGAATGCTTGCAGAGTTTTCCGGATCAGTCTCCTCGAGGTACGCAATTTGCCTCCAGTTCAGTCATTTTTAACATAATCTGTTAAGGAATATTATAAAGAATTTAATGCCCCGTTAAAGAGGTTTATTTCAGAAGCAGATGTCTCCCGGCTAATTTTGTGTATACAGGTATTCCAAAAATGTCTCGTTTACTTCTCCCAGTTAAGATTTTAGATATCTCAAATTATTGAACAAAAATATGAATACCGGCAAAAGAAACCAACGCGATAAAAAAAAAAAAACGCTGAAAAGGACCGTAAATTCGAACTCGAAGCAAAACGACAAAGTCAAGAGAATGGAACAAACAACAATAGGATGCATGTACATTGTATAAATAAACGAATAAAAAACAAAACACAATTAGAACAAGACAATATAGAAACTAGATCACTAGCAATGTAAAGTTCTATTAGATGTCTAACTAAAGATATCTAATTTGAAACGTGAGATAGAAACGTATCGACCAATCAATTCGTGATGACGACCATAAAAAGTTTGGTGTGATGACATTTAGAGACTGTAAGTTTATGTGACAGCAACCTAGCTCTCTTTAAAAAGTCGTCTTACATATCACATGCACGGTAGTAACTTATGGACTGTGAAATATCTGATAGGCTGGAGACCTTGGTATGTTACTGCTAAGAGAGGGGAAATTTTCAACCGGAAAATTAAAATCATCACGTTTGTAGTAAATGTTTTAAATAAATTTTACCCTATATTAATATAGGTAAAACACAAAACCCAATCTTTGCCTGAGTCAATATGAACTGCGTTAAACAGTCTTCATTACTGTAGGGTATCTCTTCAGGGCTAGTCATGGTGAATCGGAAAATCCACTCATGCAGTATTAAATAAAAAATGTATTTCAACAGTGGTTGTTCATAGTGACACATAACCCGATTTACCAGGGGGTTATCACCACTCCCATCAAATCAATAATGTTCAATTATCCAATAAAGTTTCGACGGTCAGGCCAGAGGTCATAATGAAGAAACGGCGCTGAGAGCGATGCGTATAAACAATAGCATGATTCCCTTTAAAATGATACATACCTCATTACTCAATGGGCGTCATTCTTGCCCCCTTAAACGAATTATCTTAAAGTATATCAAATTAAAAATCTATAAGACACCCGACAGCTAAACCGTATATTTTATCATTTTCCATGACAAGACGCATGAGCTGATCTATACCTCATTTATCCAAGGGCCTCATTAGTATTTAATTATCTCATAAAGCATTCAAATCCCTGCCCCTAAATCATTATATTTTATTTCTCCCAATGATAAGACAAACACATTGATAAAACCTAACATCCTTGCACCTCAAATCAATAATTTTTAATTACATGTTTTTGTATTTCAAAATCCGTAAAATTTTTATCCCTTTAACATGTTTTAATAGGCAATGTTCAAATCTCAAAAATCATTTAACTCCATACCCCGTAAACACAAATACACACGTATATCTAATTGCCTATAAGGAGACGCAATAAATGATTTTACAAATTATAAACATTTTTATTCTTTGTGAGAAGCTCAGACTCAGAGTTCATGTCCCACCCCTTTAATCAGTAGATGTATCATCAGTTGTTCTAAAAAGCTTCGAAACTGTTAGCCGGGATAATCATTATTCCAATGACAAGACCTAGTAAATGCACAATTGGTATTGTTCGCGGGGAAGTTTATTTTTCCCCGGATATAATAGATTGTTATAGTTTTGCCTCGCTTTTACAAAATGAATGAAAATGAAGGAGAAAAATCCTGTTGTTATTGACTCCAGGGGATAAATGGTCGACAAGGTCAATTACTTAGAAACGAAATTTTGTTTCAGGATGACATCTATCCAAAGATGACATCGATTTCGTTCTGCGATTTCGCGGGTGTGTTATAGCGTAATACTGTAAACCCGTCCATCTCAAATCTAAATGTAAATACATGCATATTTTTGTTAACCCGTTAAATCGATGTTCGCAGGGTATTGCTCCTGGCCGGAGATCATGAATGTCCAGTTGTTTTTTTTGTAGGTTTTCTTGTGTTACAAAGAAATTAAGAGTTGTCTTTCTTTATAGATATAGCAATTCTAATATTTTTTAAAATTATTTATGTGGTGTTTTATCTTTTAATTATTTTATTTTCTGTCCTTACATCATATCGTAGATTTAATATAATATTGATGCAAGGGAGACATCAATGTATTAGACATAATATGTAATAATAGATATATCATTGTTTTGGTCATAAATAAAAAAAAAACAAATTCTTGCTGTGTTGCAATTGTATCTAAATATAATTCAAAGTACACTGACTTGATGTTGGGAGGACTTATCACGCCAGGTAAGAAATTCCTATTTTTGATCGGCATTATTCCAGATGCGCCGGCGTATGGAGTATATATTTCAGAACTCATACTTTATTTCAGAGCTTGTGGCATATACACAGACTTCTTGGACAGAGCCCGGCTCCTGACAGAAAAGTTGCTCAGACAGGGGTATGTTGCTCCTAACTTGGAGTCTTCTTTATCAAAGTTTCATGGATGTCGTCATGACTTGGTTGACAGGTATGAAAAAACCGTTTCCCAACTGAAAATGGACCTGTTCCATTAATGCTATCCATTCCTCATACCGGATTGGACATGGGCAGCATGGCGGGTGTCCTGCAGGAAACAGAGTGCTTACTCTTCCAGAGCACCTGAGTCTACCCCCGGTTTTTTGATGGGGTCCATGCTGTTCATATGGTTTTAGTTTTTGCGTCGCCTGCGTAACGCATGGTCGACATACACGGATCACTTTCTGTCGTCTTGTGTCTTGCGTTGTCTTGCGTCGTCACACTTTTCTTCTATCCTCAACTACTCGTAAATCGCTCGAAGTAATTTGATGAAACTTTCTCTGTGGTTTCACCTTAATGCACAGTTGTGCATATATATTTCATGTTTAGAAAATTTTAATTTTTTCTGGTAAAAATTGACATTTTTGAAAAAAGGCGGGGAGAGGGGAAAAAACTTCTATCCTCAACCACTCCATAACCGCTCAAAGGAATATGATGAAACTTTCTCTGTGCATATATATTTCATTTTTGTTAAACTTTAAATTGTTTTTTGTAAAAATTGACATTTCTGAAAAGGGGGGTTTAAAACTTCTATCCTCAACTACTCCATAACCGCTCAAAGGAATCTGATGAAACTGCATCTGTGCATTAACCTTATTGCAAAGGTGTGCATATATATTTCATTTTTAGCAAATTTTAATGTCTTTTGTAAAAATTGACGTCCGCAGGCGACTAATGTCTTCCTTGGAAGACTCACACATTTTTTATTTTAGTGCAGGTATTGTTTTGACCCTCTCTTCGTTGTTTTCCGGAGTTTGTCAGTTGTTTCGATTTTTCCCTCCTTGGAATATCCCTTAGGTATTTCTTAACTTTACTTATTATTTTTATTTAATGAAAGCGAATGAATTTTATTACACTATACAATAAAATCAGTTCTCGAAAAAGGTTCAGAAAAATTGGGATATATCTCTGTAAATGAAATATGTCGACAAGCAAACGTTGATCACGTTTGACATTGTGTGAATGTAAAACTCGGGTCACAAAAAATACACATATCACGATTTTCAATTAATCTCTCCATTAAGTATGCATAAAGTATGCATAGGAATGATTCCCCCATTTCAGTCTCTAAACAAAAATAATTTATTGAATACAATGTAAGCATTCGAGATATCAGTTACTTCGTTTTTGAGACTTCGGAACAGTTCAATGTTACAGTTATCACGATTAAAATAACTCGTTAATTTGAAAAAAATAACATGGTACTTATGTTAAATAAATCTTCAACACGTGACAGAATTTAAAAATAGGTGTATGTTTTTACGGAAGTGATTCATCCAGGAAATTTTCAACATCGTTTAAAATTATGCAATTTATTTTAAGATATACAAGCACACAATGCTGAATATTTTTGCTTTTTAAATTTTTTCAAAGTACAGTATTTAATTTTAGAATAGAAAACAATGTTTGGATTGCATGTTTCCATGCCATACAATGTGTAAACGTTATCACTGTAAAACCAACGTTATGTGAATACAAAGGAATATATAAAATGCGTCGCTTTACTGTTTAAATAATAACTTAGAAAGTTTCTTTATGTTGGTTTATTCAAATAGTCAGGTAAGGAAAAAGTAATACATATACTTGTGGATTTTTATAAGCTAATAATTACAGCCTTGTATTAAATAATCAAAATGATATTGAAATATGGATCCCATTTTAGTAATACATAGATCAGAAGAATATTACCTCAAAGTAACAATAGTATTCTAATAGATTTCTTTTGTTTTTATGTAATTATTGTGTTTCTTCCTTTTTCTGTTGTTCCGCCGCTTTTTTTTATGAAACGTTGACTACTTGTATTATACTAAATACTAACTTAAAACGTTTTACGCAAAATTAATAAAAAACTTAAAAGCATACGTCGTTTCTAACCTGATATTTGGGCAAGAAAAGAAGAGTTATATAAAATGGTAATAAGCTCGCACATAGATGAAATCCAAGAATTATTTTCATGAATTAAAGGTGTTTACTTAAACGAAAATAAAGAATAGATAAAATTATATTGCAAAGAATTGTTATATTTGTAATATTCCATAATCCATGTTTGCTTGGCTATTTCTCTAATTCAATTTATAATGTTCATATTAATTCTGTCTTTTTTTGTATCAGATTTTCTCATGATATTAAATTGAATTTTATAATTCTATTAATAAAATGTTTGATCGGACAGTGAAACAAAACAGTTATTGAATAACTGATTTTTTTATATTTAAAAAATGAAACAAAATTATTTTTGTTTTGAACAACGATAATCTATTGAACATTAATAATGCTACTGCCAATAATACTGGCTAATATTTTATAATAAAAAAAAGAATATTGCAAACAGAACATGTTTATAATGGAACTAATTTCATCTTTCTTCTGTCTAAATTTGGTTAGGAACCTCATCAGCGTAGATAATGTAAGGATTTTCTCATTAGGGTGAACAAATTTCATTTCAAAACCTATGAGAAAAATACATGTTTGGCATTTTTATAGGAAATTAATTTTTTTCTTATATATACAAATTATTTCATTACATTTATTTTATAACCTATTAATACTCTATTCAGGGTGATATTTTAAAAAAAATTTAAATGGTTCAAGTATATACATTGTAACTTTGAAAGAAAGAATGAAGTTTGATCGGACGGTGAAACAAAACAATTATTGAATAACTGATTTTTTATTTTTTAAAAATGAAACTTAAAATTATTTTTGTTTTGATCAACGATAATCTATTTAACATTAATACTGCTACTGCCAATAATACTGGCTAACATTTTATAAATAAAAAAAGAATATTTCGAACAGAAGATTTTTATAATGCAAATAATTTAATCTTTCTTTTTATGTCTAAATTCGGTTAGATATCTGATAATACAATTGTATTTATAGTAATGTGATGAATTAACACAAATACAAAGCAGGTTAAAATAAGATCGAACGAATTAATTTAAAAGTGTTTTCAAAATTATATGTTTCTTACTCATCATGACAAATTGCAGTTTGCAAAACTTGTATCCTAAGAAAATATAATGACATATGAAGACCTGTAACGTGTACAATAAAAGGTGTATTATGTACAGAAAATATCAAGATATAATATTGTGAACCCACATATTTATTTCTTTCCAAATCACACACGTTTGAATTTTCTTTGTAAATCATTAGCAGCGTAATAGGCTATATGAATTTCTAGGCATAGACAACTGAGAATATATTCTCATATTTATTTTTTTACTATCCAATAAACTACTATAATATATGAAAAAAACCATTTATTGTATACGGTATCAAAAATATACTTGCCTTTCTATCATGTCTTTAGGCACATAGGAGAAGCAATCCCTGGGGCAAGAGAAAAAAGAACACTTACCAAAACTCAAATACAGACACCTGTAATGGAAGTGAAGTATCTTTCTCTAAAATATTGGTCATTCAACTCCGTGACACCAGAGACCAAACCAAAGCAACATATCGGTAAGTTTGGACAACCATAACATACATAAAGCGACATGTGTATTCCCGATTCACATTTATGTTTGAAAGATGTTTAGAGCAATAAATATATTTAAAAACAAAACTAAAATATAATATACTAGTCATTAAAAGTAACGATAAACGAGTTAGGAACCAAATATCTTTGTAATTCCGTAAAAAAACTTAAGTATAAGGGCAACAGTGGTTTGCTACTTCATTTCTTGATCTAATTCGTCTCATTTTGAAATTTGGATCACATTGAAATGGTGGAAAATTGAAATTTTCTAAAAGAGGGTTAAATTATATTTGCCGAAAATCGAAAAGAAAATCGACACACATTTTGTAAAATGAGAATCAAGTGGCTGAAATCAGTACAAAAACCTGCAATCTTTTGTCACACAGACATTATGATTCACATAACGGGGTAAAAATACTGATTTTTTAATTTTGGTTTGAAAAATGTGATTTTTGAAATCTTAAAGAATGGAATTTTTCATTTCAAACTTTTGGCACAAAATCCATGCTTTTGATGAGAAAACAATCTACTATGAAAATTAGACGTGTGGGTCTATTTTTCTGCTTAGTACAGCTATTTGAAATTATAGATATATTAAAAATTGCACTACGCTGCATCGTTTCTTTTGTTGACTAGTATAGTTTGAAAAATATCAAAAAATAATTCAAACCCCATTTGAAATATTTAGAGTTACATTCTCCTTTTTCAGTTGAAAGGAATATCAAAGCCCATATATTTTTCTAAAAGAACCAGAAAGGAAGATATACTTAAAACAATTTGTATGGTATTTTCATTCTGTAGTATCTTTAGTAAATCGTTTTCAATGATATTTACATAAATGTTCGTCAGTAACCTCGTCAGCATATAATAATGTAAAGATTTTCTGATTAGGGTGAACACATTTAATTTAAAAAAACCTATGAGACAAATACATGTTTGCCAGCACATTTAGCATTTTTATAGGAAATTTATCTTTCTTATATATGAATACAAATTATTTCATTACATTTATTTTATAACCTATTAATATTCAATTTCTGGGTGTGTTTTTTTAAATATTAAATGGTTAAAGTATATACATTGTATCTTTGAATGAAAGAATGAAATTTCATAACTTTAAAAGTATTGGATTCGTCAAAATGTCATTTGAATATTGAGGTTTCTTGTTTGTGTCTGCATGACTCATGCAAACAAAGGAGAATTTTTTTTCAATAATTTTCCCAAGTGTATTTTCATATTTGTATAGTCATAATAGTAAAGTATGTCTGTATCCGACACAAGTTTTTGATTAAAAAAATAAATGCAAAAATCAATTCAACTCTGGCTTGTTTTGATACGTGTAGCAGCTATTTATTGATAAATTGTTGTATCAAACTAAACATATGCACCAAACAAAAACGAAAGTAATATTATACATCGTAGTATAATTGATTTTAGGAATACGCCGATACATTTTACCTCTATTCGTATCGTTGAGATCACAAAAATGTCGCTTTTAAATAATATTAACGAACGAGCAAAAATGATAAAAACTGTAAACTCAAATCAAATTTCTAAAAAGTGACATTATAAAATTACTAAATGTAGGGGTCTATGTAGAATAACCAGCCTTTTTAGCTCATCTGACCCGAAGGTGCCATCACTTTACGTCCGTTGTCCGTTTGTAAATTCACATTTAACATTTTGAACTTCTTCTAGAGAACTGCTCAATGGATTGATATAAAACATGGCACAAATGTTCCTTACAAGGTGCTGACCAAGTGTTGTTACTTTAATTCCGATCTCTTACCCAATATGGCTACCAACGGTGGACTTAATTTAGGACCCTATGGTAAATATATATAATCATTTTCTTCTAGAGTAGCGCTGACTGGATTGAATCCAAACATGACATGAATTAAGAGTGCTGTAAAGGTGTTGTTACTTTGTTGTCGATCCGTCATCCGAGATGGCCGCCAGCAGGGGACTTAGTTTAACAAAGGACCATATAAGATATACATACAAACATTTTCTTCCAGAGAACTGCTGAATGGATTGAAACGAAACATCGCATGAATGTTTCTCATGAGGTAATGACCAAGGGTTGTTACTTTGATGCCAAATCATCATACGAGATGGTCGCAAGCGGGAAACTTAGTTTAACATAGTACTATGTGGGAAATCCATAAAAAAACTTCTTCAAGAGTACTGCTGAATGGATTGAAACGAAACATGGCATGCATGTTCCTATGGGATGCTGACCGGGTGTTGTTACTTTGATGTCGATCCGTCATTGTCCTCCATTTTTAATCTGCCTTTTATCAAATATACAATTTAAATTATATCTCACTTACATATAACTAATATTTTACTTACATAAGAACAAACTGAAATTAAAGATAATGTATCAACAACGGACATATTTACAAAATCGATCATCAACGGATAATTGTACGGATCAACACCTAAGGTGACTACACCAATATCAAAAGATTGGAAAAGAAAAAGTCGTTCCGTGGAGAAATAACAGAATATCTGATCATTTGCGTTTAGATAAAAACTGCGCCTTTTTATTATACCCGTACCAATATAACGGAAAATTTCATACAGAAGTATTAAAATTGTCAAGAAAACAATTTGATCACACTGGTTCTCTGTATCTTCTTTTAATAATGGATGTATGCTGTCTTAATATCAACCGTTTCTGTGTGTTTCAAACACATGTTTATTGCCCTCCTTTAATAAAATTTCGGTAATTAGCAATTCAAACAATTATATCCTAAAATAAAAGAGAAATTAAAGATTTTTCTCATTTTTCAAATAAAACCATAATAAAGGAAAAAAAAAGAAAAATATAAATGATATATGAAAAATAAAAATCTTTACAAGAGGTGTTCATAAATATCTTTAATAATAATGATTATAATGATAATATTTATAATACATTTTACAAGTCTTTTTATATATAGAGAAATATTTATTTTGTTACATTTTAATATGTTGTGGCGTTGAACAGTATATGTGAAATAATTAAAACGTGGCAGCTTTAATTTTTGTCATTATTTTATATTTTCACACAGTCGAAATGGTAATTTTTTTATCAGATATGTACATGTCCACACAACTTGTGTATGCTACTAATATTTGATTAACTGGCTAAATATTAGGGACACTCGGCTTGTTTATTTGACATGACAAAAGTTAGCTGGTATGTCTGAAATATGCCTGTTCTTTAATGCAATACCTATCCGGATGCAAGAGATATCCAATTGAATAGTATTTACAACAATTTTGTCGACCGAAAATTAATATTACATGCAATAAGTAAGATGTGTACATTGAAATAAATAACAAAGTGGATAACAGGACAGGTCAACAATGATATACCAATCAATCAAAGCACCCCAACTGACAGAACTCCGGACAAAAAATAACACAAAAGAGTAGAAAGCACAAACATGAACACAACAGAGTCTATCTGAAACTCGCAAACAATATTAACTTTTATTCTACATAAACTTACAGGATAAATGCTAATTTTATCTATACGTGTTTTATCATTTTACTATTCACAGAATATAATTGTTTCTATGATAATTAATAATCGCATATAATTTTTGAGTTCTGACTGTAATGATTAATGGTTAATAATTTTATATTTTTTTAAATGCACTTTAAATGTCTAATGTCTAGAAACATAAACTATAACCATGAACTCCTCATTTGTTAAAGACAATTATTGTTACGGATATTGTATTTATAATGTCATGAGAAAGATAAGTAGCTATAATTCGTTAAAGTTTTTATATTAATATTTCATGTTTTTATTTCCCTATTTTACATTTTATGTATCTTTTATTTCAGATTACACATACAAGGAAATGAATAATTGAACTGTATAAGAAACAAATATGTGATTCAGCGCTAAAGAATGAGCACCTTTTGATTGTGAAAACAAGTTTTAATTTATTAAATTTAGAAGAAAAGACATTTTTGGTATTTTGATCTGTACGTCGTTCTACATGTCTTTTCATTGCAAAGATAACGAAAGTTTTCTATTGAATTTATTACTCTATGGTGAATTGTGTCTGATGTGGAGAAATGAAAATATCAAATAGACTACCTTTAACTGTATTCTTTCTATGAACGAAGATGGTTGGTGATGTGAACAGGTCTAATTTTTAATCATTGAACAGAATTATAACTTAATAGAAAATAAACAGAACTTGAATATTTATCTAGAAAAAATGGATTCTTTCAACTAATGTTTTAGTTGAGACTCAATATTTTATTTCGCAATATTAGAGTAGACGATTCTTTTTTTCCAAAGGGTACTTGAATAATTTTTTATGTTCCCCTTTTTCAGTTCCTGCAATTATTTTGGTGTCTCACCCACTAAAAAACTGGAATGCTTTACCTCCTGTTTTTACGGTACTTTAGACATCATTACAAATTATTAAGCTCCGTCAGTGTCGAGAGTCTTCATGTAATAAACGAAAACATAACACAACATGTGATTTGGATGTTCACTTGTGAATCAAAATTATGTTACTTGTTTGAGTGTGCCCAGTATTTTCAGACATTTTGCTCATTTTTCTATGAATAAATACTATAAAGGACAAATATATCTAAGGACCAATAAAAAAAAACGTAATCCATTAGACAGACAAACGCGATAAAATGAACAACCACAAGCACAACAAATAAACACAGAAAACTAAAAAAAACAATGAACAACACGAAATCCTATAAAAACCAGGAGTGAACCCAGGTGCTCCGGAACGCCGGAGAGGTAACAAATCGGTGGAGGAACATGAAATGTTACGACAATGGGAACAGGTCCAACATCATCTTACATATTGGAACACTGTAATGGTCAATCAATTCGTGATGACGATCATAAAACTAAACTGCAATGTAGATTGAATCTACAAACTAGGGGTTGGGAAAGCAGTATAGAAACACTTAACACAACAAACTACATTTCTTTTGTGTACCCCTGCATGAAATTCATCATGTATTCCAACAGAGTGGTATTGGTAAATCAGTCGAAAAACATCAGAATATAGGGTGTAACTGTTATATCCTTAATTTTAAAGTGGATAGATGACATACAAAGGTTTTAAAGCATACCCTTCTATCATTATGATGATTATAGTGAAGACATATGTTGTTCAAGATATCAAACTATTACATTTATGTAATATGTGAATCAGTCCTGACTTTAAATTGAAATTATGTGCGCAATTTGCTCTCCTCTTTGAGAGTTTTAACAGACTCCAATGTTGTTTGAGTATTTGTTGTTAGCCCTCAATGTGTTGAGTATTTTCTTGATATGCTTGTCTAAAGAGTAATCAAAGAGACTAGCAATGTTGCACCTTCAAATACCAGTCATATACAATTAAATACAAAAGACAAGATGCTAACATTACTAAATACAAAACAACACACAAAAACTAAACACTGGAACCCAAAACCACAATAAAAAGTGTGTATCCAAGTGGGTTATAAATTACTAAATACAAAACAACATACAAACACTAAACACTGGAAACCAAAACCACAATAAAAAGTGTGTATCCAAGTGGGTTATAAATTACTAAATACAAAACAACATACAAACACTAAACATTGGAACCCACAACCACAATAAAAAGTGTGTATCCAAGTGGGTTATAAAGTACTAAATACAACAACATACAAACACTAAACATTGGAACCCACAACCACAATAAAAAGTGGGTATCCAGGTCGGTTATAAATTTATAAATACAAAACAACATACAAACTCTGAAACTGAAAACTACATCGACAATACAATAACAAGTATATATCCACGTGAGTTATAAATTAATAAATACAACATAAAAACGTTGAAAACTTAATGCAGCAACCACAATTTAGTACCAATGGTAATCCAAGTGTTTCGGAAGAGAAAAAAATCCACATGGAGCTAACCCCCATGAATACTTTTCTCAAACAAAAAGAGATATTGCAGTAGACAAGCAATGTATCGATGAAAATGTATTGCTACCGAAGAGTTTATTTAGATGACACCAATATTATCCTCCCTGTATGCGTTGACATGATAATCATATTAACGTGATAAAATTTTCAGGCGATAGATTTTGAAATTTAGTTAAAAATAAGGTTGATACTCCATCAAACAAAGTTGTGACACCAACTGGTTTTTTGCTTAGATGTTTAGGCTCAGTTTGATTTTTTTGGGTGTTTATTGTTTATTTACTTTATAAAGTTGTCAATGATCGTTTCTGGTGGAAGTTTATACAGAAATTGCCTCAAACAGAGGGATTTAGGTTTTTAAGTTTAATATAAAGTCTCAAAAATTCATGCAAGAAAATGCAGGCGAATGCTCATACAGTCGACTTAAGAACATTTGTTAGAGCATCAACTGTATATGAAAGTTTATGTGAAAATAGTTTAGTTTGATTTGAACACTTCATTTCGATTGGATTAACAACATTGGTTATACTGTTATGGCCTTCTTTTACTCTTGGGGACTGGAGATTTCTATATTTTACTATAGGGGATCATGCCCTTTAAGTGTATTTTTACGACAATTGTTTTAGTTGAAAGATGTTTCCATTTCATCGGTATGTAATTTCTTATTGAATAATAGGATTTTAATGTATTTTTACCTAGCATAACCCAGCAAATTGTGAGAGCTTATGTTTTCCGAATATGGAGGCTGTCATCTTATTGTTCATAGAGCATATGCGTAGCTAAAAAAAGTCCGGGAATCCTTATTATTTTAAGATTATGACGTCAGATAATTGGAAGTTTGAACATGCGCAACTAAAAAATGTCCGGGGATCCATATTATTTTAAGATTATGACGTCAAATAACTGGAGGTTCGAAACAGCTGATTGACGGGTAAACCTTATGGATTTGTTTACGTTTATCTGACATATATCGGAATTGGGGAATTGGATTAGATAGATGAGATTTATTACATTTATTATAAATCATACAAAATGTGTTTACCAACAAACAAAATTCGTTAAAAACATTACATTTATAGTGGGTCCCCTCATATTTTTTCAACATGAGATGGGTTTTGGTTTTGGCTTGGGTTTGATGATGTACATGTTCATGTTGGATGTTCCCCAGAATAGTAATTGAAAACCTTGGTGGATTGGTTGAGAGATATTTGAAGGTAAATTGTAATTTTTTATTATACTTATTTTTTTGGAAAAAGTGTAAATTAGTAAAACAACTAGAACTTTGAAATAGAATTAAGTAATAAATGTAAAAAGGATGGGAACATATATCGGAAAATGCCGACAAATTGGGAAAAAAAATTAAAAACTAGAAAATAACAAAAAAGTTGAAAAAAGCCTGAAATTGAAAAAAAATAAACAAAGAAAAAATGAAGAAGGAAAAAAGTAAAATACAGACTCAAACATATAAAAAACAGAAATTGCCTCAAACAGAAAGAAAGAACAAGGTAATTGCCTGTTGCATCTATTTCCATAGCTAAATTATAAATACTCTCAAGAAAGACTTTCAACTTGGCGAGGAAAATGGAGACAAAGTGGAAATTAATGAAAGTAAATTTGGACGAAAAAGAAAATACAACAAGTGGACGATTCGCAATGGTGATTGATGGAAGTTGGATATTTGGTATGACTGAACACAGCAGAGGACGGGGATGTATCGTTGCCCTAGAAAACAGGACAAGAGAGACATTACAAAACATGTGAAAGCTGGTGCTAATATTCATTCTGACCGATTTGCAACCTTCTGAGTCAGGATATAATCACAAAACTGTAAATCATTCAGCGGAGTTTGTGAATACGAATACTACTGAAGGCTTTTGGGGCAATTCCAAGAACCATTTTAAAAGAATGTGTGGCGTCCACAAGTCTCAGTTAAAAGTCCACCTGGATGAAATCCCATACAAGTGGAATTACAAGGGAAGTAACATTTTGAGCCTATTTTTCATGACATAACATGTAAATACAATGTTAATGCAGGTCTTCCTAAAGACACTACAAAACTCGCAACTATGCCGGAATATACGTTTCATTAAACTATATTTTAATCATGTTGAATTTGTTTTGTATACCCTTATTGAATTTGCACCTTCATATATTTTCAACCATTTTCTCCGGTCCCCTAAAGTACAAAAGGGGTATAATGCCTAATTTTACTTCAGGGGACCCATAACATATATGTTTACAATATATAGTTGGCACATTTATTCATCTCAAACAGTTCAGCAATATACATTTAATAATTAAATGCATACTATATGCGTCCTAAACCTATATACATTTATGAAATTTGAACACAATATGATATATTTTAGGGTCCCCTAAAGTAAAAAGTGCTATAATGCCCAATTTTACTTTAGGGGACCCACATCCTATATGTGGAACAATATATAAAACCTAATGAAATAATTATTTAAATTTTATTGCATTTATTATAAATCATACAAAATATGTTTACCTACAAAAAATCCTTGAAAAATTATCAGTGGTCCCCATTATATTTTTTCAACATGAGATGGGTCCCCTAAAGTTAAATTAGGCCGGTTTTGTGTTGTACGATCACCAACTGATTAATCCGCCACTTGTAAATTCAATAGTCCCATGTCATTTTTGATGCTTGAATCCAGGAATCATTGTACTTCTGTTTGGCAATTACATTATAAGAAATGTTTCCAATTTTTTTAACAGTTATACTTCAATAACCTGGTTTGGGTCAGCTTACGGATGCATAAACTGACTCAAAACAGGCTATTGAAGTATAACCTGTTCAAAAATTGGAAATATGCCTTAAATGTATGCAAAAATGAATATAGGACAAATGGTACTAACATTTTTAGACAATGCTCAATTTTTTATTTTTTTCAAAAATTTCATTCATTATGATCCAAAATTAACAAACAAAGTGCAATTGAACTCCAGTTTCATAATACAATTTAGCTTAATGTCTTAAACAACAAAATCGACCATTTGTATCCAAGACTAGTACAACCAGTATACACCTCTTGTTTTTTGTTACTGTTAGTGTCAGACAGGAACTGTGTCCTATTCAATTATGGGAATAGTGTTTCCAAAGATGGGAATGGTATTCCCGACAATAGGAATTGTATTTCCGTGAAATTGTATAGCGTGTTGAGGATGAGGATAATCACATTCATTTACCTATAACAAAGTGATACACTGCACAGGGTATCTGATGAAGCGGTTAACTAATTTTTCTGTTGAAGTATTTATCGCTTTGTAAACTATTTGATTTCTAATAAGCATGAATTGTATAGGTATCTCGATGTTCCTAATTGCAACCAAATATTTTACAGTAGCTATTCCTTGTCCTTTATCATTTATCCATTGTCCAGATTCTTGACTTAAAACTACACAAGCCTGCAAAAATATGCCAGAGTAAATAACAATAACGTATTGTTACTGTGTCGCTGCAAATACAATGTTTTTTTCCTGCTACTGTTATTGGCATTAAAAGTGATGTCTGTAGTTTGCCCTATTATTTTTATGTATTACCTTATGTTCTGCAACAGGTTCAGATGCCGAATTGAACTTAAGGGCAGAGCGAAGAATTGTTTAAAGGTAAATCGATAGATGATGCGGTTATTCTTTCATTTTCTTTTTGTGATCATTTGAATGGCTTTTGAAGAAAACCTAGTATATCACTTTTTTTCTATTTTATCTCATATTTCAAATCGGGAAAAATAGATAATAATTAGGAAAAGTTTCCGCTCCCCGAAAGGACATGACCTTATACACATATGGTATTTATTCATACGAAACATGTTGGTTTAATTCCTTTATTCAGGATGTTTATTTGACACAAGCTGAACATTTCCAGGATTTCTATGATAATTGGTAACCACAGTTCAGTTTAAAAGCTTAACGCAAGTTGGCCCGAGATCACATATATTTTATAGTGCATTTTCATATTAGTATCAAATCAAATCAAATATTACTCCAGTTCAAACTTTATAATCTTTCTTTTATTCAATGTACACTCGTAACATGAAAATATGTCAAAATTATAGAAAACTACCACTGCAAATTCAAGAGACCCCCAAAAGGTCTTTGTGGGGCATAGTTATCATTCACTTAGCCGCTAACATCCTATTATTTGGTCATTTTGACAGTGAAAAAATTATAACTTTACATACGTATGATTAAAAATATTCAAAATTAAGTAATTGGACCCTTTAGTTTCTACCTAGAATAATTTCAAAATGGCAAACAGAAAGTGGCAAAAAGTAAAATGGAAAAAATACACAATAAAATGGAAAAACATACACAATAAAATATGGGTAGTATATTTTTGGACAACGAGTTGATGCAGGTTAATTGTGGTCTCGTTCCAGCTACAATGTCGATAATTTATGAAAGCTTAGAATCTTAACTACTATTTAATTATTATAGTACTTAATATGATTATCAATTAATCATCTTTTAGAAACCGTTGACAAAATTATATTGTATATTGATGTTTTAAAGTAAATAATTTATAAAATAACAGTATAAATTTCGGTAATTTTTATTGCGCCATATTTTAACAGTAAATTCTTATCTGACTGCATTTACTGTGAAGTACTTATATAAGTTTTAAAATCCTGAGAACTAAAAAAAAATGATATACATTTCATTTTGTCAAGGATGTTTTATTCCATTAAAAATAAATATCTCTTAGATAGAAGTTCTAACAAACAGCCTGGATTCCATAAGCCTCTCTTTTGCTGTCTTTCAGCGCATTTGGCTATATAGTGGCAGGCCATTGTCATTGGCGGAGAAAGCTGGAGAATCCATAGAGAACCAACATACACCAGGAAAGCTGTAATTCTATATTACACTATATTCTACTTGCACACAAGATTATGGATACAAAATTAATTTTGGGTCTTTATCAAAGTATCTAATGAAAATAGAGGAGGAACAGACCTCAGTTATCGTAATTATGAGGAGTTTAAAAAAATATATAGTCTTAGATTAAAAGCGAGAATATATGAGCCATAATAAAATCACAAAAATCCAAACAAATCGAATACAAGATAAAAATAATAACGAGATTATTTCTTGCTCTGTTTGCTGTGTTGTGTTTGTGATTTCATTCAACTCCTATAATAGTTGATATTAATTCAACACAAACTGAAAAAACATAGATTTTTTTAAATCTAAACGTATTATTTTTTTCTTTTCACACCCTGTGCTCAATATGAAGAATCAGATGATTTAGAGTTATAGTTATTGGATTAAAATATAATAGACCTCTTAATATCATTATAAAGCGGTGCTAAAAAATTAAATCCAAATGTATGATTTTTATTAGACTTTGGAAGATATGGAGTTTGGAACATTTTCCTATTCAGAAATTGTTTAACAAGAATCACAAACGGCACAAGAATAATCTACTATGTCAAGTTTGAAGGATACAACAAGCATACATTCGTATTAAAAAATACTACGAGTTTTACATGTTCTGTTGAATTAAAACGTACTGTTATATGATATAATTAGCATGGAAGAACACAATACAGTAAATAGGGGAAGAATGATATGTGTGATTAACGAGTAGTTTTTCTTTTAACCATATTTTCCAAATTATGGACTTATGCCTCCTCTATACAAGAGTGTCCTACAGAAGTATACAAAGTAATCAGCTTAAAACATTTTGCTAAAAGAAAGGAACATGTTATCTTATTTGGAGAAGCAGCATACCATTTGGGGGTTAACTTTAAAATTAACTGATTATAAGAACACTATTTTGATATTTTCCTCAAGAGATGGGATAGTATTCCATACGGATGCCCATCATAACACAAAGTAAGGTAATTAAAACATAATTGTAACGTCTAGATATAAGGAATCTTGACACATGGTAGACAAAAGGTCAAAGGTCACCTTTAATTAAATAAGACAAATTTATGAACAAGGCCAGATATTTTTCCCCAACACTTTGGGTATAAAATAGTCGAAACAATGAGATAACAACCAGTTGATATTTATTGAGAGCAAGAAAGGAATTCGAAAAAGGCAATCATAAAAGTGGGGATGAATAATTTGAAGAAATAGTCAATAGCGTATAGATAAAACGGATCATGGATACCGATGAAAATTACATTTCATCTAAATACAACATCCCATTGTTCCCTTTATGTAAAATCAAATATCTGAACACTGTCTGTGTTACAGTTTTTCTCCTATTTCCTACATTTTGAATTCCTTGTCAGAGTTTTGTCATTTGTGTTTACCCCATCTAATCTTACATTCCAGATATGACAATGCATACAAATCAAAAATACTTCAACATTATTTGAGTTAGTTCTTTAATGCTTTCGGTCTTGATTCTGTGCCTTAAAAACAAAGCTAAGGAAAATAACTTACCATTGTTGTGAAATGTAGTGACGCGTTTCTTGCCGCGCTTTTTAAGCGGAAGTAAAGCATGTATCATCACGTGGTTAGACAAAAAGACAAATTGTAAATTTTTAGCATGAAATCAAACTTAAAAAAAGGAATAAACATTTTAAATAGAACATTTGGAGAGAAATTTTCGTTTAACATTTTGCGTTTGCAAAGTACGTACCAGTGTAAAAGATGTAATTATGGCAGACGTGACTTTTTAAAACAATGTTTGTCATAGATCTTAGTTAGTACTCGTCCATCATCTTCAATTACGATATGATTTCTTATCATGACTTATTTTCTACTTGACAGGGCTTGATTGGATGACATTGATTGAATTGCACTATTTTTTTGTTTTCACTTTAATCAAACATAGAATTGTATATTAAGTTGTCTAATAGGATTCCACTTGAAAATAATGCTTGCAGAATTTTCTGGATCAGTGTCCTCGTGGTACGTAATTTGCCTCCAGTTCAGGAGGTTTTTGGTTCGTTTATCGTCCATGTTAATTCACAAACTTTTAAATTGGTACTTCATGCTGTTATTTGTCTTATAATACAGTTTCATAACAAAACATGGAACTCCAAGGGAAATGTCATAACCAACGTCCAAAAACCTGGCACGGTCGGGAGACACGCAAACAACCAGAAAAAATGGGAAAAAACCCCGTCATACTCCTGACCCTGTACAGGCATTTTAAAATGAAATATATAAATAATTCATTACCTCTTCAAGTTTAAAAATTGCTATTTAAAAAAATAGTGATTTGTATTACCTCCGCGAAAAACTACATCAATCAGCTGATAATTGTTATATACATATATATTTTAAAATATTTTTAGTATGATGAAGACATTGAAATAAATTCAGATTTTCTGTGAATAACTTAACTTACAGTCCATTAAAACTATTAGGCCATTCTTTAAAACAGCTGTGATATATTGTTGAACTTACGGATTTCATTTCACAAAAGTGAGTCATTATATCCGAGGTGAGGTTTATTTTTAGGAATAGCAAACATTGTTTCAGTTTCCTATGTTTAAATTCAGTTTTCGTCGGTTGATACAAATGTATGACATAGTAGATTCCTATATGAAAAGGCCTTGTTTTTCAAAGTTTTTTGTTTCCCAAAGACTCATTCTATACATGGCATTTTCGTTGCACTAAGCAATGAGCCACAGGATGTTTATTTCAATAAGAGCTTTTGGTCAACTTAATTTCACTGTGAGATATTACCTAGTAGCTAATGTAACCACCAGGTAACATTAACTAACATACCACTAACTTAATGAAAGCGTTTCATTTGAGTCTATCAAAAAGGAAGTTTTGGTAGTGATTTGTTTTATAAAAAAAATCAGATACAGAATTCTGACCACGAACCAAGTACTCATCTTCTTCAGGTGGGATCATATATGATAACCTTTCACCAATTTGCTGTAAAGTATTTCTTCAGAATCTGTACTAGCTAGAGCCAAATTTTTACAATCGAGTTTAAAAGGAAAACTTCATAAAATAAAGCATGTAATCTTTTATCAAAAAAGGAAGGAACAACTTCATCCCAAGTTCATAATTAAAAGTTACATCTGTTAGAAAATGTCAAGAAGTCGAATAATCATTCATAAGTTCTGGATTCACGTACATTGTATCTCAATCAATTAAAATATAATGTCCCCTCGCACATAAAGCAAATTCAAATAAATTCAACAATGTTTTATCCTGAACCTCAGCAGGAGATAGTATTTCGGATAAATTTTGATGCACAACATGTACATATTACAACCATTTACGACTCATCAGTTGTGCTCAACGCCTAAAATGTTGAAAACCAAAACAAGAATCCAAAAAGCTGAAGAGCCAATTAAAAATGTCTAAAAGTAACGGCAACCATTATGCTCCAATTTTGGACTAATCTCTATATTTTAAATGCTAAAGGTCAACTTTAAAGACCAAATTAAAAGGGTAGCCCTGTTTTTTTTTTTTATTTCAACTGCAGTTACATATATAAATTTGTTGTTGAAGATTCAAATACACGTAATATAATATCAATCAACTTATCGGTAATCAAGTTTGTATTTCAATTTTAAATTTTGATTAAATCTTGGGTTTTCGAGATGTCCGAATTATTGTAGTCAGAGGGTCGAAAAGCATATACCAGATGTTCATACTGTTATTTTATCAGCATGATTTTTCCCTTTAAATAGCAATCTTAACTGTGGTTTCATGCTTTGTCCTGTTAATAGCAATATGACACACATATATAAATATCAGTTAATGAATATTCTATACCTAAATAAGCTGAAATATCTATATTCACAAAAGATGTAGACAAAACCACGAAGAAACGATTAGAAGCTTAAGGAGGTATTTTCGTAAAGTTTGATACATGTGACATGGCGGTCAAGTATGACTTTGTTTAGGCCAAGGTGGATAAGGGCACGACAGAGCCAGTGATGTGGTTTTAGTACTTAATTGTTATAAAATGAACAAACATAAGATTATAACATTTATTTAATCCAAGCATATTTACAAGCACAATCTATATACACAATGATTGAGGCATTAATGAAATGTAGGTTGAGACTACATTCATAGTAAACAGGTTGGAAATAACTCCTCAAAAATGTTTAGGAAATTATTTGTTAAATATAATACCGCCTGAAAATCTGTTAAAATAAGATCACTTGCACTGTAATAAATTACTTCGTGTAAATCTAATCCAATGAAAGGTAAAGCCACCCTCTGTGAATGCCAACTGTTATCCACTATTATACATGTTTTTCATTGTTAGTCATCTTATGTTGACAATATATTAAAAGAACAAACACTATTCTTCGTATTTTCTATCTTTTTATCTCGAAATTTGATAATTTGAAATCAGTTATCATTACTTTGGTTTGGTGTGTGAAAAAATCACTTGGATTAGCTCTCTTTGAACAGTCTAAATGGAGACCGAGAAAACTTTGAAAATTAACGTGTACAATTACTTTTGTATTTCAGTTAAGGTGTTTCAAAAATATTTTTAAAAGGCTAATTTAAGATGGATTTCAAATATTTTAGATATTATTTGCACAACGATTATTATTATAAATGCAAGTATCATAGTGTTTATGTGGCTTCTAAGATGGGTATAATAGCTTCTAAATACTGCTTTATTTCTTTTAAATGCAATTTTATTCTGTCTAGTTCGTATCGTTTTTTCATCACAGTTAATTGGGACTAAACTGATTTTAGAGAAAAAAGCTGCGTGAATAAACAATAAAACAATACACTCTAAAAGTCTCTAGATACCCCAATTGTATACAATTATACTCAAATTGGATATTATAGCCCAATCGGGATATTATAGCCCAATCGGGGTATTATATCCCAATTAGGGGTTATTCCCAACCTGGTTAAGTGGCTGCATCGTCATTGTCATTATCATCACGTTAACATACGCTTCCAGTTAAGATAAGCTAAGTTTATGTCACACACAATACAAAAAATGAACATGAACATACATGTATGCGTCCAGTTACGGTAAGTTGCATGTATGTCAATGAAAAAATCTTAACTCTATCCCTGAAGCTTCAAAACTAACAACAATTAGCCGCATAAACATTTATTTGCGTCGACGACTACTAAAACTCAAATGGTGCTTACTTAAATTCCCAACTCCATATTTCTATCTTATATATCTTTCTATCTATCTAACTATATATTTATAGAACCATATATCTATCTCACCACAATAACCCTAAAATGCAGAACAAAGTCCTTTATATACCCTTTGCCACCAAAAATCCACCTATTTACTAAACTTACAATTTACTTATACATCGGGTTCTGCTTTGCCACCAAATATGCACCAACTATGCACCAACCTCTTACACAAATAAAATCTATCAAAATTGACATCATAAAAGCAACACCAATGCTGATACTATATATGCAATATAATATACCACTTAAACGTCTAAATAAAAACATGAAATTAATGATAAACACAGATAAAAGATAAGATATCATTTAAAACAATATAGTAATATATTAGTATATATTGTCGATTTATTTTTAAGTTTGTTAATTTTATTATTTCGTAAAACGGATGATCAGTGCTGTTTCCAAAATATTACTTTGTAAAGAAAGTAAATCGATGTGAAAAAAATGTTGCAATGTATTTTTGAAAGAGTACCAACATGTATCATTTCAGCGATGAAAAAACATAGAATTTTCTGGGCAGTTCAGTCATATATTATGAGTAGCAAACGATTTGCTAGACAGTAAACAAATACTCATCATTATTCATCAACATTCTAGTGCATGTTATCTATCAATATTATGTATCATTTCCTTATTTTTTTAATGTATTGATTTATAATACATAATCTTTAGAGTATGAAAAAATTAACTATGAGAATTATTTTTGTAGGATACCGATTTATATAAGCCTAAAACTTGTTTCCGAATTCTATATTGATTATCCAATTGTATTGTATATTACTTGCAATTAATTATTGTTTATATTATTGAAATAATTAATAAAATTGTACAATTGTAAATCTAATGAACTGTGGACATAAGTTCCTGGTAGTACAGATCAATCAGAAACCCACACTAAGAGTACCAACATGAAGTAATTTAATGATATAATCATAACATCTAAATAAAAACATGAAATTAATGATCAACACAGATAAAAAATAAGATATCATTTAAAACAATATAGTAATTTATATATCCTATGTTACACTCTTACACATGTCATTAGATAAATTTGTCAATTTGTTTTTAAGTTTTTTCATTTCATTATTTCTTAAAACGGATGATCAGTGATGTTTTCCAAAATATTACTTTGTAAAGAAAATAAATTGATTTGAATCAAATGTTTCAATGTATTTTGGAAAGAGTACCAACATGAAGTAATTTAAGGATATAATCAAAATCAATTTGTTGTCTTATACAACTAAAGTATATATTAAAAAATGTCAATAATTTGTGCTACGCGACATGCAAGGATTACTGGTAATGAAAGATATATCTCAGTTGCTACTATTTCGACACTAGCCCGAAATTGATACTTAAAGTTTACCGTTTAAATTCTAAAAACTAAGAAGGATCTTCCTCTCGCATAGCTCTGTCCTTACATCGTTTTGTCGTTTGGTATTTTTTTTAATTTGCTCTAACGCCTTTTGGATTGTGCGTTTGGTTTTAAATTTTAGACCTTTAGCACAACTGATAAGTAGTAAATCGACTTGTGCATCAAAATTGATATCAAAGAATCTTATCCAACCTGACATCCACGACTAACAAGAACAAACAAAATAAATGGACTGTTAATGACATATTTCATCGATTTAAAAGTAAATCATGCATGAAGCCTGATTTAAAAAAAAGAACTCGCAGCTTGTTATATAATAAAGCGTTTCCATTTTTTCTCTATAAAACAAAATAGATTACATGATAACGAGTTGACATAGTCCAGTATTCTTCTCTTATATCTTTAAGATATGTCAAAATATATATTTTTGTCACTTTTGAGTGTACATATTAAATTGCTGAGGAATACAAAATTAATCAACGATCAGTTAATTGAACTTTTGGTCAAAACGCCAGGTGTTTAAGGTGTTTAGGTGTATTATATCATGTTGAAATCTGTATAACAATAAAGGATGAAATGAGTTAATAAGGAGATAACTTCGAATACTTTTGGAAATTTTTCACTGTGTTTTAATTTCAGATGTTTTAGACCCAGGAGAGATTAATATCAGATGTTTTAGACCCAGTAGAGTTTAATATCAGATGCTTTAGACCCAATAGAGTTTAATATCAGATGTTTTAGAACCAGTAGAGTTTAATATCAGATGTTTTAGACCCAAGAGAGAAGAAAATTACTTACAGTAATACGGTGTTACTGTTGATTTTGTATTAAAATAAATACTTAGTATCCAGCTTATATATAGGTCTGATTAATGGCTTCAAATAATTGGTAAGTCATTTTGTAATTTCATAACATAATTTTTCAATAATTTGGCCTTTGCTCTAAACGTTAAAAATATTTATTAATAATGCTAACAAACGAAAAATAAATTATGAATTTCTGAAAAAATTTAAAATAATTAGAAAAAAAAGTAAAACTGTATCCTGTTGACGTTTTGATTAACAAAGTAAGCCTGGAATCTCTTAGCCCTAAATAAATTTAACAATACACCCTACAAAAGTTTATGTAAGGATATCAATATTGCCTGCCAGATTACGTGACCACAATTAAAATATAATTTGGCAAAGAATAAATCTGTATCCCTGTTATGTGATTTATGATTTACAAGATCTTAAAATCTTTGAGTCTTAAAAAATCTTGACAATATGCTGTACCAAACTATTTTCAAACTCTGAATATCAAAATCAAATTCAACACTGTCAAATTGTTCTAACTACTATTGGAATCATTCTGCAGGTACTATTTCTGGAAAGCTATCACAGTTTTCTAGAATTTCTCTAATTAATTCTGGGTTCCTTCCTACTCTACCAAAGGCTTCGAGCAACTCCTTGATTGTTGCATTATCATCTCGATTTCTCCATATGTACAACATTTTTCTGCTGATTTCACGAAGAACAGGCTGGAATTCGTACTCAATCTGCTCTAGCCGTTCTATTTCTATCCCCAGTTCCAACCCTAATACCATCCATTCATTTCCAATACGAAGACATAACTTGTCCAGCAATTCGTCGTTTGGTGATTTTTTGAGAACTTTGTCTGGTAAATCTAAACATCAAAAAGAGAATGTGTATTACTATGAGTGTTTCCTAGTCTAGGAACAATCTCTAATAAAAATCAGTTTTTATTTACTAATCAATAATGATATATACTGTAACGACTTATAATAAAAAAAAGGCATATAAAAAATGTAAAACTGCACAAACATCTCACAGAGAACAAGGTGATGTTTATTATTCTTACTTATTACTTTTTACATATATTTACATGTAAATTGTCTCTTGAATGGACCTTTGTAAAAGGGACTAGATAATATGAATATACATATATAGAAATTAATTTGAAGACTACAATAAATAATTGGTAATACTTTATTATATCTTATACATGTATTATACAAATGACATACCTGACGTTACTTCTTTTTGTCTGAAGATCTAAAAAAAATCATGAATCCTAAATCAACATCAATACATGATATCCCGTAGATAATTTGAGGTTGTTGAGGTATTTGAGGTACCTGTTATGCATGGTTATGGTTTTGCAAGTATTCAAAAATAACATCACAAATGTGTACAACCTCATTTGTCCTTTTGTTAGCTTGAATGCTAAAGTCTTATTTGCAAAATTTTCAGTTAATTAATGCCAACCTATTTAGCATATATCTTGTAATGATTTAAATCACTATTGCGTTTTTTTAAATTATCTGGATATTTTCAAGTTACACAAAAAAGCGATTTTGTTTATCATATTTCTTTTCATATAGAACTTCTTTTTTTATTCGCAAAATAAAGTGATTCAAACTTATGTTACCTCTGTGAGTTTATTTAACTTCATACCTATTTAAATAGAGAAATACCAGTGTAAATAAAAAGTAATATTAATCTTCAAATAAAACGTAGCATTTAGTAAGTACCTTGCACATGGTATGCGTGTCTATTCCTGCCTTGTCCATTGCCTTTAAAAAATCACCACATCGTTTGTTTTTCTCTCTGCAGATTCTTAGGCTGTAAAAGCTGATCATAGAGGGTTTTAAACGGTACTGATCCTGTACGTCCTCCAGTTCCTTATGTGTTGCTCCAAGATGAAGCGCTAATGAAGATAAGTTTTCTCTATTCAGGCAGTTACAGATGCGAAGAATTTGGGAGTCGCTTAGCAACATTGGAAGTACTGTTTCTGGTATTCCTATGAAGATCAGTAACAACTTTATCATATTAAATGCAACTAAATGTTAGAATTCAGTATCATCATTTGACATATGTTGCCAAAATAACTGAAATTACCCAAAGAAAAATTATTTGCACTAATAACTTTTATATGTGCTTAAGTTATCTTGTCAGATCTTGTATACATGTAATTTTCTGCAAAAAAAAATAGTTTATAAAATAAAGATAACAAAACCACATTGCGACCTTGCAGTCAATTATGGCCAGTGAGGACCTCTTATTACAAGGTCAGCACTGGTAAATTGCATGATGACTCTGAACAGATTAGAACACTATATTCTTATATAATAAGATGACTTCATGATTTATTATTACCCTGATTTTAAATGAAATTTATGAAACATTGAATTGTTAATGGGAAGAAGAGTGATCCCAGATAACATGTCCCCGTTGGCCCATCGTTGGCGACTCGTTGGCTTGGTTGGCGTGTCGTTGGCGTTGGCCAGCCAACGTCTAGCCAACATCGGGCCGATGTTGTACTACCAACTGTTGGCTGAATTACGTTGGGCCGATATTGGCTCAATGTCTACCACCCAACGTATCGGTTCGAATACATTGGCCCTATATTGGGCCGAAGTAGGAATACCAACGGTTGGTCAGAAGCCGTCGGCCCGACATCATACCGATTTCATGCACCCAACCTATTTTTTAACATACAAGTAATTTGTTTATTCAGTTTTAATTATAAAATAGAACTACAGTTATTGAGTATACACATGCTTAACATTAAATAAGTTGACAATCACATATATATCATGTATTTTTGTATTTATAATTATTTTCATATTCTATTACATGTACCATGGAGGAATATTATCTCCATGTATGTATACTATTATCCATTTAATGTAGAAATTATTAGATTAGAATGTCAAACGGATAAAACTAATCAATAATTACTTGACATGCATAGAAACTCTTGATCCGTTTTAATTAAGAACACATGTGTTAATCATAACGTGGAACTCAGGATAATCTCTACGGGAATCTATAGGCGCGTTGCGATATCAGATTTCCACAAGACCACGCTATTTCAACAAGCGCGTCCGCCATATTGCATTACTTTATTCAAAACTGTACTAGTGAAAAGGATTTTGTTGTATTTAGTTCAAGTAAAATGTAAGTATTAATAACTTTTTATTCTTTTTGTAAGTTGGTTAGTTAACTGTGTAATATATATGCATTTGCTTAAGTAATATGGCTTTTTAATTCTTCTTTCAATGACCTACATAGTAATTGGTGCACGTGCCGATCCATTGATTTGTTTCTCAATATAATAAATTTATTTGAACATGTGGAAGGAATAAATGGTTTAATATGCTTAAACAAGATATATTTATTTTCATTTTGTTCACGTCGAGTAAAAAAAAATATAAACAGGGACCACAAACCTAACAAATTAAATTTTTAAAATTGTTTTGTCATATTTTTCACGCTTTTATAAGTAAGCTACATTAGTGGAGAGTGGAAAATTCTGTACATTTATGCTTTAAACTTAGGGGAAACACGAGAATATATCTGATGTCAGTATCTGCCTGTGATTAATGCATTTTAATAGTTTCTTTAAAAAAAAGTCGGCCATAAAAATGCCGCGAAAACTGTTCTAAATTCGTTCGATGACCATGTGACAAGAAGTCATGTGATCTTAAAATGGCGGACAGATAAATAAGGATCATATGGATAGAATATTACTAAAAGAACTAATTAATATTACTAAAAGAACTAATTATAATTAGAAGTAAGTGTCTAACTGAAACTGATATCTGTGAACTTTAACAATGACATACGAACAATTAATATTGATATGATCATGATTGTGATCGAATCCGAAACCAAGAGACGAGAAAACTATAATTAACATGTTTTCATTTTCTCAGCTGAAACCATTGCAGTTTTAAAAGTCTTTACCCCTGTAATAATTTCATGAGTGTATAACCTGAAGACCAATACACAAATACTGAAGCTAACCTTGCCATCCCAAGTTTCAAGTTTATTGAAAGATTTTTTCAATGGTACATGTACTTTTAAAATTCGTTACAGCTTTAGTTTGTCTGTTAAGTTGTGTTGACTAAAACAGTAAAAGTAATAAATGCTTTTCTACTTCTATTTTTAAATATTATTTTCTTGAGAAAAAATGTGTGGATGCATAGCATGCAAAATATATTTAAATATAATAATTATTTCCTCTTCAGAATCAATTTTTTGGAGCCTGGTTCCCCATACATTGGTTAAGCTGAAAAAAAATGTCTTACTGGACAAAGCGAAGAAAGGTTAAAAAGAATGTTCAGAAGCATATTGATGAATTTGAGTGTGCATTATCGCAACAGTCAGAAACATTAACTTGTTCTTTTCAATCTGACAGTATATCAGTGAACAAAATAACTCTGAAAATGATGATATTTTACCTATCGATGAGCATAACGTACATCCACAAATACCGGTCTTGAATATTGTTGAAGAAGATTTGTTATGTGACCAAGCCTGTTCAAATGATCATGACCTTCTTGATTTTGAGGAAGAATCTTATTATGTAAATGCAATTTCGAGTGATTCCGATTCTGATTCAGACAAAGAAGATGAAATACATATAGGAGTAAAAGAGCAACTAGCACATTGGGCTGTAGATTGCAATATACCGAATGAATCTATAGGAAAGCTTTTGTCAATTTTAAAACCTCATATAAACTCAAGGATTGGTTCCGGTATGCCAAGGATAGAGATGGCGGGCGAAAGGCCAGAGCAGATAAAAAGAGAGATGCAGAAGAGGCAGAAGAGACAAACAGCTGGAAAGAGATTCAATGAACTAAAACTTAAAATGTCATAGAATTATTTTTGATGCCAAGTTAAAAATATGATTAATTGTGTCTGGGAAGTTATGATTGTTTAACCTTAAGGTTACATTATTAATTACGGGTATACCTTTGTTATTCACTTTTTAGCTTGTACATATGTACATGTTTACACTGTTAGAATTACTTCTCGTAATCAATTGTTTTGTCTCAGTGGCACCTATAACTTTATCTGAGTCCCGTTGGGGGGGATGAGGGTAATTACCTTTATATTGTATCTTGGTATAGTATATGATTCGGTATTTTTTTTTTATTCAAGTATATTTTTTGGTAGTTAATTAAAAATATAAGAATACGAAAAGGTACATTTCCACAGAATTGATACTGGTGTTAATATTTCTTGATTTTCTAAGTATACTAAGCTACTAAAATATGCCTATTTTGTAACTTACTTAAGACTAAAGTAAAAGAATGGGTATAATTTTCTTTATATCACTTGTATATGAATAAGTATGGTTTTTAAAACTCCAGCCTCATATTGTATCAGTTTTATATGAAGTTATCCCCCCTATCATCTGAGTATAATTAATTTACCTTACAATTTTTTATATAAGGTAGAACATAGATTGTCAATATCTGTGGTAAAAAGGATTAAACATGTAGAACTGTAATTTATAGGGACATATAGGTTTTGATATCAGAAGTTGGTGACTTTTGGAATTAAATTATAAGTTTAGAAATTCACGTTTTACTAATTTTATTTTCTAAATTTAAAAGATTTTTGTTTTACTACAGTTGTATTTTGATTAGATAGATTATAGTAACTTTATTTATTTATAATTACTTTTCATTTAAGAAACAATTATTGTATTTTTTATTGTTAATTGTGATTTAAGATATAGCAAGGGTGTCTAAAATGGAGCATAGTTTTCAGACATCTGGCAAAATATTAGCTTATATTCCTATTTTAATGACTTGTTATATCATACATGATGTGAAATTTAGTAGTTTTTAAGTTTTTATTAATGAAATGATTTCAAAAATATATTAACTTAAGCTCATTTCAGGTGACATAATTGGCAGGACTGACAATTCTTTGTAAAAGAAATCTGTTGAAAAAATATTTTTTCTTAAATATCTTGCACAGAAGTACCTTTGCCATATGTTTTTATTAAAGAAATCAAAAGTATGTCCTATTATTACTCAAATTTGTACAAAAGTCTATGTATGGTTTTGAAAATATATGCATTGTGTGGATTTTTCCCATATAATTTATACAAATTTTTTAAAAATTGAAAGCCAACTACCTGAAAAATGAGCATCGTGACCTATTTAATTTTTATTGCTGATTGTTCAATACGCATACCATTGTCTATTGAAAAAAAAATCTCACATGTTTGTCAAATTTTTGACCCCACAACTACCTTAATTGTAACTTCATCTAAAGTTTAAACTGTTATTAAATTGTTGAAACTCTTATTGTGTATTTACTATTACCAAGCCTGCCTTAAGTCTGTGCAAACAGATAGACTCTTATACCGCAGGATTGTGCACATCTATATTATTAATTAGCAATGGTCCTGACTTTGTATGGTTCAATAGAAATGATTAGTTAAACAAGTTTTTGATTTAAGGTGCTTCCATCAAATTTAAATTTTGTAAATACCTTCTTGGGCTATACACTATCAAACAGCTTCAATATATATATATAGATTAAACAAAGTATAAAGATATTTGGTCAATGATTTATGAAGGTTTTTATTATAGAAAAATACATTGTCATTGCTTTGCACAGTTGGCTATTGGAAACAGCATGAACAGATAGTTCCTTAATTCATAACAGAAAACTAAATGACAAATACATAAAAACACGGATGACTTGTGTCTGGATACACCCCCCAAAAAACAATAAACATCTGTTGGCAACACGTTGGCAAGTGGTTGGCTGAATGTGAGACGATATATAATTTCAGTTGGCAAGTGGTTGGTATTTAGTTATTTATGTTGGGGTGTCAACGTTGGGCCAACGTTTTGCCAACCGTTGGCTATGATGTTGGCACGATGAGCAAAATGTCGTTGGGCCAACATCATTTGCCAACGATGGGCCAACGAAAATGCCAACCGTTTGCCAACGTTGGGCCAACATGTCATTGCTATCTGGGATATTAATCAAACACTAAATGAAAAAATAAATTAAAAAAAGTTTTACTGATCTGACGAATGAATACATATTCTTCTGATATCAACAATTAAAAAAAAATAAATGGCATTTAAAAAAAGACATGTTTAGATATTTAGGAATTTTATATAACAATATATCATCAGACTCTAATTTGATTGGTAATTTAACTGCACTTTGCAATAACCATGATAAATATTTTACCTTGACATGATTGTGCACACTCCACTGAAGTCTGAAAATAAAGAGACAAAAGATTCGATGTTAGTAATTTATGCACAGACTGAAAAATTCTACACAGTTCTATATTTCTGTTTTTATTACTTCCATGTCAAAATTGAGTTCATGGGCCTATTTCTGAAAAGGGAAAAATAACGAAATTCTCTTAAATGAAAACTACATGAGTAAATAGGCCTCTTAAATTTTTCTGACTTTAATAGATATTTTATGAGGTCAATGTTAATCCAAAAGATATGTATATATCGTCGAATAAAGACTCAATAGCCCAAAATTGTAAAGTTTGTTAAATTTTATTTTGCCCAAGTACAAGATTGTTGAAAACAATAATGTAAAGTGTTAAAGAAAACCAAAGTGACAAACCAATTGAATTTATTTTCATGAACATTTAAAAGTATCGTTTACATGTTTGTAGGAAGCCATCGCAAAATTATGAATAAACATACCCTGTCTGTAAACCAGACTGTGATATCTGATGCAGATGTTGTATGATTATGACTTGCACACGTCCATTTTGACCCCATTTTTCTCAACTCTGTTTCATCTAGAAGACATGTATTTGACAAGCATCCTGACTTTATCTTCAATTGAAAAGGTACATATCTTTTAGCCGTGATGTCGTCGGTGAAGGAAAGCGAGTACACTTCTGAAATTCTCGTCAAATTTTGCTCCAGGCACTCTCTAACACTAGAGGCTAGGTCCCGAATTATGAGATCTTTACGTCTCTTGTGAACTAGATACACAGCCAAAGTGTTCTTTTCTCTTCTTAAAACCAAATCATGAGTTCTATCCACAACCACAGCAACAAACCCTGGAAACAGAAGCTCGACTTGTTGGTGGGTTTTTAGGTTCCATATGCATGTAACACAGGCAATCATTCTGTTTGGTATTGCTGAAGGGATTTCATATAAGTTAAAATCGAAAGCGAAACTGACACATTTATCTGATGTAAGATATTCGGTGGCATATGTTGTTTTATTTGGAGTTGTTATCATGCTTGGGACGATGTAGGAATCGACGTCCATCTTCTTCCCACTATGTTTCTCATAGCTTTTAACCTCCGCTAATACGTCATATTGGATTAGTAATTTCAGAAAATATTCCTTGTATGGTTGAAACTGTGAAAACTTCTCCGAACTCCAAATTGTCCACAAGTCTGATTTACTTAGTCGTCCTTGACTCAGTTCAGGTACAATTGGGATGGCAGTGACTATGGATTTCAGTGCATCTATCAGACATGTTGGGTTAATAAGAACAAATTCTCGTAGACTTGGAACATCAAGATATGTCAGTTTTCCACTTATATGCTGAATATGTAGAAACAGCTGTAGACCTTCTGGTTTCAATGGCTCAAATCCAGTGTTTTGGTTCAGTTCTTCAACGTCCTGATGACTCATTACAATTCTTCCTTCTTCAACCAATGCTGCTATCATCATCTCTAGGAGAAGAAACTGCTTAGGGACCTCTTTTCCCCAAAATGGGCTTCTTAAGATCAAATTCGACAAAAAGTCTCTCAGTTGGTTGACTTCTGGATCTTTTGGATCCAAGGCATTGACAAAGAACAGCTTGTCCAATACTAAATGTGATCGGATCGTTTCTTCTGTAAAGCATTTATCGAGCATCTCAAGGAAAACCTTTCTTCTGTCATTTACAGCTCCCTGAAGTAAATTAAAAATAACAGAAGAGGCAAATATCAGCAAAAGAATACCATTGAACAAATCTGTATCTATAAAATGGAAGAAAAAGGCAGTCGTCAGAATATAACATAATAAGGACATAAGGATACGTGTAACTTTATATCCAACGTAGTTTAAAAACCAACTGAATTATCCAAACAGCAAGGGCAGACCTTACCTTCAAAAACAATGTTTGCATATTATATTGCTTGTAATTCTGCCTATAACGTTTGGTTAATTTACTTTAAGTATTTCTTTTTACATAGGTAGAATCTGCCTACACAAAAAAATCATTAAACATTATATTTGGAATCTTCGAGTGTGGATACTACACAATAAAAAAAATTACTTAGTATCTCGTTATCTCGAAATCACTAGAGTCGAAATTCCGGATATATCGATTTTTTTCTGGTCCCGACCAGCCAAAAGTATAATTTATGTATTTTTATTCCTTTTATCTCGAAATTCGATGAGTCAAAATTTCAGTTGTTTCGAAATGATATTATGTACAAAGGAAATATTATTAGAGCAAATAGAAACTCGAATTTATTAATCATCATGACAGGTGAACCAAATGTTTACACTTGGTAGGAAATCGTTAACGGAAATGTCATATCCTGTTAATTATGTTTTGTTAACAATCTTGTTAAGCCTTAAATATCGACAAAGAATACCGACACGACAAAACAGTGGGAACAGTCCACAAATCCGAAGTCCAAGGAAAAGACAAAGTCCGGAAAATGAAACACAACAAACAAATGCGACAATGTTTTATTATGTTTTTACAATTAAATGATATATCGGATTTTGTGATAAAAATAAATTTCACATCAATAAATCGAAGTTTTTTTACATTAAGTGATCGTCCTATCTATTCACACTACGGTTGTTAAAAAAATCGGATTATGTTAACAAGGCTATCTCGAATCCAATCCCATGGCCCCTTGCACTTCAAGCTAACGAGATTCATCTATTTTAATTACCTTTTTCAAGTAAATTACTTAGTAAAAATATTTGTATCTCTGAGAGTACATGTAATCACTAGTAATTTGTAGTAATTATGTATTGCTAAGTAATTGTATTACTTAAATAAATATGTAAATGGATTACTTAGTAAGAACAATAATAAGATTATCATTTACTTAAATGATGTTACTACAATCTCCCACTTTCACTCAAGTAATTGTTTTACTTGGTAATAAGTAATATTGTTACTTAAGAACGTAAATGAATTACTAGTGATAAGTAATTTTTTACTAAAAGAAGGAAAAGTATTACTTAGAAGAAGCAAATTTTACTTAATGAAGTAAATGAATTACTTAGTGATAAGTAATGTTTTTTTATGCTAAAAGCAGTAAAGTAATACTTAATGACAAGTCATTTTTAAAGTAAATGGATTACGTATAGTTGTAAGTAATGCTTTTACTAAACAAGTACACATATTACATAGTTATAGATAAGTTATGTGTTACATTATAAGAAAACAGGTACATGTAGTATCGGTACCATTAATAAATAAAAATCCGTCTGGGGTAAATTCAAAACATTGAGTTTGATCAACACAAAAACCTTGCCTAAAAAGAAGTAACTATAATTACAGAAAAGTTGTATACATGGCCCACAGTTATAAGTACCCAGGTAGCATAGGAAGGTTTCAAAAATATTCTGAAATCATTTTTTGTAATGGTTTGAAAACATTTCTGACGCGCGATCCTGTATGGCTACAGAAATGTTTTTTAAAATATTCCATTAAAACACTGACCAGCTCCTGACAAAAAAATTTGCTCAGAAAGGGGTACGATGCTTCTAAGCTGAAGTCATCCTTATTAAAGTATTATGGGCGACATCATGACTTGATTGACAGGTATGAAAAAAACAGTTAACCAAATGAAAATGGACCTGTTCCATTGATATCATCCATTCCTCATACCGGACATGGGCAGCATGGCGGGTGTCCTGCAGAAAGCAGAGACTGCTTACTCTTCCGGAACACCTGAGTCTAACCCCGGTTTTTTGTTGGGGCCAATGTTGTTCATATGTTTCTAGTTTTTAATTTTAGTGTATGTATTGTTTTCGTCTTGTCTTCGTTGTTCTCCGGAGTTTGTCAGTTGTTACGATTTTTCTCTCCTTCGAATATCCCTTTGGTATTTCTTGACTTTACTTTTAAAAAATGTTTCTAAAAATGTGTAATGAAAATGTTTTAAAAATGTTTTCATAAAACATTCTTGAAACAGTTTTTTCTCATGTTTTCCGCACATTTTTCTTAATGTTATTTTTACATATTTTTGACATGTTTTTGGAATATAATATTGGGCTTCGGTTGGATAATAGTTATATATGCTGTTCTACTTGATTCTAGACACAATTTACTACTTACTTTAACAAGATCCTTGTGTGTGGCCACAAAAAATATCTTTGGATATTCATTATTTTCTTTCGAACTGTATGTCAGTATTGATGAAACCCAACATCTGATGTTGTCTGGAAAATATGACATGAACATCAAAAGACAAGAACCCTTGATATAATTCGTTGTCCCTCGTTAAACTGTCATCAAAAGTTTCACCGTAATAGTTACATGAAAACTGTGATGGTTCAGTTTTACTGTTATGACATAATCGTGATTAAATAAACATTAACCAAAGTAAAAAAAGCGGAAACTATTTTGTAAATGTTTTGATGAATGTAGCCAACTTTAATTGAGAGAACGTTAACAACGTTTTCCATTAAATTTATACATTAATACATTCTGAATTACTGATGACCTGAGCATTTTGGAAGTACAGCTTTAAGAAAATGTCGCCACTGATGCCACACCATCATGTGTAGAGTATGGCTGTGAATAGTTGTAATTTTATAACATAAACAGTTATTTTAATTAGAAGTAATTAAACAATATATTTTTGCGGTTTCAATTGATTAACATACCAAGAATTGTAAATACACCTTCTTGCAGCTGGTGATAAGGGTCATTTAATAATGAATCGAGATCTTCATTGCCATTGAAGACTATCATGTATATTCCGTTGGAAGTCAGGAACGTCTGATGTGTTGCCAAGTACACAAACTGACCAGCAAAATCCAAAATAGGGATGGGAATGACATCAATTTCTGATATATACTCAATTTCACCAAGTGATGCTCTGATGGTCTCATGCATTCTTTCTAATATTTCACTGTCGGTCTTTTCTGGCGGTTTTGGTAAGCTTTCATCAGTAGATTCATGGCCTCCATCTGCTGTTTTACTCTTTATGGAGAACGTCAATATCTTTTGATACACCGCCTTAGAAAAACTATGTTGTCCTATATAAAGAGATACCAATAAAAAGAAATATACCCGAACTTATACTTTAAGGTATAAATGCTATCTTCTTTTAGATACCAATAACAAGAAGACTTAACACACATTAATTTTGTGTTAATTAAACTCGAATTAAATCTAATATTAACATTATAATATGATTTTTAGGTCCCCGAGGGTATTCGCAACCCTCTTTGGATTGTTATCTTGAAACTCCTGGGATGATGCCTCTGCTGGTGGACCCTAGGTCCCCGAGTGTATTCGCCAACCCAGTCGTCAGACCTGTCTGACATGATTATTCATTGATTTGTTGCAGAAATTACCAGTATTTAGCAAAATTCAAAAAATAATAGAAATACTAAGGGCTATTCCTTGTACTGCACATGGTAGATCTCCTTAGCGGAAATTTGGCTTCCTATTTCGGTATTTTTGGTTGAGTACTTCTTGTTTAATATAAGTTTGGTTTTTGGTCTTCCAAATGTTTCTGTTTTAATGCTGTCGATGAGAGGTAACTCCTAGAAATGCGTCGTATACAGCATAGTATTAATTTACTATATCTAATATTAGTATCTTTGAATTGTTATTTTGAAACTCCTGGGATGATGCCTCTGCTGGTGGACCCTAGGTCCCCGAGGGTATTCGCCAACCCAGTCGTCAGACTTGTCTGACATGATTATTCATTGATTTGGTGAGAGGTAACTCCTAGAAATGCGTCCTATACAACATAGTATAAATTTACTATATCTAATATGAGTATCTTTGGATTGTTATTTTTAATTTAAAAAAGACGTAGGTAGTTAGCACATAACAATGTTATTACACTTCCAAGGTTTGTTATTCTGATTTCCAAGTCCTTTACAGCTGGATAATTAATAACTAAACTTCATTTATACAGTTGTACTATTATAAATATATATTCTTAATAAATTCGTAGGAAAATTGTTTTATTGAAATAAAAAAAAAATGTTTTTGGAGAAATTTATTCAACCTGCTTTCTTCCTCAGAAATCGTCCTGATCGTAAATCAAGTAACAGTTTGCCAAAATAAACATCGATTCCATCAGTGCTTTGTCGAATCTGCGGAATGATTTCTTTTATTAGATTCATCACAACTGTTGTTTTTCCAGCTCCAAATCCCCCAACGACAAGAACTCTACAGTCATATGAGGGTACTACATCTTTGGAAAAAAGAGTAATAAAATCTTTTTTTCTCATACCTGTAAAAGATATTTAGCACGTCAAAATGTTTTGCTGCTAAAGTACATGTAAGACCATAATTCATATCACAACTTTCTTTATGTCTCCTGATACGTATTTGTTTGTTTTTATATGTTCGCATTCTACGTGATTAAGTGATTGAGTCGAGCTAGATATAAAAAGCTGCAAACCTTTTCAAAATTATCTTTTTTGATCTTGTTGATGCTTTTTAACAATATGTTCATTTTAACATGATTCAGAGCAGATTTTTAAAATACCTTTTAAAAATTAAACTTCTACAATATCGCCAATATACTATCAAAGATTGTCAACTGTGAATATATCCATTAAATTCAACAAATATTACTCATTTTTGGACTTTCCAATATTAATTTTGATATGAGCAACAACCTTGCCCAAAAAGATACTTAACCGAAATGTGTCTTTATGAAAAACAAACGTTATTCTTTTTGGGTACGGTTGTTGGTCATAGTTTTGGAAAGAACCTATTGTGAAAACGCTCAATTTCCTTCAAATCCTTGATTTAGCTGTTGGATACTCGGAAGGAATTTTGTACAATGATTGATAGACTGTGAAAGTTCGATTATCATACGATAGAAAATCTGAATGAAATTTTAAATTTACTTTTGTTGAATAACGATATCAAGAAGGAGTTTTACATAATAAGGAAATCTACCAACTATAGTAACTATGAAATGCAGATGACATATGCTCAATACACCCTTAAAGCTAGAAAAATAGTATTAAAGAGATAAATAACTTGTCTATTAACTTCAATATCGGAATACCAAATCAACAAAATAGTGGAAAAAGTTCACAAATTCTAAGTCCAAGGAAAAGAGAAAGTCAGGAGAATTGAGCGCAACAATCAAACGCCACGTTCAAGGATACATGTACAACTAAAAGAACTGGAGGCTCTCAAGAGCCTGTATCGTTCACATGGATTTATATTGTCCACCTTGAGCAGGACTAATATTTAAGCGTAGTAGTTAATGTGGCCAGTTTTCCCATAGAGTCCTACGTTAAACTAAGTTTGGTTGTAATGGCAGTCGGGGTCATCAGACATAATTCTGAAAGAGAACAATCTAAGGCTTACTGCTGCCAAGTCTGGTTCCAATTGGTCAAGTAGTTTCAGGCAAGAACAGTTTTAAATAAATTCTCCCTAGGGTCCTCTGTGAGATTAAGTGGGCTGTGGTGGTCATCTTAGTTGACAGTCCAAGTCATCCGACATAATTCTGAAAGAAGACCCTCTAAGGACAATTGCTGTTAAGTCAAGTTTCAATTGCCTCAGTGGTTTTAGACAAGATTTTTAAAACAAATTCCCATACGGTCCTATGTTAAACTAAGCTAGTTCGGCTATGGCAGCCATCTTGGTTGACAGTCTGGGTATTTGGACACATTTCTGAAACAGGAGCATATAAGGGTCATTGCTTCCAAGTCTGGTTCCAATTGCCCCAGTGCTTTCAGACAAAAAGACTCTTAAATGATATTTCCTATAGGATCCTATTTTAGACTAAATTAGGTGTTGCGGCAAACTTGGTTAACAGTCTGTCTGGATGATCGGACATATATCTGATAGGAGACCACCTAACGACAATTGCTGCCAAGTCTGGTTTCAATTGGTCGAGTGGTTTCAGAAAAAAATGTTTCAATGAATTTTACCAATCTATGGATCATAGCTGCCAAGACTGGTTTTAGTTTGCTCATCGGTCTCATACAAGAAGATTTTAAAAAAATATTCGCATTATGTCCTATGTTAAGCTAAGTTCAGCTGTAGAGGCCATCTTGGTTGAGAGTCCAAGGAAAATTGCTACCAAGTCTGGTTTTAAATATTCGCATTATGTCCTATGTTCAACTAAGTTCAGCTGTAGAGGCCATCTTGGTTGAGAGTCCAAGGACCATTGCTACCAAGTCTGGTTTCAATTGATCAAGTGGCTTCAGACAAGAAGATGTTTCAATGAATTTCACAATAGGGCCCTATGTTAAACTAAATTCGGTTGTTGCGGTCATCTTGGTTAATAGGCTGGGTCATCGAAAATTATTCTGAAAGAGAACGCACTAAGAATCATTACCGCCAAATCTGGTTCCAATTAGCCATGTAGTTGAAATTCATCCCTTTTTTTCTATTTAGGTAACAGCAGCCATGTCGGTAGGAAGCTAGGGATGCTGGAAATAAATTTTAAGGAGGCCACCCAAGGAATATTCCACCAAGTTTTCGGAGAAGATTTTTCAATGAATTTTCCCATACGGCCCTATGTTAAACTAAGTTTGGCTGTGGCGGCCAATTTGGCTATTATTCCAGATCATCGGACATAATTTTGAAAGAGAACATCCCAAGGACCATTACTGAAGTTTCATAGAAGATTTTTAAATTCATCCCCACTTTTTTCACTATCTTTAGTAACAGCAGCCATGTCGGTTGGACGTCGGGGATGCCGGACATAAATTTTAAGGGGGCCGCCCAAGGACTTTTCCATCAAAGTTTTCTCCCAATTGGCCAAGTAGTTTCGGAGGAGAATATTTTTCAATGAATTTTCCAATATGGCCCAGTGTTAAAATAACTTCAGCTTTGGCGGCCATCTTGGTTAACCGTCCGTGACATCGGACGGAATTTTGCAAGAGAACCTCCTTAAGACCATTACTGCCAAGTCTGATTCCAATCGGCCATGAATTTCATAGATTTTTGAATTTTTTTAGTTTAGTAACAGCAGTCATGTCGGCTGGAAGTAGGGGATGCCGGACATATCTTCGAAAAGGGGCCAACGAAGGACCATTTCATCAACGTGAAACCAATTGGCCCAGTGGTTTCAGTGGAGATCTTTGAAGCAAAGTTTACGCCGGACGGCGACGACGGTCGACGGACGCCAACTGTAGGTTATAGCTCACATGGCCTTTTATGCCAGGTGGGCTAATAAAAAACGTATAATAAACTTAACCAAACTAAAACAAGACAATCCGTAATTTGAACAATCGTTTTTTTTTTTTTGCGTGATAAGATTTGTTTGTGAATACATAATCACGATGGCAATAACAATCCGACACAACGAATATCATCTGGACATAATGCATTTATAATATCATCTACAAAGAGGAAGTAGAATGCCAGATTAGGGACAGCCACAAAACCATGCACTTGTATTAAAGAACACCGAATTCAAAGTGAAAAAAAACATAGTACATATTCTAATGCGAACAATACACATGTATGAATTATTTTATCTTTTGACTAAACGGGCACTTATCTTATACTTATCAAATGGGTATGAGAAGGATCGTAAGTTTATTGTCCCCGGGATGCTAATTATTGCCTGGAGGCTTAATCTCCCGGCAATACGGTATCGGGGGGGGGGGGGGGTTGGGAAATAAACTAACTACTCCTCAAATATGAACTCAACATGTGTTCTTTATAATTCAAAGGACAATTCACCGAGATTAATTTCTAGTAGTAATCACCGGTCACTATTTGTTCGTATCTATGTCGTCTAATATTTCTTGTAATTCCTCCTCGAACATGGAAAGAAATAGCTTCCCACTAGCTGGCCACTGTCGTCTGACAAATCCTTATTTCGATTTTTACATATTTTTACAGGTTTTACTTTACGACGAGATAAAATGTAACGAAAAATTCCAACTCTATATTCTTCCTACTAATATTTTGACGGTTCTCTTCTGGAACCCTTCGATGGATTATCACAAGAAAACGTGTTTGTAAATTTTATATTGCTGTTATGGTCAGGATGCATTGAAGAATTCGAAATAAATTCGTAATCTGGAACGCGAATTAAAAGAAAAAAATGGCATAAAAATTGAAAATAAATGTATTGTTCGATGAAGACTGGACAACGCTGCTGTCTTTCGCGCGTAAGTCGGAAACTGATTCCTTGACAGAAAACCCCGCACTTCATGACTATTCCTTACGTTTGAAATGATTGGTACATGTAGTCATATGTACCCCGCCGCAGAGAAAAGTCGAAGCCCCACTAGATATACAAAATGTGTATGATTGAAATTGGTAGCACAAAGTCAAGCACATGTGGTAACTAACAATCCTACAAAATTTGAACGAAATCCGATCTGCGGTCTCAGAGGCGTTGCGTCCACAAAGTACTCTTATAGTGTCACATGCATAAAAATATTAAAGTCCAACAACTCCCGTAAAATGTGTCGAATAAAAATGTTGGTGCAATAGGATAAAGTACAAAAGGTGACTAACAATCCTACAAAATTTGAACGAAATCCGATTAGCAGTCTCAGAGGAGTTACGTCTATAAAGTGTTCCTATAGTGTCATATGCACAAAAAAAGTATAACTTCCTTAAATTTTTTCGAATCAAAATCGCGGTGTGATAGGATCAAGTATATATGGTGACTAACAGTCCTACAAAATGTAAGGACTGACAGACAGACGGACGCAGAGTTTTACTAGGTCCCTTCGTCGTGTAGCGGCGGGGTACAATTACATATGTTTTAAAAGTCACCATAGATCAAACTTGTAAAAACAGGACTTACATATTATCTGCAACTTCACATTTGTTTCTGTTGACGTTATATATGATGCATAAATGTGGTATCCACACGAAAATTGGAAAATCAGCTCCAGGAAAATATTTTTTTAACATTTAAGCAGCGGAAAAGACAATAATTCATTAAGACTACTGGAAACAAAAAGTAGTGTAATCCATTTTACTTTAATTCTTAAGAAGCATCTGAGATATTACAGAAAATAACTTGAAGAATAAATGAATTATTCCAGATGTATTATATAGTGCAGAAATCTACTAAACCTGGGAAAGAATACGACCAAAATGCCAAATAAGGATAGAAAACTTCCGGTACAATGTGACTGTTAAATGAACCTGCAAATGCTAAACATGCCTTTTCTGGTAGATTTAACAGCACTGTACACTTATATTTAACAAATAATTGCTATACTCGAATAGAAATATTTATATATATGTAAAATAAAACACTCTGGTACACGCAGAGAATAGATAAGATAAATTTATTTTGACAAAAGTATAGAAACATCGTGAAATAGAAGCAACATGTAGTTTTGTTGTTAATTACTTACGCCATATATAAGCTTTCTCTGAAACACAAAAGGTATGTAATTAATTTGCTAATATACAAACTTCCACAAAGATATGTAATTAATTTGCTAATATACAAACTTCCACAGCAACGTACTTAAAATTAAAAAGTCCCAGGCAACATTCCCACTGTAGAAATATTTGTACTAAATTAAACAGATTTCTACATCTGTCAGATATAAAGATAGATGTTGGTATCCAATTAAAGATTTATTTTCATCACCAAAGAATTGTAGCATTTCAATGTCCTCAAATATTTGTACACAAGTTAAGTATGTTATAAATGCCAATGCGTTGGCTTCGTTTATAGAGATATTTGAAAAGTTAAGGAAGAAGCCCTTTTAAACGTTGTACGAATGTCTCCAAACTGTAAATTCTAGCCACTTCAACACATACCAGTTTTCCTATAAACTACATTAATTCTTTTGATATAAAGCTCTTTCTAAAGACTTTAAATACAAGTAAGCAATAGCGTCACCATTTACTATGGCAATGGGAATACAGTTATATCAAGAATATAGCATATAATATAGGTTTTCTGTATACATGCTATTGATTTAAGTACATTGTCTATATCATAATATTCATATCATCACGGCCAGATCCGGTATCACCCCCCTATGAAAAATGATATCAACCTGAGACGCCCATATCAGCCAGAGAGCTTTGGCTCAAGGGTCAGATGTGGTCGAGAACTGATATTGGATGTGATATGAAAAAAGCTATTTAAACCTTAGGTTTTCGTAGGGGTGTGACATGTTTTCGTAGGGTGTGATACGGGATCTAGACTTGATGATATCGATAACGGCTATGTGATATGAACTGTGTGTTTCAATCAATATCATACATACAGAAAACCATATCTAAATATATGATAAGTAAACATCATGAATCAAAATTCAAGAATGTACAGGTATTCTGTTTATTACAGGTAACAGCATGAATTTTTTTTACTTACATCTATTTGTCCAAAGTAAAGAATAAAATTCCATTTCATTTCTATAAAAAAGTTGATTAATCTATAAATGCTTTTCCTAAGAAAAGTTTTAATGACATTTCATGTAATTAATGACATCCAAGGTCGAAATTACAACAAAAATAAATATGCCAATAATTGTGGTTTTCTCCTTAATAACGGAATAGTATAAAGAAAATGTTTATAATTGTTCGACGGAGTTGCTTGAATAAAAATCCGATAAAAAGTCCTTCATGATTTCAAAATTGCCATTACGATATATTCACTAAACTCGATATGCCTTTTTTATGAAGAATCTGATCAACGTAATAAAGAATTACGTATAATATGACTGTATAATAAACAAGAAGTGAACGGAATTGCATGACAGAAGTGAAGAACTCAGGGAAATTTAGAGGACATATACTAATTCATAACTATTGAGTATTGACAATTATACTAATAACGCATCTGGTCTAAACAATGTATGAAGTCGTACATGTATGTTTATTAGATAAATAGTTTTTGGTGGGTTTTTACCAAGAAGTTATCTGTTGTTATCATCATAGAATTTTGAGTCGAAAATATTTTGCTGCGTATGTAATAATAATTGGACGCAGCTCGGTGCCACAACTTCAGTTCCCTACATAGAGATTATGTAATTTCTTTAAATAAGAGTACCAAAATAATCTCAGCGGTCTTGACGTTAAATGACATGTTTAAGAGTTGGTTGGGGCAGTGGATCGTAAGACTATACTCCATTCATAAAACTGGGAGCGTTAACGATTTGTCTTTAATTGCTACCTATCTATATTTAACGATTAAATAACTTATTTGTAAACCTTTTATGTATCAATTAGGTGGCATTTCTCTTATTTTTTAAAAAAAAGTCTGTTGGTTTTATAAATGTCTACTCATAATTAAGAATTTAGCTAATAGCAAAAGGACGAAACTGTGTCATATTATTTCATTAGGTCTATTTGAAACGGCAATTCTAAGTTGATGAAAACAAATCAACATAGTTATTCAAAATGTTACATAAATAAATTACACAAGGTTATATCTGCGAAAAAGTAATTGTTAAATACTATTTGCAGTATTGCAAATGGCTCTATGAAATCCCAATGCAAAGCCAATACTAAACATAATAATCCTGCAGAATCTAACCGATCTTCTCCAGATTTCGCACTTAAATTCGTGGACAAGGCACGAATATCTTTGTTGAAATTATTTACAAGAGAAAATGTTTCTATATACTTGTAGTAATTTAAAAAAGGGTTATATCCATTTATTTGTTTTTTTTTGTCAGAACATTGCCGGTCGGTGTCACAGTTTGATTGACAAATTCTTTGAGACTAATTTGAAAGGTATGAAGTTTCTATCGTATATCTCGTACATGACTTCTTGTCCGAATGTACATCTCATTAGATTATAGTAAATTGACGGGCGCCTTTGATTGATCAGGACATGGCTATTATTTCCTATTTTCTGATTTCACTTGTTGAAGGTCAGAAGTGTTTCTGTAATGTCATGTTCTAATTTTTTTCTGTTTTTTTTTTAACGTTCATCATTGTTTTTTTTTAAAATATTTTTGAAATGATGTTATATTTGATTTAATTGTAAATACGCCTATTACTTGATTTTTAATTTTATGACTTTTTTTCTTTCATGTTGCCCAAGTATATTTTCCTTCTTTTTAGCAAAAATTTCTACTTTTTGTATCATGGAAATAATAATAATCATGTTAAGACAAGCAGGTCTAGGATGATACTGATCTTTTGTCTTTGTTGCAGAATAGTATTTCGCTTGAATTTACATATAACCCAGACCTACATGTAAGTCACAGACACTGTGTTGAGGTTTATATAGTATGCTGTGTATTCCTTCCATCGACGTATTATCCCTGATATTATTTAACGAACAAACTTTTACATATGAATAACACTTCCTAAAATTCAGGTTGGAATTAAAAACTCAAAAGCAAGAGCAAATCCAATTTTTTGGAAATTTTAACTGCGTTGATCGTTTTGCAAAATGAACAGAATACTATGAGGTTGATGAATGAGAGCATCATGAATACAAATATATGACTATAAAGCAAAGTGTTGAATAAAAAAAAACAAACTTAGCCAATGTATATTAAATTTGTATGATAGCCAATGTAAATTAAATGTTTGTGAAAAAAAATATAATATTCATAGATGAAAATAAAGGTATTATTCAAATTTCATTGATCAAGTTTTTTTTCTTTATTGATCAAATACAAATATTATAACATTTTTCAAATTTATATTTGAATATATTGTATGTATGCAAATCTCTAAGGGTTTAAAAGTAAATACAGTTATTTAAATTTTCGATATTTTTTTAAAGAATTTATGTTTTGTTTCTATACATGTATAAACATAATATTTCATCCCCTGATTACAGTTATATTTTTATCAATATTTGTATCTTAAAATCGATATTAGGAAACAAGTTTGGATAATCAATATTGACACTTAGTAATATGCTTCAAATTGGCAATACTACCAGAAAGATACTAGCCGAATGAACACTGATTCCAGCAGATTGAACATTTACTAATAGTCAAATATTTAAAATCTCGAGATACATGACGAGATAAAATCACCGAAGCAAACAGGAAAACCCAATTAAGATCGTAAGCTTATATCTTCGGCATTTTGACCCGGATAAGCCCAATTATTTGCACACTTTCATACAGTGTTTAACAATACTATATGGAAATAAAATATAAATCGGAAAAAAAAAATGAAAAAGGAATTTAAAATCTTTGCTATTCGACCCCTGTGGAAACAAATGTTTGAAAATTAAATTTTAAATACATTATTGCGGATCTATAGATGGTATGCAACCTTTATATTAGGAATTTAAAATCTCTTTATCTAAATATGAAAAAGAATGTGATGTCATAGAAAGTGTGACAGACGGGAAATACAATATCTTAAATTTTTAAAGTGCAGGGATAATCATATCTATTCAGATGTAATCAACATATTTCTCTATGCACGTTGGCTTCATCGTGGATTAAATACTACGATACTCTAACAGCCATGAATTTCAGTCAGAATACGTATGTTTCGAATCGTTTCTGTAATGTCATGAATCCGATTGTTTTCTGTATGACATCACGTGATGTTGTAAGAATATTAGGCACCATATTTCCCTTTTCATAGAAGACGTAAGATTTTTTTACAATTATCTCTGTTCTTTACTATGAAATGAAATAAAATAGTTGCTTTGTGTAATCTACAACTGCATCCAATTGACCTGAAACTTCTCAGGAGTTGACATATAAAAAACTACTCAGCGATTATCACGTGTAAATGTTTGGCGATTTGTCCAACATGCACGACGTCAGGCGACAAAAACATCCGAAATATTGACGGAATTGATATTCGAACGTATTTTATTCGAATCAAATTTAAATCTGCTATTACCTACTATTTCCACCATTAAAAGCGTAGGTCATGATAGTTTTGCCATAGGCAACTGTGGGTCTGCATTTTTAAAATTAAAACCTTATTGCTTAGCCATATATAGTATATAGCAATTAAAATGAAAGAGAACTTTAATTTGTTGGCCGAATTTTGAAACATAACCATATTTCTAAAACTGGAGTGCCTGTCTTCCTATAATGTACGACAATCTTGTAATACGCGCAAAACACATAAAATGAAAATGATATAGGAATTTATATTCAGAATTTTAAAAGTTGACCCCTGTGGGTCTCAGATTTTGAAAATGAAAAATCATAAATCACACCGCAGATCTACAGTCACTGTATTAAAATACAATATAGAAATACAATGCATTTATGTTAAAATAAAAGAGGCTAACGTCACACGAATAGTGCGAACAAATGACAGTCTGAAAGGCCAACGTTGAAAGAACGAAATCTTCAGACTTTCTTCGACATGCGGTGTAGAAAGGGGAGATTCCACAAGAACAAAATTAAAAGTCAGAACCAGAACAAAACAGTAATAAAATAAAAAACAATAGTTATATGAATTTCCACGCAAAAAACTGGGAGTTACATCATGTGCTCTTGAATGGTAGGTTAAAGATACAACGTATAGGTGGTGCCTTGGGATTCATATTAAAAGTTTAAGAGAATTTATTGATATCTAATAAATATCACGTAGGCTTCAAAATAAAGAAAATAGAGATACTACAATTGTTTGAGGCTAAAACTTACAAGCTAGATCATAGTCTTTTGAGAAAACCGTAGTCTACAAGGCAAATATGTCCTTAACTTATGAAATTCTGATACGGTCAGACCGTATCTAAAATAGAGCTTTCAAGGTGAAAAGCAATTTCTACTTCTCTTTTTAAAAATGTTGTATATGGAAATATATGCGAGTTGCAATATAAACTATATACACGTAGATGTGAAATACTGAATTCGGGATAATTTTACTTTTATGAAATAAACATTTTACTAGATTATTTCAAATCTCTATCATAAAGAAAACACCATCTTTAATTCATACAGAGTGTGAATAGTTTGATCAATCGAGATATAACTGCACAATGCGTATACAAACACTAAATGTTGAATTCCAAAATAAGCATCAACTTGAAAAAAACCAGAATTCATAATGTTTTAGGTAAAAGTACAACATTGATATATAGCTGTACGCCCTTAAATAATTCATCTGTCTGAAAATAGCATATTTTGTGTATAATATGTATTAATGCTGCCATTGTAAAAACTGCACTTGTCAAATTATTCTAATCTCACCGTTTCTTTCCCATGCTTCTAAGTCTGAAAAAAATAAATTATTACATTATTACGATCCAGACAATGAGATAGAATAAACTATTAATTGAAAATGATACAAAATTAAACTTGTTATAAGAAAATTTATTAAATATAATCTACTTAGTTAAAATGATTAAAATGTTAGGTACGTTATATTTTTTGTACGCGTGTAACCCGGAATCATATAAGTAAGCTGTACAAAATTTTGTAGACGATATAACTATTACAATATGAAAGGTAAAACAAGTTCATGCTTTGAAGACCCATTGGTAGGTTTGAGCTATTTTCTGATCTTTGGTCGGGTTGTTGTCTCTTTGGCACATTCCCCGTTTCCATTCTCTATTCTTTTTTGTAAGATATTTGAAAACATCTTTATTTTAGTAATTAGCACTTGTTTCAAATCAGAATACAAAAACACACATTTGTGTTAAAAGAATGATTTATAAGCAATATTGTCATTAATTTTTTTTGCAACTGTGAAACAATTAAATACCAAGGGAAAATTATAATTAGGACGACTCACTATCATTACATTATATGAGAAGAAATCAGAAAGGAAAATTTAACGATTATTGCAGATTTTTAGAAGCTTCATCAATTATATATTTTCGTTTTCTGTTGTCAATCTATCAAGTATAAATATTACTTAGAATTTATTCTTATTAATCACATTTCGAATATTGTCATGTGTATCGAATGTCTTTAAACACCAGCCTTGTAACATTATATTGGACATGGATTACTTATGAATTGTATACCGAGTAATCAATTCTTTTTTAATGTATTGTTTTTAATAATGAAAGTTTAAGAAGGTTATTATTTGTACAAATAATCCACTATAGCTTATAACTTATGTGATGAAAGCATACAATTATTAATATGTTACATGATAATAGAATATAAACAACGTGTATAACACATTATGTATATATAATCATGATAAATTTCTTCATTCCAGTAAGAAACCTTACTGGAATATGAAATTAACATGATTAAATGGTTTATCAAATGTTTGTTTAATAGAATACTTCCTGACATGAGAAATAAAGTATACGGCATTAGAATAATCAAAGAATATATTTCAATGGGGAATGTTTCAGAAATACAAGCAAATGCGTCACTGTGTTTACACTAACAGGAACACAAAGACAAAACAGTATGATCTTAAATTGTTATTTCTGTTTTATTTAATCTTAACATTGTTCATTTTTTCATATTTCTGAAACTTCAGAACAAAAATCTTACTAAAACATCAGTAAATCCAGACTGACTCAGACCAGGGGATAAAAGTTTGATCTAGTAATGTTATCTGCACCTGTGTTTAACTGGTCTGGGCCAATCTTTTTTTTACTACATGACATTATGTTTTGATCTTATGATTTTGAATTTGCATGAAATTTTGGTTTTCCAGAAAATCAAAACAAATTAAAAAAATAAGAGGAGGGATGGCCATTTTATTACTGCAAACCAAAAATCTAAATCAAAGTGAAATCACGAAAATGGTGGGTTAAAGGGAATAAAACTTTCGTTTGTGGTACATGGTAGATTGTTATCGTATACCTTGTAAATTTTAATCAACTTTTGTGTGACGGTAAGTTATTTTCTTTTGTAAACTATCAATTCTTAACAAACAACACCAAAATGCAGAGTGGACCACACTTTCATACTGGTCTGTATATCTGAAATTTGCATGGCGGCAATCTGATGGCAATCCTTTATGTCCGCCAAATACATATTTTTAAATGGGTTGTCGTAACACAACAGTTCATAAATGGTCCAAGTATTTTCGATTAAATGTTCTACTGAAAATAAATTGGGCACCAGGAAAGGTCAACAATAATACACCAGTCAATTAATGCCATCGCGCTGGCATACTGCTAAACAAAAACGTAACAGACGAGAACGTGTCTCAAACTCGGTAACAACCGATAGAGAGTCAGAAAGCTAGACTAGTTTTAATCTTTTTGAAAGCAATAAACAATTTGTAAAATCTACCAACTGTAATAGAAGTGTTTCAGTAATGGTGTGGTTTTGTTACTGTTAAATGGTACACTTTATCTCTGACACATCTTGAATTAGTTGTTCCAACGTTAACAACATTTTTCAATTTCAAATTTTCGCTTCTTTCTTCATAGGATTGGAAATTTGCCAAGGGGCTATTTTTATCACTTGGTGTATCTATGTAAAAATCTGTAAAGAAATATTACTAGTTATTGAAAGAGATATTAACTTTTGAATAATTAGGCCATAGTTTGTTCTTCTTATTCTCAATGTAGCGAATGTGCTCATCAATCAAAGGAACACAAAGCAAGCATTTGTAAGATATTGCAATGCATCATATCTTAGAAATAATAGAGACGAAGAATCATTTTCTTCTATATTCCATGATTTACATCCATTGCAAATACAAGGTAACGTTTTATATGTTGTTTTTTAATTCTTGATCAGTTGGTATGTTATTGTTGATCTTTCCTGTTATCCTTTTCGCTGTTTTTTATATTAATATGTGAACTAAATGTTCATATGTTATATCTTTATCAATTATAATTATAAATAAGAATGCTATATAGTAACAGACGAATAGAAATCAGTTCTATAGGGCTTTGATATATTTATTTCTGTAGAAAATTAGCCGTTGAGAGGTTGAAGCTGTACATACATTTGTATAACAAAACAAATACAAACATGCTGACTATTAAATTACTTTATCCACGAGCACTTGCCCCATTTTTTTATGTCAAGCGGCTGTTTATGTCATTCAATAATTAAATTAAATAACATTAACAAGATTTCATACCAAAGATAATGGTAACTTGATATTGTTTGTCTCAACGTGGCTACAACTTTAAGCACGCATTAAGATTAAAGTAGATTTATCATAAATATCCTATATTTAAAATTAGGTTTAGTTTGATAAACAACAAAATGGATAACAGGCGAGGTAAATAATGACATGCCAAACTAACATAGATTAACCTATTTTCATTTTTATGCACCAAAGGAAGAAACCAAAACTAAAGCTATTTTTACTGCGTCATCTCCAATATACATGTACAAAACAAATGCACACGTCGATTAAAGTTTACACTGCGTTAGAGACTTAGAATGTGTAGATAATATACAATTATGACTATAAAGAATACATACACATGTATGGATGAGGGCAATAATATAAGTATCTGTAAACATTTCCAATTAAATCTTCGAAAATAATTTTGGTTCACCAGATATGCACAGAACCAAACTTTTTGAAACCAAAATTATAATGTAAAACAGTTGAAGCGCAATTAGAAAAGACTAAAATTATTGAAAGGAAAAAGTTTAAACGATCCAAGGACAGAACATTGCACATAGATTTTATCAGATTTTTTGGAAACAAAAAACAAATTCCAGGCAAAATTGTAAGAAATAGCGAATACTGTAAATTCGGAAATTTTCACGTGCACTTATTATTGCGATTCTTCTACCCCAGGAAAAATTGCGTGGTTTAATTATTGCGGTCGCCGCCCATGTGAACAAAGAGTTTTGTATTGTGATTGGATATCATGTAAACATTGTAGATGGATGTTTTATTAATGTCATCGTTTTAATTAATTGTTTAAAATTATTAGATTTCAAAATGTTAATATTTATATAATTGCTGCCAAAACAATAACTATTTGATTAAGTATCTACCAATTAACCTGTCTCTGGATGTCGGCAATCACAGACCAGAAACGTACCCATGACAATATAAACAAAGGGACACACATTTAGAATAAATCTGACGTGAAAAAATGCATTAAAATGCGAGTTTTTAATATTGCGGTTCTCCACCGATCGCAATAATAAAAACATCGGAATAATTTCCATATTTACAGTAAGAATAACACTAGTTTTTCCTGTGTCATTCAGTAAATTTTCTTTTGATGGTTATCTTCTGAATATCTAACTTATTTTAGATAGGAATAAGATGTCGACAAAATGTGAAAATAATGTTAATTAATTCCTTATTTGGTAAAATATGTTACCTTGAACACTTACTGAAACACAATTAATAAAATATTCTAGATATAACATGTTTGAGAGTGAAAGTGTTTCTCATCCAGTTTCCTGCAGTTTACATGATTGTATAATTTTAACTAATGATAATTGCTCATATTATTGACATTATATTAATATACACTTTAAATTCGTATTTTGAATGCATAGTTTAAGCAGGATTCAATATTTTAATTTTAATTTCAGTTACAATATTTAGACATCTGGGTATTTGTTCATGGGAGATCTAAAAATTCGTATTTCTGTAAAGGACAAATTATTTGGCCAGAATACCCTCAATTCATATACTTCAGTTTGTTAGTTCTTAACAATACAAGAAATTGGTCAGCAGGCAATACTGAAAAAACAATTTTAATATCATATATCAATTAATAACAAAGGAGGCCAATTGCAAAGTCTTTTTTATAATGGTTGATACGTGATTTTATGAAGATCCAGATGTCAACTAATTAACTTTTTTTATGTTCATTTTGACAATACTGTGTATAGAGGTCGTTGTGATTCCCATACAAACAAACGATACTCATCCTATCGCGTTCCTATGTCTATATTGTATGAACATTCTTTAACTAAAAACGGCCTTAAAGGCGAGATACAGCACAATGATTACTTAGCTGAATTTTTTATCAACTGCAGATATATTGATAATAAACTTACTTTTAATAACCAAATAGGTTCTAAAATACTCAAAAGACATTTTTGTCGAAAGAAGAAACTGTTTGTATATAAAACATATCTATAGCATTTCTCACTTAAGTTGCGGTTTAAATCCTCTTATTACTAATCTCTCATTTCTAGACGGAAACGTGCCGGTGACAGCATGGTATTGTGTGCTTTGCGTGGATTTGCTCTATGTTAAATGTGAGGAAAAACGGAAATAAAATGAAGTTACAAAGAAAGCAATAAAGTGAAATTACAAAGAAAACCATAAAATCACAAGTACATGTTATATATTATAAAACAACTACAAGAGGTCACAACATGGTCTTCAATGGTAGAAACATACACCATGTCACGCACTACAAATGGGTCCAGAGTACTTTATGAGTAGTTATGTCCCGCGGTACAATATCATGTCAGAATATCATTAAATAAACTAAAAGGTTAACCAAGACAAAAACATGTATGACCATACTTTCCTGACTTGGGACAGCCGCATAGCATGCTCAAGGTTAACCTAGTTGCGGGTAGCTGCTACCCTCCCCCTTTTTAATATGGTCAAGAAAAACTAAAAAAATATCAATACACACTATCAAAGATGATTCGATCTGCCTAAACCTTAAAAAAATATCAAACACACTATCAAAGTTGATCCAACATGCTTCCAACTCTAATGGCGACACAAAAGATAGAAACAAAACACTTAATAATCATGTATGTCCTCGTTGTTATCGGAACGCAAGCTCAGGTAACATAATGGAAATGCTGTATCTTCAAGCCTATCAATCTTAGGAAGCATTAGTATACTACACCCCAGCAAGCTGGTAGTTTAATGTAGAAATACATTATCTAAGATCACGTAGCTAGAAGCAATGATTTAAATTTCTTTAAGGAATTTAGCAGGCAATTTATATTAGTACCAACACATATACGATTTAGGTGTCGGACCATGACCTTGACAGGCTAAATTAGTCGTTGATGAGCTGTTTGTTGTGATATACCTTTTAAAGTCAAAGTTTTACAAGTGCAGTGGTAAATTTAGTGAATGTTTTTAGACGTTAATGATATCGATATACCTGACGTAACATGTTCTCTGCAAGAAGCAAGTTGCGTTCATAAAGTCAGAAACATGACTACATAAATCGAACTAGTTCAGATAGATAAACCTCATTAGAGGGTGCTAAAGGTACATCCTGGTAAATGAATACAAAATATACTATTGCAAAATCAAAATCATCCCCTTTTTCATATATGTTAGTTGTAAGGTTACCGCTCTCAAGAGTAATGTCGAGATCTATAAAAGGCGTATCGTCATGCTTTTGATTGGACTTACTTAAAGTTAAGTAGGCAGAATAAATTTTACTAATATACTTTTAAAATTATGGGTTATTAAGATAAAGAATATCATCAAAAGATCTAGAGGTGTTATTGAAATCTTTTAATCAGTCCTGTTTAGTCGGGTCTTTATATAGCTTAGTCATAAACTTCTATTCATAACAACAAGCCTGTGACCAGAGATTCACAATTCGTGCCCATAGAAATACCGATACTCTGTTTCTTCGAAAACGAATAATTTGATAAGATCAAATAATTTGTCTTTAATAAGTTTTTGGGATAAATTTGTGGAAAGGATAGAAAAGTCAAAACTGTTAATTAAATTAAAAGAATCTTCTGCAGAATGAAGCATATTCAATACTTCTATGGGATTTTTAACTGACCAAAAATTATTCATTACAATGGTTGCAAAGCCATTATTACTTTAATTCTAAATACAGTTTCGTAAAGCGGTAAGGGCTTGTGATCAACGAATAGAAATACAAGTAGTAGAGAATTTACTGGAAGTTAAATAAAACAGAATTTTTTATGATATTTAGGTAACCAGTAAAGCGTTCCTAGTTTCATATTTCTTGAAGTGGCATTATATTAAGCTGTGGAGTTCACATGATCTTAAATTACTCGCATCTCTGAAAAGTACCCGAGTTAATTATTTCGTTACGAAGTACTTCGATATAATACTTTCGTCCGACTACATTCATGACATTTCTGGATGCTTTTTCCTTACGATGTTCAATGCGGATATCAACAATTTTCATGCACTCATTTAAATAATTATCAATATCTTTTCTATCTGCTTTCCCCCTTTAAATACATACATTTGTAGTTTACAAGGTGTTGTAATATCCTTGTTGATAGCATTGCAGCACTGATGATAGAGGGAGGTCGATATTTGGGACCTGTCTTAAAAACGCTCGGTCTTTAACGATGTTAAGATCACCGGTGATTATATAGCTAAATGCATAATAGCTGAACCTTGAATCATGACAATTACATGAATGTCCCTTTGGTATGTAATTTTTGATACTTTTGTCAACAGTATTTGATATATACCTGCCCCTGGTAGGTCTTTTATACAAATAAGATAAAATAGGTGTTTCAATGTTTTCAGAGAAGGCAAGTATTCTTTTCACAATGTTTAATATCTCTTGATATAGAAGCCAAACCAATAAGGTAGATGCCTTTATTCAAATATGGTATATTGAGAAAATGTTTTTTTTTACGTTCTCGTAAAAAAAAGGAAAAATATACCTAAGGAGCAATCAATAAAACGTAATCCATTGGACAGACAAACCCGGGAAGACAAACGAACAACCACAAGCACAACAAATAAACACAGAAAACTAAAAACAATGAACAACACGAACTCCTATAAAAACCAGGAGTGAACCCAGGTGCTCCGGAAGGGTAAGCAGTTCCTGCTCCGTATACGGCACCCGTCGTGAAGTCCAACAAAGTCAATCCGGTGGAAGTCACGAATCGTAGGAGGCACATGAAAGGTTACGACAGTGGGAACAGGTCCAACATCATCTTAGATATTGGAACATTGTAATGGTCAATCAATTCATGATGACGACCGTAAAATTTCTTAAGTGATGACATCAACTTTTCCCTGATAAAACCCTGGTTAAGAAGCTTTTGTGACAGCAGTAATCCTCTTGGTCGAACGTCAGGGTAACTCACGCATGCCCTTGAAAATCGGATAAGCTGAGAAACGTAGACGCCATATGCAGGCGATGCTGGTATATTGCTACTTAAGAAGGGAAAATAAACAATAGGAAAGTTGAAGTCATCACGTTTGTCATAAAGTTTTGTCTTCAAACGTCCCTCATAGTCTATTTCAAGAAACAAATCCAAATATGAAGCGGACTTTGATGTATAGGTAGTATCCTTAATTTCAAGCTCACTGGGGTAGATAAGATGTAGAAAGTCTTGGAATTTGTCGTTATTTAACGACAACACATCATCTATATAACGAAAAGTGAAATTAAAGGATTGGGCTAGTTTCTTTTTGTTTTCACGTAGTAACCCTTGAATGAAGTCCGCTTCATATGAGTACAGAAACAGATCGGCGAGGAGAGGAGCACAGTTGGTTCCCATTGGAATGCCGATTGTTTGTTGAAAAATTAGACCGCCAAATTCAACGAATATGTTGTCTATGAGAAAATCTAACATGTTTGTAATTTCATCTTCAGAATACTGTTTGTCAGAATCAGAGTGATTCTTCACGAAATAAGACTTTTCTCTACCTAGAACAAGGAATTTATACCTGCGTGTCCCATTTTTCTTGAAAAAACATTGATGAACTAGTTGCTTTAAGGGATCTTTTAATTGAGAATGTGGTATGGTAGTGTAGAGTGTAGAGAAGTCGAAAGTTTTTATGCTGTTGCATGTAGCCAAAGATTTTGATTTTAGATATTGAAGTAAATTTTTGGAGTTTTTAAGAATCCACATCTGATTGGCGCCACTGGTTGAATATGATGTTTCACAGTAACTCTGAAGGCCCTCTTTAACAGATGTCAATATGGATGTTAAAATCTTTGACAGAGGTTTTGTAGAGCAATTATTTATTTTAGGAAATAATTTATAATAGCAAAAAGCAGTAACTACACTCATTTAATAATTCGTAAAGTTAATGTGCCCTTATGCTCGAACGTTTGCAAAGAAAATTACGCCTGTCATTATGTTCGAGAATATTTTTAAGATCTTTAAGAGAAATGAAAACACGTAGATGTCTTCTTTAAGATTAACACGTTAATCATGAGACCTCTTTTTGCGACGATTTTTTTTTTATGGATATACTTTCCTAGTTATTGATTCTAGAAATTTAAATTTGATCCCTGTGCCCAAAATACCATAAGATCATAATGAGAAAAAAATATGATTATTTAAAAGGTCGATCAAATTTTTTTATAATGACTATAAATAAATTTTGATCTAAATACCCATAATCAAGCAAAATACTGCTTAACGACTGGTGTTTCCAATCTAAATTTAGCTTCTATTGAAATATCAAGAATCAATCCAAACTTTTTGCCAACATCCTAAAGACACTTCGAGCTACCTTAATAATATGGGCGACGATAATGATATGTTAATTTATTTTGTAAAACTATTTTTTCTCTCAATCACTAGAAGACTTTACATTTGTATGTTGTGATTTCTACTGAATTATATGATATCAGTAAACCATTTGGGGGTGTATTTCTGGCTATTTTGCAAAATAGAGGAACAGTATCCGACCAGTAGCTAGGAGGTACGTTTTGAGATCAAATGTGTAAATGTGTTTAACCTGTTCCTTAAATAATGTACAGTCCGTTCAAGTTTAACATTTCTATGTAGACGTCATCCTTTAGGGCAGTCGCAATACAATCGCACTCAACTATAATCATGAACATTTGTCATGTAATGTCAACATATTTTATATCAAAAATGGTCGTAGTTTAACTTATTACATTCATTTGTAACATAAAATCACGATAACAGTTGGATTTCTTCAGTATTTCAGATCTATATTATTTACTTTTTATCTGTGTTTTAGTGAGAAAGACATTTCATGAAATTTTATAAGAAAATCCAATATTAATTAGACAAAATTAATAAAATGGTAAATTTTAGTGTTTAATTTACTATAAAAAACGAGATTAAACAATATAACTAATATCCAAATAAAAAAACGACACTTTTGATGGCCTTGTATACAGGTTAGTTTCTTTCCCATTTAATCCATTTTTTGTTTTTGTTTTAACTGTTTGAATTTTACATGAGATTTGTGATTCATTTCCATGTAAAGGCATATAAGAGGTAAGAATGTACCTAAATCTATAAAAGATAATGGACAATCTTATTGAAATTTGTTAAAGTTGGTCTTTCATTATTTCGTTTTCCTTTATGCGGGGTTCATTATTTAATTAATTGAAATTTTAAAGAAAAATGATACGTTAATGATAATAAATATTTATCTTTATAATTCATCTTACTACTTTATTACATCTATTGAATAGAATTCCAAGTACTTTTTGATACCATTAAAATGATGCAAGAACCCCCTATACGCAATAATTTTTTGTTTAGTCTATCACATTTGGTTATTTCGTAGAAAGCCTAAGTACCCGGAGAGAACCACCGATCTGCGGTTGGAAAATTGGCAATCCTTGTCAATTAAGAGAGAGTTGAACACATCCCATCACAGGTGAGATTCAAACTCACAACATGAGTATTGACAGCTAGTTATAATTAGTATAAGCAATGAAGGTAAGTTCATACCACCAGGGTCATTGGCCTATAATGCACTTTTTATAAAAGGTTGCATGGAAATATAGCACCTGAATATCAAACAAAGTAAATCTGTAGACTTTCAGAAATCAATTAATTAATTCAGGAATTCTGAAGTGTAATAAGTTATTTAATAAATTGTATTTAAATTAATTAAATTTAGCTTTGGGTATATGTTTCTATAGTGTGTTTGAAACACCATAGGGTCATAATGGATACGACGTGGGTTTGAAAACTAGCATAACAATTTTATCCATCTGTCTAGTGGCTGCACTGATTGGTTGGTATATCATTGTTGGCCTTTTCCCCTATCTGTTTTGTATATATAAAATGTCATTCCATGCTTTTTCTAATGTTTCAGTTATCAATATGTTACTGAGTATGCAGTATTGAAACATTTAAAACGTTTTCATACTTACGCTTTCTTCGGACTTCATTCACTGAAAAACAAAAAAACAAAAAAAAACGTTAATGTAGATTAAAATAAAACATCAACAACACATAAAGTATGAAATAAATTCAGGTATAGAAACAGTAGATGTGCATGTAGTATATCGCATGTAATAGGCTTTTTTACCAGAGATAAACCATATTAGATCATTTAAACTTATTAATATATAGTGCATTGGGAAACAAGTTATACCAACTTATGATAATCTCTTGTTACTTAGCGGATGGAGAAGAGAACCTTGCAACTTTTAGCCTACACTTTTCGAAAATCTACAGGTGAGTCTGTAACGTGCTAATAGTCTAACACTTGAGAGACATTGTTCATCACCATTCGAAGAACTACATCTATCACCGATACAATTCTGGCAAATAGTGTTATTAGTAAATATTACAGAAATTTTCACCCTGAAGAGGAACCAGGGACCTTTGGCTTCGTAGTTAAGAGTGATAACCAATACACCAATTAGATAATGGACCATGAATTATTTGACCGAATTCAAATTTATAAAGAGGACAAATATACATAAGGAGCAAACAAAACGCAATCTATTAGACGGACAAACCGGGAAGACACATGAACAACCAGAAGCACAAAACATAAACACGGAAAAATAAAAAACAACAATGAACAACACGAACTACTATAAAAACCAGGAGTGAACTCAGTTGCTCTGCTGGGGTAAACAGTTTTTGATCCGTATACCGCACCCGTCGTGAGTTTCAACAAAGTCAATCCGGTGGTAGGCACAAATCGGTGGAGGCACATGAAATGTAACGACAGTGGGAACAAGTCAAACATCATCTTGGATATTGGAACACTGTAACGGTCAATCAATTCATGATGACGACCGTAAAATTTCTAAGTGATGACAACAACTTATCCCAGATGAAACCCTGGTTAAGAAGCTTTTGTGATAGCAATAATCCTCTTTGTCGAAAGTCATGGTAACTCACGCATGCCCTTGAATACGGATAAGCTAAGAACCTTAGACGTCATATGCTGCCGATGATGGTATATTGCTACTCAAAGGAAAGTTAACAATAGGAAAGTCGAAGTCATCACGTTTGTTATAAAGTTTTGTCTTCAAATGTCTCTTATTGTTTATTTCAAGAAAAAAAATCCAAATATGAAGCGGACTTCGATGTATCTCTCGTATCCTTAATTCCAAGCTCACTGGGATAGACGAGATGTAGAAAGTCTTGGAATTTATCGTTATTTAACGACAACACGTCATTTATATAACGAAAAGTTCAATTAAAGATTTTGGCTGGTTTATTTTTGTTTTCAAGTAGTAGCCCTTGAATGAAGTCCGATTTATATGAGTACAGAGACAGATCGGCGAGGAGAGAAGAGTCTAACTTATACTGTTGTTCATATGATTTTAGTTTTTAATTTTAGTACATATATTGTTTTCGGTCTTGTCTTCGTTGTTCTCCGGAGTTTGTCAGTTGTTACGATTTTTCCCTCCTTCGAATATCCATTTGGTATTTCTTGACTTTACTTATACATGTCAAAATCCGAATGACACAGCTATCGATGTCTTATTTATGACTATAAAGTATCGACAATGTAAACCTAATTAGAAAAAGTAAAAAAGTCATGAATACCAAATTCCGAATCAATGGACTAGACTAGATTAATAAAACAGGCTGTATTCTTCAGGGAGATATTTCTGAAATACTGCTCATATGCTATTGAAATGAGTTATTATTTATCTAGATCATATAATCACATGCCATTGCCAACATTTGTAATTATCCCACTGACATTCTCTTAGTTATGAAATGTTACAAGCATATATTAAATGTTTGGTAAACATGTTCAGATAAAAAGAAATAAATTCAACAAGGAAAAAATAAGATAGTTCTATGGCAGCTCTGTTAATTGCCTTCCCAGAAGAACTAATGTAACATTTACACAAACACTACAATAGCCCATGTTGAAGCAACAGGAAAGCGCCTTTCGACCAGGAATCCACAATTACCAATTCCAGCCCTAGCTGTTTGTTGTCCGACAAGTGTCCAATATGTAGAAACATTATACATGTTGTAAAATAAATCAAAAGATGTCTTTTGCTATTTTCCAATTCACTGGAACAAAATATTTTAGAGCAATAACCTTTGATATGTGACAAAGTAACGAAAACAATCACACATAGCCAATATGAGGTCGGTTATTTTTTTCGACCAGAAGGTACAAACATTTTCAGCAGATATTCATATTTATTAAATTATGAAATTATGAAAATAGCACACCAAAGCCAACACAAAATCTAAAGAGAAAATACCATAGCCCTAAAATTCAAGTAGTTAAAACCGGGTAAACGTTTAAAACTTGTCTGTTCTATCTCAGATGTTTTTGTTCTTGGTTGTATGTTTTTATGTTGGATAAGTATTTTGGAATATATTAGAAATTTTGTATTTCAGACATTTGGTATGTTTTACATGTGCAAAAGCCCATTGTTGTATGGTGAAAAGTGACATCTTTTCCTAAACATAAAGAAAACTGAATTATTTTCTCCTCAAGAATCAAGAGATTTCATTAAGCGTGTGTTATACAAGAATCTATTAATACTAAACACATTATTTTTAAACTTTCTGCTTTTATCTTTTTGCTATAGCACATCTGTAGTGTGATTTGAAATAAAATGTGTATTCATGGTTGATGTCTCATCCGTTTAGTTGTTATTGAACAAATCTTTTGAAAGAATATGATTAAAGATATCTAGAATTGTAGCAAGTTATAAACATACTGAGCGAAATTAATATGAAACGATGTTTTCTTTTACATACTGCATATATGAAATTGTAATGTATGTGTTATATACACATGTATATTTCTTTTAAAAATGTTTATCGTTTATAGTAAATGAATCAAAACTCAAGAACTTAAAGGCTGACCACATTAAATAGTTTGTACAAGAATACTTGTCTATAGAAATCAGATGAATTTATATATCCACAAAAGAAAATATACCATGTTCCTCGGTAATACATTGAGGATCTAGAATGCTTGTTATTCCCGTCTCGTATGCGAGATCGGAGACGGGATAAGTAATCAAAAGCTAAACAGAGGGAACCAGTCGTTAAAAAGGTCCAGAATAAGTCTCCTGATTGGCCGTCCCAACATCATGAGATGGGCGCATGCATGATCAAAGGCTTCTGATTGATCAGCCAACTGGAATAGCTGGTCTGCGGATGGAACTTCGTACATGATTACGGGATAGCATCACCTAAACTAGAGAAAATCGTCACGGACTGTACAACACACAATATTTGTTCAGTTTACCGTAGTAAAGATTTAAACTTATCGCTGGACGTCTAATAAAACACAGAACTTCATTTTGATCTTTTATTTTGTTGCTTTAAAAGGCGTGTTTCTGTCGTACCTGTACATTCTATTAATAGACACATAGCGGTCAATTTATAAACACATCGACTAAATACATATTGGCAATTCATTTATTTATTATTCTGGATATGTTTGCAATAAGGTCCACTGCTAAGATTCTAAACATTACATTATGTGTATTTCCAATTACAAACTAACGGGTCAGAGAAACTCTCGGTTTATCTAAAGAAAAGTCAGAAACAACTTAATTATACTTCATGATTTAAGACAATTAGATATACAAATATCACTTAGAATCTCCCTAATGTACTAAATACCTTCAAGTTACCACCACATGTCTCCTGTGTCTGTCCCAAGTTTGGTTAGTCTTTGTACTTTTTATTAATAGCCTTATTGTATGTGCATGTATGATTGTTAAATTTTACAAATGTTACCACAATCATACATTTCACAACATAAATATTGTCATAGATATCGTCAAATGTCACCCCTTACGTTTCGGAAGTTAACTTTAGAGATAATGCTATTGTATATATATCTGTACGATAATTTAAAAAAAAATCTAGTATAAAAAATTAAAATCTTTGAATATCCTTTAGTAAAAAAGGCAGCCCAAAAAGACTTTAAAAAAACTATGTAGTAATATATCTATTGTAAGGTAGTAATAATATATATAATGAGGGAAAGTTTAATGTGATGACATTACGAACATTTCATAATACATAAACAATTATTACTCTTTTATTTAAAAAAAGCTATGAGACGGTTAGCTTTTTAGAAAAGCTATTACTCGTTACATTTTTATACACAAGTTTTCGGGTACTACGTGAGGTTATATTTAAACACAAATTAGTCTTGTTCAATGTGTTGGAAACCATAAACGATTATCGATTAAAATAGATCGTATATTTAATTTGGTATTACAGCCATATGGTTGACACTGTCGCATAATGTGTGGTGCATATAGTTTATGTTAGACCTTCTGTTGGGAAGATACAAGAGCTGTAGCTTTGTTTGTTTTATTTATAATTATTTTACATGTGTAAACTGTGATCACCATTTATTTGCCCTCACCATACATCTTCAATTTAACCAGGCAAAATTGACTTAGGTACTGGTTAAATCATTCAGGCAAGTTCAATCTTATGACTATCTTATCACAATATCCTTGAATGTTTGGCTTTCCCACTGAGTGGCAATCCAGAACAGGAACTTGGGTATCTGGAAGGAACTTGGGTTTCTGATATTATTCTAAAATCACTGAAGCGATTCCGCTGCTGTTAGACTGTAATTTTAATGATAAATTTGATAAAAAAACAATAGTTCCATATATAACTCCTGTAATGAAAGGCAGTTGGCCACTTGTTCCCCGACGCCAAGGAAGGTTATATCCTTTAATTTTGAAATTATTGTAAACTATGAGTAGGTTATTTTAGTAAACTAAAGATATGAGTAGGTTATTTTAGTAAACTAAAGATATGAGTAGGTTATTTTAGTAAACTAAAAGATATGTCTTCCCCCTTTCTCTGCTTGACATGTTAAATTATAAGTCAATTATTTTGTACTGAATTCTTGAATCAAAATGGTCATAACTCTATGAAATATTTGTCAATCTTCACAAGAAAAGATTTGCACATTGTTACGATGTTTACATGATGATAATCAAGTGTTCAAACTTTAATTCTAATCCGGTATAAAGTGCTTAAGAAATTGTGCTCACAAGCCATATACCGTATATTGTAGTGAATGTAAGGTCATTAAGAGCTATAACTCTAGGAAAAAATTGTGAATCGTCACAAAAAACGATATACACATCTTCATATCATGATAATTGAATGTGTCAAGTTTTATTCCAATCTTATGTAAGGTGTTGAAGAATTTGTGCTCACAAATTACATACCCTATACTGAACTGAATTTTCTAAGTCATTAAGGACCATAACTGTTGGAAAAATTTGTGGTTCCTTATAAGAAAATAATATGCACATCTTCACATCATGATAATTAAATGTGTCATTTTTTTATTTCAATCCCATGTAAGGTGTCGAAGAATTCGCGCTCAGAAACCATACACAATATATTCAACAGAAGTCATTCAGGGCCATAACTGTAGGAAAAAATTAGGGATTGTCACAAGAAAACGATATGAACATGTTCACATCATGATGATTAAGTGTGTGAAGTTTTTTCAATTCAACTTGACCTAGATATTAATGAGATACACTTACAAACCAAGCCTAGTTTAAATATGACTCTTTTTTCACAAGTTATCATCTGGAAACAACAAGAATAGCAATATTGAAGTACAAAAAGGGGCGTAACTCTAGTAAGAACTGTCACAAAATCGACATAATCGATCTTGACTTAAATGTTCATTTGATACATTTACATCCCAAACCTACTTTCAGCCTGACCAATTGTTTACAGGTTATCATGTTGAAACCAACATTTTAGCAATATTGAGGCACAAAACGGGGTACAACACTAGAAAGAATTGTCGAAAAATAGTTATTATCGAACTTGACCTAGATATTTATAAGATACACTCCATACATTGCCTCGCTTTAATTTGACTTTTCATTCATAAGTTATCAGCAGGAAACCAATTTCGGTCGGACGGACGGCCGACACCTGTTTTGTATAGTTCCCTTCGATGCAGCGTCGTGAGCAAAAATCTATGCATCAACAGCAGTTGGTATGCATATGATAAAATGTGATAAAAACAACAAAGTCTCATAACTTCTGTAGTAAACATTGCTGAATCAAAATTGTGGTATAGCGTATCATCTTCCTAACATAGGTAGCAATCTTTCAAAATATAATCCGAATTTGCTTTTTAGTTTCAGAGAAGATGCGTCCACAAGGTATGCATATGATGCAATGTGATAAAAAAAAACAAAGTCCAATAACTCCTGTAAAATTGCTGCATCAAAATGCATCTCTGACTTTGAAATAATTTCACACCTGTTATCAATCCAATCACATCATTGTGAGTGTTAATCATTTTGTCAAGGCTCAATACATTATAGCCAACAACGACCAAAAGTCGTAAAGTTATCTTCCTTCAACTACACCAGAAAATTGCATTAGATCAAATATCATGAATAATAGATTAAGTAGATCGTAATACACAATTCTCCAATGTATTAGAGTTTTAATATTCCCTTTTTTCCGGACGGCAGATCTACATTTTTTATAGTTTCACAAATTTTCATGTTTTCATTCCTTAAGATTTCATTCTATTAAAATGTACTATTGCCAATGAATTAATGACACAATTAGGTGTCAATTTGGACGTTGTAATTGAAGAATAATCGCAATCTACCTTTTAAGCACCCCAATGAGGCCATTAACAATTAAACATATAAATAATACATATCTGGTAAAATTGTTATGCAAACAGATTGTTTGGTCTACAACAATGTGAAATGTGATACAATACCCCTGTGACAATACAGAAATACGAATTGATCGAATACTTTTTTTTAAATACTGAATATATTTTTTCTATTTATAAAATAATAAATTTTCTTAATGAAAAAACCCTCTTTCACCCTGCAAATTGTTTTTAAAATGAATGCCTATGACATCCCACTTTTTATTTTTGGTTTTAGGACTCCACCCAGGTCGATTATTGCTCAACCACTGATCGTTCTCATAAAATTAATTTTTAATATCTGATCAATACCTTATTGAATTGGTTAATTGACTAATAAAACACACCAAAACGTTCTTATCTTGGGGTAATGTTTACCACATGATTTCGGAATTTCCCTTAATTAACAATTTAATGTCTACAAAAGAAGATAATGAGGTATTCATTATGTGTGTCTCACATACCTAGGGAACTGATTTTTGAAAAAAAAAAAACTGTATTACTATTCTGAACGTTTAAAACAATAAAATATGTCAGACGTTCGGTAACAGAACTTCGTTTGTGCTGAAGTCATGTGAGATGCAAAAATCAATGAAATGCACATACAAATTAGAAACCTATTGGCACAATTCATTACGACTTTTACAAATAAACAATAGTGTAGTACTTTTTATTTCATTTTAAAGAAACATTTGAGATATTCAGAGAAAAACCATTTGCATTTTGAAAAAAAGGAGAAATATTAGCTTAATTTTCCAGATCATTAGCATTTATCATATTTGGTAATTTGTGTAGATATGTACAATATGAGATTATAGCACAGTGTATAATGGTTTATTGATGAAATCTAAAAAATAATTACATGTATAACCTTGTTTAGAATGATTGTTTTGTTCTAATTAAAATCTTAAATGTAACAATTTGATTTGTTGAGAAAATTCACAACCCTGTGTTTTTTAAGCGCGCTCCCTAATTATGCGTCAGAGCAGCACTCTGTTGGAATTAACCCTTACCAAGACGTTAGAAGGGGTAGATTATTTATACGTTGCTTCAGAGAATCTGCTTTAACATATTTAACATTTAACATATTAGAGGTCTTCGTGTTTGGGAAAAATTTACTAATTACTAATTTAAAACGGCTGTTTCTGATATATGTTTTTCTTTCTTCAAAAATTACCTTATGTTAAGAGTCAATATCTTTAATAGCTCTATTCATCTTTATCATAAATAAATTTTCCAAGTGCTAAATATTCTAAATATTAATTTGCATAATATACAGTCCATGGATTAAATTTAAATCAGATAATTCATTTGTATTTCAATCTCATGGAAATTAACCACAATGTTAATTTTTACATTGTTTTAATTAGTATAAAAATGAGATTTTATATCTCCAACTTGACCAGGAGATCTTTTCTGCAGTGCATAAAACTTGATGTTTAATCAATTTTAAGTTTCCCTTCATTTTGTTTAAGTTGCTCATGCATATTTCTAAAAGATTACTTGACATTGCTATTCTTTTTATACTACAAGTGATTGAGGAAAACACACACTATTTCATTTGCATTATAACGATTACACGTTTAACTGATAAAAAATATACCTTTGCATATTGACTCTATAAAGGATGGATAAAGACCAGTTAAAACTTAGGGGTATGGACATGTGTCATAAACCAAGAAGATTAAAATGTTCGTTTTTCATTAAATTTGTATTCCAGTATGGATTTGTCTTTTAAAGTATATGTGAATGTCAGAGAAGTATGCAAAATAAGTTCTGATAGAATAAAATATGAGTGTAAATATGTTAGAAACAACCTGAAAAATAACAAAGGTAAGTGTATAATTTACAAATTCCAAGGCTTCATGAAAACTTTATTATCGCAAGCAATAATGACAGTATAACTAAAAGCACTGCAGAACGTACCTCCTAGTGACACCCCCATTTACATCAATGAAAGTGTCTACTCATAAGGACAAAGCAAATATATGGTTATAGGATGGTGATCTCTATATAGCTATAACATTTTCATTTCTAATAATCTGACGATTTGTTTTCTAAAATTTTGTTCATTTATTTTATACATTTCAAATTTATTCCTCTGAGAAAAACCAACATACATACAAGTCTATTCCGAACTTGTTTCAGATTTCATTTCGAAAGTAAATTTTGATCCAGGTAAGTACATATCAATAACAATTATTTTAAAACATTTTATTTCAACCATATTGAACAAAATAGATGGTTGTAGTGGAAAAAAAAGACAAAACAAACACTCGATAAGGACTGAAAGGAATTAACCTGCTGGAAATGTTAAAATTACCGATTGCCTCTAGCTGGTAACAATGTTCCGAACTTCGACAATTTTGTAAGTCTTGAAAAATAAGGGATATCGATTAATTAAATTTTCCTTGAATTTACAAAAGGTCCAAAACATTACAGTAACTACGTTAATTGAGAGCAGATATTCTTGCTTGTAAAATAAATTTAATCTCACCCTCATGCCCCCTTCTGTAACTTTGCATATTCATACGCTGAAATTTGCTTGACTAAAAACACCCAGTTGTGATTCAATAGTTATGTTTCTATAAATAATATCCTTCAGTGATTGACTGCAAATAATTTTACATGTATGCATGGTACCTTGATTAAAATTCTATTAAGTTCATAGAACTATTTGCAGATTGGGAGTACTTTGCCCTGCTGCAACCGTCTTGACGACAATAGTCCAGTACTGGACTAAAAATGAGGTATGTTTTGTTGCACGATATTTTAGAATTTTCCATGCCCAGTTCTAAATGTTTGTTAAGACCTGAGCATGCACAATTAAACATTCTTAGGATTAGCTAAACTGTCCATTTTTTGTCATATATATTATGTCCCTTTCAAAAGATATTTGTATGTTCTTGCTTAATTAAGATTTGAAAAAATGTGCATGCTTGAATCAGACCTAAATGAAAAATCGTGGCAGATCTAAAATTATCTGCACAGTTTCATACCAAACCAAGTTAATGTTAAGTTGGTGTTTTTTTAATATCTTAACATGGCAACAACTTTAAGCACGCATTAATATTAAACTAGATTTATCGTAAAAATCGTATAATTAAAAGTAGGTTTAGTTTAATAAACAACAAAATGGATAACAAGCGAGGTCAATTATGACATGCAAAGCTAACATAAATAAAACTATTTTTATTTTTATGTACCAAAAGTTGTAACCAAAATTTAAGCTAACTTTTTCTGCGTCGTTTCCAATTTACAAATCAAATATACACGTAGATTAAGATTGGGGAAAACAATGTTAATAAATCCCTTATTTGGTAAAATTTATTACTTGAACACTAATGATACACAATTAATAAAATATTCTAGATATAACATGTTTGAGAATGAAACTTACAGTTTACATGTTGTATAATTTTAACTGATGATAATTTCTCATATTATTAACATTATAATTTACATACCCTTTACACGCGTATTCTGGTTAAGGGTGAAAATGAATAATATATTTTCATTCTCCATTTTAATCAATTGATCAGTTTAAACAGGGTTCAATATTTTTAATTTTTTTTCAGTAACAACATAAAGACACGTCCGGATATTTGTTCATGGGAGATCCAATAATTTTTATTTCTGTAAAGGATAAATTATTTGGCCAGGATACCCTGAATTCATATACTTTAGTTTGTTAAATCTTAACCATACTATTCAAGAAATTGATAATTAGCTAGCCATACTAGAGATTTTTAAATATAATATATCTTTTAAGAACAAAGGAGGCCAATTAAAAACCTTTTTTCATAATGGTTAATACGTCATTTTATGACGATTGAGAATGTCAACTAATTAACGTTTTTCAATCTTAAAGGTTCTTGTACGCAGATGTGTATTTATTTGGATTAGAATAGTTAAGTTTAGTTTGTAGAATGTCAATGCAATTACAATTTCATTAAACATTAAACAACAATTATAAAATTGTTATTTAATGTTTAATGAAATGAGTCATTATATGGACACTAAAGCATTCATTTTGAACTATACATAAAATATCACACACCAGGGGGGAACTAATATTTGATAGAAGTAATTTATTTTTATTTTAGAAGAATTAAACTGCTCTACTTGTTACAGTTTAGATTGGATAAAACTGAAGATAAGGAAGCGCAGCATCACTTTTCATTACATATATCTTAAAATTATTAAAGTTGTTGGACAAGCAGCGATTTTAATGTTCATTTTGACAATACCGAGTATAGAGTTCGTTGTGATTCCTATAGAAACAAATGGTACTCATCCTATCGCATTCATATTTTTATATTGTATGAACATTCTTCCACTAAAAACGTTCTTAAAGGCGAGATACAGCACAATGATTACTTAGCTGAAATATTTATCAACTGCAGGTATATTGATAATAAACTTACTGTTAATAACCAAATAAGTTCTAAAATACTCAAAAGACATTTTTATCAAAAGAAAGTGACTTTTTGTATATACATGTATAACATATCTATTACATTTCACCCTTAAATTGCGGTTTTAATTCTCCTATTACTAATCTCTCATTTCTAGACGGAAACGTGCCTATGACATCATGATATTGTGTGTACATAGCTTGTATGCTTTGCATAGATTTTCGCTATGGTAAATATGAGGAAAAATGTAAATAAAATGAAGTTACACAAAAAGCAATAACGTGAAATCAAAAAAGAAAACATAAAATCACAAGTACATGTTATATATAATTAAACAACCATTAAGAGGTCACAACATGGTTTTCAATGGTAGAAACATACTCCCTGTCGAGCACTGCAAATGACCCTAGAGTACTTTATGAGTAGTTATGTTCAGTGATACAATATTATATCAGAATATCATTAAATTAGCTATAAGGTTAACCGAGACAAGAACATTTATGACCATACTTCCTGTCTTGGGACAGGCGCATAACACAGCAAGGTTAATCTAGTTTCGGGTAGCTGCTACCTCCCCTTTTTTAATATGGTCAAGGAAAACTAAAAAAAATATCAAAACACTCTATCAAAGTTGATTCGATATGATTAAAGCTTAAAAAATATGAAACACACGATGAAAGTTGATCCAACATGCTTCCAACTCCAATGGTGACACAAAACATAGAAACAAAACAATTAATAACCATGTAAATCCTCGCTGTTACCAGAACGCAAGCTCAGGTAACATAATGGAAATGCCGTATCTTCAAGCCTATCAATCTTAGGAAGTATTAGTATACTACACCCCTGCAAGCTGGTAGTTTAATGTAGAAACATCATAATCTAAGATCACGTAACTAGAAGCAATGATTTAAATTTCTCAGGAATTTATCAGGTAATTTATATTAGTACCAAAACATACAAAATTTAGGGATCGGACCATAACCTTGAAACTGTATCTTTTGCTAAATTAGTCGGTTAAGATAAGATCAAAAGTCTGTTTTTTTAGTTTATGAGCTGTTTGTTGTGATATACCTTGTATAATCAAAGTTTTACAAGTGCAGTTGAATTTTCGCAACAAAGATTTATATCGATAGCAAATTTGAGTGAATGTTTTTAGAAGGTTCTCAGCAAGAAGTAATGTGCGTTCATAAAAGTCCGAAACATGACTACATACCGGACCAAATCGAACTTTTTGAGATAGATAAACCTCATTAGAAGGTGCTAAAGGTACAACATTGTAATGAATGGAACATTTACTATTGCAAATAAAAATCATCCAGTTTTTCATATATGTTAGTAGTAAGGTAACCGCTTTCAAGAGTAATGTCGAGATCTAGAAAAGGCGTATCGGCATCCTTTTGATTGGACTTATTTGAAGTTAACTCAGCAGAATAAATTTCACTAATATAATTTTCAAATTTTGGGTTATTACGATAAAGAATACCAACTAAATATCTAAAGGTATTATTGAAATCTTTTAATAAGTCCTGTTTAGTCGGGTTTTTATATAGTTTAGTCATAAATTGCGATTCATAACAACAAGCCTGCGACCAGAGTTCACAATTCGTGCCCATAGAAATACCGATAATCTCTCTAAAGAATTTTCTTCCAAAACGAATAATTTCATAAGATAAAATAATTTATTTTTAATAAGTTAGTGGGATAAAGTTGTTTAAATGATAGAAAAGTCAAAACTGTTAATTTAAATAAATCTTCTGTAGAATGAAGTATATCTAATACTTCTAGAGAATTTTTAACTGACCAAAAAATAATTGACCACAATGGTTTCAAAGCTATTATTATTTGAATTCGAAATACAGTTTCGTAAAGTGGTAAGGGCTTGTGATAAAATAATAGAATAATAGAAGTAGTATAGGATTTACTAGAAATTAAAATAAAACGGAATTTAAAGATTTTTTTTAAGTTTAGGTAACCAGTAAAGCGTTGCTAGTTTCATGTATCTTGAAGTGGCACTATAGTAAGCAGTGAATGTCGCATGATTTTAAATTACTCGCATATCTGAAAAGTACCCAAGTTAATTCTTTCGTTACGCAGTACTTCGATGTAATACTTTTGTCCAACTACATTATTGGCTGCTTTTTTAGCGGCACAAAAACAAATAATTCCCTAAAATCTTCTAAATTGTCTTATTCTAGGCACCGGTGGCGAAGAACTGGTTAAAATAAAATTATCCTTACAATGTATAATGTGGATATCAACAATTTCCAAGCACTCATTTAAATAATTATCAATATATTTTCTATCTACTTTTCCCCTTTTAATACATATTTTACAAGATTTTGTAAGATCCTTGTTGATAGCATTACGGCACTGATGATTGAGGGATGTCGATATTTGAGACCTTTCGTAAAAACTCCCGGTCTTTAACGGTGTTAATGTTACCGGTGATTATATAGCCAGATGCATAATATCTGAACCTTGAATCAGGACAATTACATGAATTTCCCTTTGGTATGTAATTTTTAATATATTCGCAAACATTAGTTGATATATACCTGCCCCTGGTAGGTCTTTTATACAAATAAGATAAAATATGTGTTTCAATGTTTTCAGAGAAGGAAAATATTCTTTTCACAATGTTAATATCTCTTGATATAGAAGCCCGACCAATAAGGTAGATGCCTTTATTCAAATATGGTATATTGAGAAAATGTTTTTTTTACGTTCTTTTAATTATTTATTTTAGGAAATAATTTATAATAGCAAAAAGCAGTAATTACACTCATTTAATAATTCGTGAAGCTAATGTGCCCTTATGCTCGAACGTTTGCAACGAAAAGTACGCGTGTCATTATGTTGGAAAATATTTTTAAGATCTTTAAGAGAAATGAAAAAACGTGGATGTCTTCTTTAAGATTAACACGTTTACCATGAGACCTCTTTTTGCGACGTTTTTTTTTGGGGATATACTTTCGTAGATATTGATTCTAGAAATTTAAATTTGATCCCTGTGCCCAAAATACTATAAGATCTTAATGAGAAAAAACATATGATTGTTTAAAATTTTTTATAATGACTATTAAAATTTTGATCTAAATACCCATAATCAAGAAAAATACTGCTCAACGACTGGTGTTTCTATCCTAAATTTAGCTTCTATTGAAATATCAAGAATCAATGCAAACTTTTTGCCAACATCCTAAAGACACTCCGAGCTACCTTAAGAATTTGGGCGACGTTAATGATATGTTAATTTATTTTCTAAAACTATTTTTTCTCTCAATCACTAGAAGACTTCACATTTGTATGTTGTGATTTCTATTGAATTATATGATATCAGTAAACCATTTGGGGAGTATTTCTGGCTATTTTGCAAAATAGAGGAACAGTATCCGACCAGTAGCTAGGAGATACGTTTTGAGATCAAATGTGTAAATTTGTTTAACCTGTTCCTTAAATAATGTACAGCCCGTTCAAGTTTAACATTTCTATGAAGACGTCATCCTTTAGGGTAGTCGTAATACAATCGCACTCAACTATAATCATGAACATTTGTCATGTAATGTCAACATATTTTATATCAAAAATGGTCGTAGTTTAACCTATTACATTCATTTGTAACATAAAATCACGATAACAGTTGGATTTCTTCAGTATTTCAGATCTATATTATTTACTTTTTATCCGTGTTTTATTTGGTTGTTTTGTGAGAAAGAAATTTCATGAAATTTTATAAGAAAATCAAATATTAATTAGACAACATTAATAAAATGGTAAATTTTATTGTTTATTTTACTACAAAAAAAACGAGATTAAACAATATAACTAATATCCAAATAAAAAAACTAAACTTATACAGCTTAGTTTCTTTCCCATTTAATTCATTATTTGTTTTTGTTTTAACTGCTTGAATTTTATATTTGTTATTCATTTCCATGCAAAGGCATATAAGAGATAAAAATGTACCTAAATCTATAAAAGACAATGAACAATATTATTGAAATTTGTTAAAGTTGGTCTTTCATTATTTTATTATTTCATTTTCCTTGATGCGGGGTTCATTATTTAATTAATTGAAATATTTTTTTTTTCAAAAAGACATGTTAATGACAATAAATATTTATCTTTATAATTCATCTTACTACTTTATTACATCTATTGAATATCAGAATTCTAAGTATTTTTTGCTACCATTAAAATGGTGCAAGAACTCCTTATAAGCAATAATATTTTTTTTAGTTGGGGGTTTTACGTCATTTGTAGCACATATGGCTATTTCGCGGGGGCGAAGGAAGCCGGAGTACCCGGCGAGAACCACCGATCTTCAGTTGGATAATTGGCAATCCTTGTCAAGTAAGATAGAGTCGAACACACCCAACCACAGGTGAGATTCGAACTCACAACATGAGTATTGACAGCTAGTGATAATAAGTATAAGCAATGAAGGTAAGTTCGTACCACCAGAGTCCATGGCCTATAATGCACTCTTTATAAAAGGTTGCATGGAAATATAGCACCTGAATATCAAACAAAGTAAATCTGTAAATTTTCAGAAATCAATTACTTAATTCAGGAATTTTGAAATGTAATAAGTTATTTAATCCATTTCATTTAAATTGATTAAATCTACTTTGGGTATTTGTTTTTATATTGTGTTTGAAACACAATAGGGACATAATGGATAGGACGTGGGTTTGAAAACTAGCATAACAATTTTATCCAACTGTCGAGTGGATGCACTGATTGGTTGGTATATCATTGTCCCCTATCTGTTTTGTATATACAAAGTGTAATTCTATGCTTTTCCTAATGTTCCAGTTATCAATATGTTAGATTTTCATTTACAGAATATAGCATCGTTACTGAGATTGCAGTATTGAAATATTTAACACGTTTTCATACTTACACTTTGTTCTGACTTCATCCCCTAAGAAAAAAAAAATTAGTGTAGATTAAAATAAAACATCAACAATACATAAATTATGAAATAAATTCAGGTACAAAGAGTAGATGTGTATGTAGTATATCGCATGTATAGGCTATTTTTACCAGAGATAAACCATATGAGATAGATTATTAATATATAGTGGATTGGCAAACAAGTTATACCAACTTATGCTAATCTCTTGTTACTTAGCGGATGCGGAAGAGAACCTTGTAACGGACTTTTAGCCTACACTTTTCAAAAATCTACAGGTGAGTCTGTTTCGTGCTAATAGTATAACACGGGACAGACATTGTTCATCACCATTCGACGAACTACATCTATTACCGATACCATTCTGGCAAATAGTTTTATTAGTAAATATTACAGAAATGTTCACCCCTAAGAGGAACCACGGACCTTTGGCTTCGTAGTTAAGAGTGATAACCAATATACCAATTAGATAATGGACCATACATTATTTGACCGAATCGATTTTATAAAGAGGACAAATATACCTAAGGAGCAAACCAAAAAACGCAACCCATTAGACGGACAAACCGGGAAGACACATGAACAACCAGAATCACAACACATAAACACGGAAAACTAAAAAACAATGAACAACACGAACAACTATAAAAACCAGGAGTGAACTCAGCTGCTCCGCAGGGGTAAACAGTTTTTGCTCCGTATACGGCACCCGTTGTGAAGTTCAACAAAGTCAATCCGGTGGTAGGCACAAATCGGTGGAGGTACATGAAATGTTACGACAGTGGGAACAGGTCCAACATCATCTTAGATAATGGAACACTGTAAGGTCAATTAATTCATGATGACGACCGTAAAATTTCCTAAGTGATGACATCAACTTATCCCTGATCAAACCTGGTTAAGAAGCTTTTGTGATAGCAGTAATCCTCTTTGTCGAAAGTCATGGTAACTCACGCATGCCCTTGAATATCGGATAAGCTAAGAAACGTAGACGTCATATGCTGGCGATACTGGTATATTGCTACACAAGAAGGGAAAGTTAACAATAGGAAAGTCGAAGTCATCACGTTTGTTATAAAGTTTTGTCTTCAAATGTCTCTCATTGTTTATTTCAAGAAAAAAATCCAAATATGAATTTATCGTTATTTAACGACAACATCATTTATATAACGAAAAGTTAAATTTAAGGATTTGGCTGGTTTTTTTTTGTTTTCACGTAGTAGTCCTTGATTGAAATCCGCTTTATATGAGTACAGAGACAGATCGGCGAGGAGAGGAGCAGAGTCTAACCTAGTCTTGTTCATATGATTTTAGTTTTTAATTGTAGTGCATGTATTGTTTTGGTCTTGTCCTCGTTGTTCTCGGGAGTTTGTCAATTGTTAAGATTTTTCCCTCCTTCGAATATTCATTTGGTATTTCTTGACTTTACTTATACATGTCAAAATCCGAATGAAACAGCTGTCGATGTCTTATTTATGACTATAAAGTATCGACAATGCAAACCTAATTAGAAAAAGTAAAAAGTCATGAATACCAAATTCCGAATCAACGGACTAGATTAGAGTCATAAAAATGGCTGTAAAATCCCATCCTGTATTCTTCAGGCAGACATTTCTGAAATACTGTAACCGGGAGACTGGCTACTAGATTGATGATGATAACGAGCTGCAACCCACGACCGGTTGCAGACGTTGGCGATGCCAACGTTAGACTCTCATATGCTATTGAAATGAGTTATAATTTATATAGATCATATAATCACATGCCATTGCCAACATTTGTAATTATCTCACTGACATTCTGTTAGCTATCAAATGTTACAAGCATATATTAAATATGTTTGGTAAACATGTTCAGATAAAAAGAAATAAATTCAACAAGGAAAGAATAAGATAGTTCTATGGCAGCTCTGTTAATTGCCTTCCCATAAGAACTAATGTAACATTTACACAAACACTACAATAGCCCATGTTCAAGCAACAGGAAAGCGCCTTTCGACCAGGAATCCACAATTACCAATTCCAGCCCTAGCTGTTTGTTGTCCGACAAGTGTCCAATATGTAGAAACATTATACATGTTGTAAAATAAATCAAACGATGTCTTTTGCTATTTTCCAATTCACTGGAACAAAATGTTTTAGAGCAATAACCTTTGATATGTGACAAAGTAAAGAAAACAATCACGCATAGCCAATATGAGGTCGGCTATTTTTTTCGACCAGAAGGTACAGACATTTTCAGCAGATATTCATATTTATTAAATTATGAAATTATGAAAATAGGACACCAAAGCCAACACAAAATCTAAAGAGAAAATACCATAACCCTAAAATTCAAGTAGTTGAGACCGGGTAAACATTTAAAACTTGTCTGTTCTATCTCAGATGTTTTTGTTCTTGGTTGTATGTTTTTATGTTGGATAAGTATTTTGGAATATATTAGAAATTTTGTATTTCAGACATCTGGTATGTTTTACATGTGCAAAAGCCCATTGTTGTATGGTGAAAAGTGACATCTATTCCTAAACATATAGAAAACTGAATTATTTTCTCCCCAAGAATCAAGAGATTGCATTAAGCGTGTGTTATACAAGAATCTGTTAATACTAAACACATTATTTTTAAACTTTCTGGCTTTTATCTTTTTGCTATAGCACATCTGTAGTGTGATTTGAAATAAAATGTGTATTCATGGTTGATGTCTCATCCGTTTATTTGTTATTGAACACATCTTTTGAAAGATTATGATTAAAGATAGCTAGAATTGTAGCAAGTTATAAACACATTGAGCGATGAAATAACGAAATTAATATGAAACGATGTTTTCTTTTTTATACTGCATATACGAAATTGTAATGTATGTGTTATATACACATGTATATTTCTTTTAAAAATGTTTATCGTTTATAGTAAATGAATCAAAACTCAAGAACTTAAAGGTTGACCACATTAAATAGTTTGTACAAGAATACTTGTCTATAGAAATCAGATGAATTTATATATCCATAAAAGAAAATATACCATGTTCCTCGGTAATACATTGAGGATCTAGAATGCTTGTTATTCCCGTCTCGTATGCGACGGGATAAGTAATCAAAAGCTAAACAGAGGGAACCAGTCGTTAAAAAGGTCCAGAATAAGTCTCCTGATTGGCCGTCCCAACATCATGAGATGGACGCATGCATGATCAAAGGCCTCTGATTGATCAGCCAACTGGAATAGCTGGTCTGCGGATGGAACTTCGTACATGATTACGGGATAGCATCACCTAAATTAGAGAAAATCGTCACGGACTGTACAACACACAATATTTGTTCAGTTTACCGTAGTAAAGGTTTAAACTTATCGCTGGGCGTCTAATAAAACAGAGAACTTCATTTGGATCTTTTAGTTTGTTGCTTTAAAAAGTGTGTTTCACGCTCCATCGGTTTATTTAAAGAAAAGTCAGAAACAACTTAATTATACTTCATGATTTAAGACAATTAGAAATACAAATAATACTTAGAATCTTCCTAATGTACTAAATACCTTCAAATAACCACCACATGTCTCATGTGCCTGTCCCAAGTTTGGTTAGTCTTTGTACTTTTTATTAATAGCCTTATTGTATTTGCATGTATGATTGTTAAATTTTACAAATGTTACCACAATCATACATTTCACAAACATAAATATTGTCACAGATATCGTCAAATATCACCCCTTACGTTTCGGAAGTTAACTTTAGAGATAATGCTATTGCATATATATATGTACGACAATTTAAAAAAAAAATCAAGTATAAAAAATTAAAATCTTTGAATATCCTTTAGTAAAAAAGGCAGCCCAAAAAGACTTAAAAAAAAACTATGTAGTAATATATCTATTGTAAGGTAGTAATAATACATATAATAAGGGAAAGTTTAATGTGATGACATTACGAACATTTCATAATACCTAAACAATTATTACTCTTTATTTAAAAAAAAGCTATGAGACGGTTAGCTTTTTAGAAAAGCTATTACTCGTTACATTTTTATACACAAGTTTTCGCTTACTACGTGAGGTTATATTTAAACACAAATTAGTCTTGTTCAATGTGTTGGAAACCATAAACGATTATCGATTAAAATAGATCGTATATTTAATTTGGTATTACAGCCATATGGTTGACACTGTCGCATAATGTGTGGTGCATATAGTTTATATTAGACCTTCTGTTGGGCAGATACAAGAGCTGTAGCTTTGTTTTTTTTTAATTTATAATTATTTTACATGTGTAAACTGTGATCACCATTTATTTGCCCTCACCATACATCTTCAATTTAACCAGGCAAAATTGACTTAGGTACTGGTTAAATCATTCAGGCAAGTTCAACCTTATGACTATCTTATCACAATATCCTTGAATGTTTGGCTTTCCGGCTGAGTGGCAATCCAGAATAGGAACTTGGGTATCTGGAAGGAACTTGGGTATCTGATATTATTCTAAAATCACTGAAGCGATTCCGCTGCTGTTAGACTGTAATTTTAATGATAAATTTGATATAAAACAACAGTTCCATATATAACTCCTGTAATGAAAGGCAGTTGGCCACTTGTTCCCCGACGCCAAGGAAGGTTATATCCTTTAATTTTGAATTATTGTAAACTATGAGTAGGTTATTTTAGTAAACTAAAAGATATGAGAAGGTTATTTTAGTAAACTAAAAGATATGTCTTCCCCCTTTCCCTGCTTGACATGTTAAATTATAATTCAATTATTTTGTACTGAATTCTTGAGTCAAAATGGTCATAATATTTGTCAATCCTCACAAGAAAAGATATGCACATAGTTACGATGTTTACATGATGATAATCAAGTGTTCAAATTCAAAGTTAAAGTGCTTACGAAATTGTGCTCACAAGCCATATATCCTATATTGTAGTGAATGTAAGGTCATTAAGGTCCATAACTCTAGGAAAAAATTGTGAATCGTCACAAAAAACGATATACACATCTTCATATCATGATAATTGAATGTGTCAAGTTTTAATCCTATCTTATGTAAGGTGTCGAAGAATTTGTTCTCACAAATTATATACCCTATACTGAACTGAATTTTCTAAGTCATTAAGGACCATAACTGTTGGAAAAATTTGTGGTTCGTTATAAAAAAATAATATGCACATCTTAACATCATGATAATTAAATGTGTCATTGTTTATTTCAATCCCATGTAAGGAGTCGAAGAATTCGCGCTCACAAACCATACAACCTATATTAAACAGAAGTCATTGAGGACCATAACTCTTGCAAAAATTAGGGATTGTCACAAGAAAACGATATGAATATGTTCACATCATGATAATTAAGTGTGTGAAGTTTTATTTCAATCCAACTTGACCTAGATATGAATGAGATACTCATACAAACCAAACCTAGTTTAAATCCGACTTTTTGTTCACACGTTATCATCTGGAAACAACAAGAATAGCAACACTGAAGTACAAAAAGGGGCGTAACTCTGGTAAGAACTGTAAAAAAAATCGACATAATCGATCTTGACTTAAATGTTTATTTGATACATTTACATACCAAACCTACTTTCGGTCTGACCAATTGTTCACAGGTTATCATCTGGAAACCAACATTTTAGCAATATTGAGGCACAAAACGGGGTACAACTCTAGAAATAATTGTCGAAAAATAGTTATTATCGAACTTGACCTAGATATTTATAAGATACACTCCATACATTGCCTCGCTTCAATTTGACTTTTCATTCATAAGTTATCAGCTGGAAACCAATTTCGGTCGGACGGACGGCCGACACCTGTTTTGTATAGTTCCCTTCGATGCAGCGTCGTGAGCAAAAATCTATGCATCAACAGCAGTTGGTATGCATATGATAAAATGTGATAAAAACAACAAAGTCTCATAACTTCTGTAGTAAACATTGCTGAATCAAAATTGTGGTATAGCGTATCATCTTCCTAACATAGGTAGCAATCTTTCAAAATATAATCCGAATTTGCTTTTTAGTTTCAGAGAAGATGCGTCCACAAGGTATGCATATGATGCAATGTGATAAAAAAAAAACAAAGTCCAATAACTCCTGTAAAATTGCTGCATCAAAATGCATCTCTGACTTTGAAATAATTTCACACCTGTTATCAATCCAATCACATCATTGTGAGTGTTAATAATTTTGTCAAGGCTCAATACATTATAGCCAACAACGACCAAAAGTCGTAAAGTTATCTTCCTTCAACTACACCAGAAAATTGCATTAGATCAAATATCATGAATAATAGATTAAGTAGATCGTAATACACAATTCTCCAATGTATTAGAGTTTTAATAATCCTTTTTTCCGGACGGCAGATCTACATTTTTTATAGTTTAACAAATTTTCATGTTTTCATTCCTTAAGATTTCATTCTATTAAAATGTACTATTGCCAATGAATTAATGACACAATTAGGTGTCAATTTGGACGTTGTAATTGAAGAATAATCGCAATCTACCTTTTAAGCACCCCAATGAGGCCATTAACAATTAAACATATAAATAATACATATCTGGTAAAATTGTTATGCAAACAGATTGTTTGGTCTACAACAATGTGAAATGTGATACAATACCCCTGTGACAATACAGAAATACGAATTGATCGAATACTTTTTTTTAAATACTGAATATATTTTTTCTATTTATAAAATAATAAATTTTCTTAATGAAAAAACCCTCTTTCACCCTGCAAATTGTTTTTAAAATGAATGCCTATGACATCCCACTTTTTATTTTTGGTTTTAGGACTCCACCCAGGTCGATTATTGCTCAACCACTGATCGGACGGACGGCCGACACCTGTTTTTATAGTTCCCTTCGATGCAGCGTCGTGGGACGAAAATCTATGCAACCACAGGAGTTGGTATGCATATGATAACATGTGATAAAAACAACAAAGTCACATAACTTCTGTAAACATTGCTGAATCAAAATTGTGGTATAGAGTGTCATCTTCCTAACATAGGTAGCAATCTTTCAAATTATAATCCGAATCTGCTTTTTAGTTTCAGAGAAGATGCGTCCACAACATATGCATATGATGCAATGTGATAAAAGAAACAAATACATCTCTGACTTTGAAATAATTTCACACCTGTTATCAATTCAATAACATCATTGTGAGTGCTAATCATTTTGTCAAGGTGAATGTGTCATAACAATTTACTAATTAAATAAAGTTTATCTTCCTGAAGGCATCTCTTCGTAATACATTATAGCCAACTACGACCAAAAGTCGTACAAATTTATCTACCTTCAACTACACGAGAAAATTGCAATTGATCAAATATCATGAATAAGAGATTAATTAGATCGTAATACACAATTCTCCAATGTATTAGAGTTTTAATAATCCTTTTTTCCGGACAGAAATTCTACATTTTTTATAGTTTCACAAATGTTCATGTTTTCATTCCTTTAGATTTCATTCTATTAAAATGTACTATTGCCAATGAATTAATGACACAATTAGGTGTCAATTTGGATGTTGTTGAAGAATAATCGCAATCTACCTTCTAAGCACCCCAATGAGGCCATTAACAATTAAACATATAAATAATACATATTTGAAATTGTCATGCAAACAGATTGTTTGGTCTACAACAATGTGAAATGTGATACCATGTCCCCGTGACAATAAAGACATACGAATTGATCGAATACTTTTTTAAATACTGAATATCTTTTTTCTATTTAGAAAATATTTTTTCTTTATGAAAAAAAACCCTCTTTCAACCCTGCAAATCATTTTAAAAATAAATGCCTATGACATCTCACTTTTGATTTTTGGTTTTAGGACTCCACGTACGCCGATTATTGCTCAACCACTGATCGGTCTCATAAAATTAATTTTTGATATCTGATCAATACCTTATTGAATTGGTTAATTGATTAATAAAACACACCAAAAACTTCTTATCTACGGGTAATGTTTACCACATGATTTCGGAATTCCCTTAATTAACAATTTAATGTCTACAAAATAAGATAATAAGGTATTCATTACGTGTGTCTCGCATACCTCGGGAACTGATTTTTGAAAAAAAACTGAAACGTTATTACTATTCTGAACGTTTAAAATAGCAAAATGTGTCAGACTTTCGGTAGCAGAACTTCGTTTGTGGTGAAGTCATATGAGATACAAAAATCAATGAAATGCACTTAAAAATTAGAACCATATTTGGCACAATTCATTATGACTTTTACGAACAAAGAATAGTGTAATACTTTCTATTTCATTTTAAAGAAATATTTGAGATATTCAGAGAAAAGCCATTTGCATTTTGAAAAAAAGGACAAATATTAGCTTAAATATTCCAGATCATTAGCATTTATCATATTTGGGAATGTTTGTAGATTATTCCTGTCTTTCGTAAAATGACCCCAATTCCGTTTCATGATATATTTGTACGGTTTTGCACAATGAAGCAGTGAAAAAATTGCAGCTTCTAATGTAAATATTCATTTTATTAGCTTTTGTCACTCTCTACATGCATAAATTGAGATAAGATGATCATAAAGTAGACATGCTAGGTAGGTTTTTTTCTAAATCTACAAGTTTTCTTACTGAACTATTATGTAATTTGTTTAAATTTCCCAAATGAGTTAAATCCAGTTATTGGTGATTAAGAAATCTTTTGATTCTTATTACAGTTATATGACACATCTGATTTTCATTTTTTCTGAACTTTAATAAATATTGTATTTTTAAACAAATTGTCGAGTCCTCTTAAACAGAGAGTTATAATTCTTCATTACGGAGGCATCTTATTCGATTATCCAAGTACTCTATCATGATTATACGGATGTGATAATGACAGATTTTTTAATATTATTTATATAAATTCACAATGAAAAAAACTAGGCTCAGAGGGCTGAGCCTGTATCATCCACCTGTGCGAAACAAGAATTGCCCATGACGGCCATGTTTATCGCATGATCTGGACAAAATGAGAAAATTTTGTACAAAACCTTCCACAGATGTTTCTTGTCAGGTTTCGTTTCATCTGGCCACGCTGTTTCAGAGAAGAAGATTGCTTTATATCAGAAACAGGAATATATTTCCCATGGCAGCCATGCTTGTCGTCCAATCAGGATGAACAAATTTATTTCATAAAAGACTTTCAATAGATGCTTCCTGTGAAGTTTAGCTGACAGTTTTGGCCAAGTAGTTCCACAATTTTTTTTTCGATTAATGAGAAACAATAATTGCCCATGAGGGCCATGTTTGTTGCTCGATCGGGATGAAATGGGGAAAATAAAGAACCTCCAATAGATGTTTCATGTCAACTTTCGTTCCATTTGGCCAAGTGACTTCAGAGAAGATTGTTTTATATCAGCCAATAAAAAAAAGAAAACTGCCCATGGCGTCCATATTCGTAGTCCAATCGAAACAAAAGGAGGAAATTTTATAAAGGACCTCCCATCCATGTTTCTTGTCAATTTCGTTCCATTTGGCCCAGTGATTTCAGAGGAGAAGATTGTTTTCTATCAGCCAATCAGAAACAAGAACAGCCCACGGTGTCCATAGTTGTAGTCCGATCGAGACAAAACGAGGAGACTTTGTACAGGTTTCATTTCATTTGGCCTAGCAGTTTAACAGAAAAAAAATCGACAAATGTGAAACAATAATTGCCCATGACGGCTAAGTTTGTTACCCGTTCGGGACCAACTGAGGAAAATTTGTAAACAACCTCCCATATATGCTTCCTGTCAAGTTTAGTTCCATCTGGACAAGCGATTTCAGAGAAGACGTTTTTACATCACCCAATCACAAAAAGAACTGCCCATGGCGGTCATAGTTGTAGTCCGATTGGGACGAAATGAGGAAACTTTAACACCTTTTAAAACTTGATCAAGTTTGATGTTTGACAGATGATTTTATGAATTTTACAATCTGATACTATGTTAAAAGATTGTTGCCATCTTAGTGGACAACTTTGGTCATAAGATAAATAACATTGCTCCGAAGATTTCATATTTTTTAGGTGTTTGAGAGTAAATAGAAGCAATTTTGATAGAGGACTATCTAAGGACAGTCCGGGTTATATGACAACTTTGAAAGAAGACAATCTAAGGATAACTGCTGCCAGCTACGATAGTTCCAAAGGCCAAGTGATTTCCGACGAGAGGAATTTCAAATGAACTTTCCCATGGAATCCTATGTTAAACTTGGTTCCCAGAAGATTTTAAAAAATGTGAAAAGTTAACGGACGGACGACGGACGACGACGGGCGCCAAGTGAAGACAAAAGCTCATATGGCCTTTATCCAGGTGAGCTAAAAATAATTCAAGTAATTTTTGTTTGAATTTAAATGATTTTTTTTATTTTCTAGTGATTTTAATTGATGGATTTCTTGACAGATTACCTATGCAAAAAATTCATGAAAACATTAGAAAAATACAAAATAATTTTATTATATATCTTCTCTTAAATAATGAATTAATTACCAGGAGATGTTGAACCGTCGACCGTTTAGGCAGAACGTCAGATTGATATTCATTTATTACCTTATTTCAACCTAGGTTATAAAGTATAATCTGCAAGTAACATGAATTTTACAGAGATATATTTGGTGTAGAGTACAAAAAATATGTAAATTATTTTAAAATTTACTTTACCTACTTTTTTTTCAGATTATAATCCCCCTCTGTGCATTTTGAAATTAATTTTCAACAGATTTTTGGATCGGCTTTAACATTTTCGTTTTTTTGGTATCATGTTTATTTTCTCAAAGAACACAACAGAAAGACATCATATTTGTGATTAACATCATTAAATCTATATCATCTAGCAATTCGACAGATTAGGTTTTATTGGATCACTTATTTTGCCACATTTCCTTTTTCAACCAATGCAAAGTTAATTGTGGACAATTTTTATATATAACAGCTCTAAGCTGCATGTAGCTAGGTCTCGGGCTTAATTGATTATTAATGACTTGTAACTGACGTTTACCCCGTGTTGGCAGTATCGCAGCATTATCTTGTTTTAAACATAGACATTAGCTATGAAAAAATTATGTCATTAAAACCGTGGAAACAAATAACGACAAAATCAGACAAATTAATAAAACAACCGTTCAATAAAGATAATCAGATTTAAATTACTGAATAAGTACCATAGTCAGAAACATAGGCCATGTAGTCAGCCAGCTTAATTTTTTTTTTATATTATTGACAGCGACGAAACAACGAATGTCGCTTGCATCGTCTCAGTCAAAAATAGAATAATGTAAGACTGTGAATTCTCCATAATGAAACTAGAGGCTCCCGCAAGCCTGTGTCACTCCCTGGATCCAATAGACGACCACGCAAACAAAATTTGAAAGGACACTTGGTTGGCAATACGGATCAAAGGTCATTAATTTTATTAAATCATATGCTTGTATAATTTATACAAGTGCTCCCAAAGTTTTTTTTAAACTTGATCAAGTTTGACATGTTTGACAAAAGATTTTATGAATTTTACAATCTGATACTATGTTAAAAGATTGTTGGCATCTTAGCGGACAATCTTGGTCATAAGATAAATAAAATTGCTCCGAAGTGTCCACTCTTATAACACACGTAACACCTCTCTCATCCCACCCATTCGTACAAGAACATCATTCTACTATAATTATTTCTTGCCATCGACTATCCGATCTTGGAATGACTTGTCAGAAAATGTGAAAAATAGTACGTCTCTTAATTAGTTTAAGTTTTTTTGGAAATCCAAAACATTAAAAAAAGCCTCCGTTTTACTATACCGGAACGCGACTGGGTCAAATATTACACGCTAGATTAAGAATGCAATGCCCCTCTCTGAATTTTGACTTGTATCAAAAAATATTGTCGTATCTTAAAACTGTGTATGTGGAGCACCTGAAACTGCAAAACATTTTTATTACATTGTCCAAGATTCTGTGCTTTAAGAGAGCAACATATTGATCTACTAGCAACTTTAGTACCTCTGACTATCAGTTACCTGTTATATGGATCTAATGATCTCACAACAGATCAACACATTCTTATATTTACATCCGTACAGTGCTTTATTGTGTCTAGTAAGCGCTTTTCCACACAAAACAAACAGCCATAAAAAATTAACGGGATATATTTTTTAAAAAATAAGAAATTTTATATATTTTTCTTTAAGACAGCTCAACCCCTATTCCTTTTGCTTCACAAATATTATAATAATATATCTTATATTAATCAAGGAAACTTAAATTATCTACATTTTGAAAATTATATAATCTTAATAGGGTAGGGATTTATGTAAGTTTTATACATGTTTCCCAATCTCATTAATTAATTGTATGTTATTGTATTAATATGTATGTAATTGTATTGAGTTATATGTTTTGATTCATAAAATATGTTTAAACAAAAAAAAACAAAAAAACAAAACAAAAAGAGATTTCATATTTTTCATTTGTTTAAGAGTAAATAGAAGTAATTTTGATAGAGGGCTATCTAAGGACAGTCCGGGTTATATGACAATTTTAAAACAGGACAATTGCTGCCAGCTACGCTAGTTCCAAAGGCAAAGTTATTTCCGACAAGAGGACTTTCCAATGAACTTTTCCATGGAATCCTATGTTAAACCTGTTTGACTGCAGCGGACATCTTGGTTAACAGACAAGGTGATCGGACAAAATTCTAACAGAGGACCTGATAAAGACCATGAATGGTAAGTCTGGTTCTATTTGGCTGAGTGGTTCAAGATAAGGTTTTATAATGAATTTTTCAAAAGGGTCCCATGTTGAACTGAGTTTGGCTGTTGAGGCCATCTTGGATGACACATGCGACAGTTTAGTTCATCTGACAAAATTCTGACGGAGGAGTATTTAAAACCCATTGCTGCCAATTCTGGTTAGATCTTGCCATATAGTTCCATAGTAAATGTTTGTTAGAATCCCCCCCCCCGTTTTTCTATTTATAGAGATTAAATGTATATTTGAATCGGGGATGTTATCACCAAATATTAGTATGTTCAAATGAAACTGTCCTGTTAATTGTTATTATTCAAAGGTTAGCACGGATGTTCATTCACTTTTCGTCTGGATTTACTTCCCAATAATAACAGAATACAAACTATTAATTTAGGGGATTTAGAGTTATGTTCCGTCATAACTGTATAACAAGTTTGATCATCCTGATGCAATGTGTCCAAACGAATGATATTCAAATAGATATTTTTGTCGAACATAAAATCAGAATAAAAAATCATAATGAAAAATAGATTAGAAATGTTGATATCGGATGTAACTGATGTGCAACTTTCGCAAACCTTGTGAAATGGGTAAGATTCTCACGCACAAAACTTAACATCTGACTTTTGATATAATACAAAATGAAATTGTATTTAATTTTGTTTTTTTTTTAAATATCAAACCTTGCAAAAATATGTATACATGTACATGGCAATAAATCATTCACATTTATTTACATAATGCACTGAATTAACTTACTGAAATAATCAATTGCGTACTTGCAGAACAACCATTAAAACTATGTTTCGTATTTTATTCAAATAGTGTAGGGTGTCAGGTGTAGTTATTACAATTAAATTAGATGATATACCGGTCCACCACCTATAAGAGCCTGAGGTAGTTTTACCATTTAGACGATGATATTTGGATACACATAAAACGTTTTTGGCAAGCATCAGTAATTCACTTGATCGTGGCCATACCATGTAACGCCAATAACCAATCACAGACAATACACAATATAATAAAGCATAATATGTAAAACGAGTTCCTATACTCGACTAAGCTGTACACAATTTACATGTTTCACATTTATTTACCTGGTTCATTCCCGATATATTTTTCAATGGGTGTAAGTTATGAACATATTTAATAGATACAGTACAAAAAGAACAACAGATTGTCCTTTATAAGACGTTAGAAAATATATTTTATGAACGAGTACCCAAGTCAAGGTCCGAGGTTTCATCTTATTAAAGGCACTTCTTTTGTTCTCAGAGTACCGTATGTGACTTGTACGACAATCCACACAATTCAGAATTCCATGGCAAATATGTGTTTGCCAACATTTCAGCTAGGCAAACTTGACTTTCTGAAATGTTTTGTTTTATTTAAATTATTTTACAAAAACGAATATTGGTTGTAAAACTCACTAAAATAACGATTGTCTTTTCGAAGTCGGTAACAAAGTTGTAATATTTAAAATAGATGCTCACTGTATCACTCACCTGGCTTCTATTTGCAAACTGTAAAACGTGAGCTCTTTTGTATCCATAAAGCTTTTAAAGATACACAAAATGTCAAAGTAACCTTGATATTTGACCTTTGTCCTAAAACATAAGTATCATTTGCATCTCCTTCCATATGAGATACTAGTCAACTTTGGTTAAATTCTGCCTATTAGTTCCTAGGCAAATGACAAAAAAGTCTTTTCCGATATGGATTCAATGGAAACTTTGAACAGCCGATGCCGTCTGTTAATCAGGTGAATCTCAACCAAAAGTAGATTATTTTTAGAGGGCACTGTCGTAATCAATCCTGCAAAGTTTCAAGAAATTTCATAATGTAGTTTCAGTGGAGATTTTCGAAAATTGGCCAATGAAAATCAGGGACCTCTGGCGGCCCTGCTGTTCATCCAACCGGAACAATGGTGGATCGTTTGTATGACAAAACTGAGAAGGTATTACTTCGTAATTCAATGTTTATAGCCAAAATAAAAACTTTCGTTTGAAAAGTGTACTTTTATCTTAGTTGCAGGACAATTACGGCTAAAAAAATCAACGACAAATCTCTCAGGGTTCTTTGTCGTTGAGTTTATTTTAGCAGTTAAAAGAGTTCACAAAATGTGTCCGTGTAACAAAGGTTTGAGTAAACTTTTTCGATAGCTTTACCTGGGGTATTGTCGTACAACATTAATAGAGACAGCTATTTGTGATGCTTTTGTAATTGATAGATGTACATGTACCTAGTAATCAATACATAATAAGGACTTCAAATCGCTTGGACCTTTCTTCGTAAAATTTTACGGGAATTCTTTTCAGTCTTTAGTCATATAAGAATCACTTCAATTATGCTTTAACTCTGTACAAATCATAAGCTTAAGTACAGTCGTTCGCATGAACAAATAAAGGGGAAGATCATGATTACAACTTCTGTTTAATAATTTCGATTTAACGTGTTCGATATCACCAGTTCTCTTGACGTACCAGAATTTTGTCATGATTATCAATAAATGCCTGGTCTCGGAATTTCTTTGAATAGATATAGGAACTACTTATGGTATTATCAAAAACAGTTCATAATATCAATGAAAATTCTTGAATGAAACATTGAGCTTTTTTATTGAAATGATTTGGGATGAACCTGTTCTCTTCTTTGCTATGCATCTTTGTTTTATATATTTGATTTATTATACGATTTCATTAAATAGATCATTCAAGCATTTATACAAAAGTATTTGGAATATCATTATGATTTAAATTATAGTAAATTCTATTTTTACTTTATCAGCTTTACATTCAAGGACATCAGTATACTTTAAGCTGTTATATATTATTTTCACTGATCCGAACTAATTTTAATCAATTTTCTAGAAATATGAGTGGGAAAAGTGAAATTTTTTGGCTTACAGCCAAAGAAACTTCAACACCATGATGATTTACAAGTTCTTGAAAAACAAATCAAATATCAATTTCTGCCCTCCCAGAAACCACTTAGAGCATTTATACAACTATGGGTCTCATTTGTTCAGTACAATATGAGAGTATAACACAGTGTATAATGGTTTATCGATGAAAATCTAAAAAAGATATACATGTATAACATTGATTAAAATGACTGTTTAGTTGTAATTAAAATCTTAAAGGTAAAAATTTCATTTGTTGAGAAAATTCACAACCACTGTATATTTTAAACGCACCCTAATTAGGCGTCAGAGCAGCACTCTGTGAGAATTAACGCTTACCAAGAAGCTAGAAGGTGTAAGTTATTTAGACTTTGCTTTAGAGCATCTGCTTTAATAATTAGTGTCTTCGTGTTTGGGAAAAACACTAATTACTAGTTCAAAATGGCTGTTTCTTTCTGAAAAAATTATATTTTTATGTTAAGAGTCAATGTCTTTAATGATTAGATCTGATCTTTAATAAAATTATTCGCCTTTATCTCAAATACAAATTTCAGATTTGGCTGAATCTTAAAATTTTACCGTCTAGAATATTTTCCAAGTGCTAAATATTCTAAATATTAATTTGTACAATATACGCTACATTGTTTAAATTTAAATCAGATAATTCATTTGTATTTCAATCTCATGGAAATTAACCAAAATGTTACCGATTGTGAAAAATAATTTTTACACAGTTTTAATTAGTATACAGATGAGTTTTTATATCTCCATCTTGACTTGAAGATCTTTTCTGCAGTGCATAAAACTTGATGTTTAATCAATTTTAAGTTGCCCTTCATTTTGTTTAAGTTGCTCAAGGTGCATATTACTGCATATATCTAAAAGATTATTTGACATTTGACATTGTCCCGTGATAACATGAAAGCTATTATTTTTATTCTATTCAAAAAATGGTAACTTATACTATTAGTGACTGAGGAAAACACACAATATTGCACTTGCAAGATAACACGTTTAACTTATAGAAAATATAGCTTTGCATATTGACTCTATAATTGATGGATAAAGACCAGTTAAAACTTAGTTAGGGAGTATGGACATTAAATGTGTCATTAACCGGGAAGCTTAAAATGTTCGTTTTTCATTAAATTTTATTCTAGTGTGCATTTTTCTTTTAAAGTATATGTGAATGTCAGAGAAAGTATGCAAAATAAATTCAGATAGCATAAAATATGTATGTAAATGTATTAGAAACAACGTAAAAACTTTCCTATTTTGATGTGAATTATGGCAAAAGTCTTTTATTAGAAAATAATTATGGGAAAATTCTGATGCAAGTTCATGTATAAGCTCAAAACATACAACTTTAAAACATAGCACAAAGTGTTCATGTCCAGTACTGATTCTAACATCCTAATGAATGATTTAGCTTATTTGTAAAGAGGATGTTTCTAAAGGAAGAATCATATTTTCTTTACCATTGTTAAAAAATAAATGCAAATAAATAATGTCATGTACGCCAATTAACAATTTTTGGATTTTGAATTAATACAAAAACATTTATAATTATCTATAAAGAATCTCTACCATTTTGGATAATTAACTATTACTAAAAGTACTTCAGGACATACCTCATAGGGACCCCCCCCCCATTTTACATCAATGAATGTGTCTACTCAAAAAGAGAAAGAAAATATATGGTTATAGGATGGTGATCTCAATCATTTCCAATTATTTGAAAATATGTAAATTTTAAAGGGTTCTAGTGGATGATTCCCCCTTCCAATATGTCACGGCTACCATCCTGTGAATTGTTATTAAAATCGACCAAATAGTACCCGTGCTATGGCTCAGACAAGTTATTAGGTTGGCAATACAAATAATAAGAAAGGCAGCAAAATAGATGTCTACAAAATTTACAAAAGTTCATTTAAGTTGGTAGACTTAATAATAGCTAAAGTATGAACTATGATTTCTATTTAATTATACCTACCCGTAATCATTTATATTTGTCGTCACCAAAATACACCGATGTTTGAGAATCATTTTGTTCTTTCCTAATTTTTTGATCCCACACGATCATGACGATCGACCTGGTCAATGCACGTTAACAATAGGAAAACGAAATAATATGTCAAACTTGCGTTACTGTTATTTCATTTTGATTTCAGAAATTCATCTTTCTGTTTCTTCAAAATGCTAACAGTTGCAAACTCCAGACGACCTGCCATTTTGTTGACAAATATGCCACATATTTTCTGGATATTTCTCCAGTTGTGAAGCATCTCACAAATAATTTTTACAAGACGTTTGTTGACGTGTTCGTCTTGTTAGACTATTAATTGTGCATATAGCTATAACTTTTTCATTTCTAATGAACCGAGGATTTGTTTTCTAAAATTTGTTCATTTCTTTCAAATATTTCAAATTCATTCCCCTGAGAAAGGCGAACATACAAGTCTATTCCGAACTTGTTTCAAATTTCTTTTCGAAAGTAAACTTTGATCCAGGTAGGAAAATATCAATAAAAGTTATTTTAAAATCATTCTTATTTCAACCATTTTGAGCACAATAGATGGTTGGAGAGGATTACAGAGACAAAATAAACACTCGATAAGGACTGAAAGTAATTACCCTGTTGAAAATATTAAAATTACTGACTATCTCCAGCTGGTAACAATGTTTCTAACTTCGAAAATTTTAAGTTTTGAAAAATAAGTAATATTGATTAATTCAATTTTCCTTGCTTGTACATTAAATTGAATTTCCCCCCCATGCACACTTCTGTAACTTTTCATATTCATACGCTGAATTTTGCTTGACTGAAAACACCCAGTTGTTATTCAATAGGGTTATGTTTCTATAAATTATATCCTGTGATTAACTGAAAATAATCTTACATGTATGCATGGTACCTTGATTTAAATCTTATTAAGTTCATAAAACTATTTACGGATTAGGAGTACTTTGCCCTACTGAAACCGTCGTGACGACAATAGTACAGTATTAGTCTAAAAATGAGGTATGTTTTGTTGCACGATATTTTAGAAATGGCTATGCCCAGTTCTAAAGGTTTGTAAGAACTCGGCATGCACAATTAAACATTCTTATGATTAGCTAAACTGTGCATTTTTTGTCATATGTATTATGTCCCTTTCAACAGATTTTTGTTTGTTTTTGCATAATTAAATTTATGAAGAAATGTGCATGCTTGAATCTCACCTAAATGAAAAATCGGGGTAGGTCTAAAATTATATGCACAGTTACTGAAACACATGGTACATGTCGGGTGATTATATTCGGTATTGCATCTCCATCTCAACAGATTTTTTTCGTGCTTATTCAAAATCATGCAGCAATGTGCATGCACTATCCGCACAAACTGGTATTATGTCTATGCGCAAGACAATAAGGAACTGGTGATATCTGTACCATATCATGTACGCCGTGTATGTTGTGCTTATTCAAAATCATGCAGAACTGTGCATCAGTTTAGCACAAAATGGTAAATCAGCAATTATATGCACCCGTTATACCTGCAAAAATTGGCAAAGTCGGATAGCGTTCAGGAGTTTCATCACAACGGCTCTATATAAAATATCCATTTTTACGCTATAACTTTGAGAAAAATGAGAATTTCAGAGGCAACACCGATTTAATTTTCTACGTCAAAGGATATTTTATCATAATAAGAAGTGTTGATTTTTAGGATAACTATAACGATATTTATTTATGTGCCAGTTTCAAACAAAGTATGAAGGGACCCATGTTCTGATTATTCTGGTCATTTTTGTGGTTATGATAAAAACAATATAGCAGAGAAATCTGACCACTTATCGTTTAGCCTTTATTGTTTTACTTGGTCTGGCGTTAGTCTATTTCGACAGATCACTGATCCGTTGTCTTTGCGTATGCAAGTGATCGAGAAGAAAAAGACCCATATCCGAGAAAACAATGGTTTCATTCATAAATTTATGTAAATCATAACTCACAACAAATCGGAAACAACACAGAATCATATCAAGAAACATATTACAATAAAAAACTCCAAAAAAACATGGGTGTATTTTTGTGTTTGTGTATATTCATCACTGCAATTTGTAGAACACATTTCAGATTAAAGAAGGAAGCCATTTATCTAAATATAACAAAATATTCGTGAGAAGAAACATATCATTTTTATACAACTATGACTTTATTGAATGTTGTATGATACATATTTTGGTCTGTGGTAGTTCAAAGTTCGCTGTGTCCATGAGTATGTAACATTCCTTAAAAATTGTAATCAAGAAAATCTATGAATCCACAATATTTTAACATCAGGGAATATAAGTAGAAATACAGAACATTAAAAGGTACGTTTATCAATGTGGTCTTATTGACGCTCGTGCTATAGAATAGATACATAGATACTATAAAATGATTAGTATTTAAAGCAAATTTAAAACAGAGCTATTTAATTTCAATCAGTGTACCAAATATAAAGTAATAGTTTAAATATCATTATGTAACTATAAATTAATAGCGTATTGCGTTAAAAGTATACATTGTATATAAAGAGTCTTTATAGTTTTCTACTTACATCTTTTGCTGGTTTTCGACACTGAAAAATAATTTTTTATATGTATTTTTTATATATTTTCCAAAGGAAGAAGAATTCTGCTCCTCGATAAAAGTCCAGCAACATTGAGAATCTGGAAAATATGTTTTTCAAATGACATCAAGCTCTTTCTAGTTGAGCAGTTTACCCCCAAAATCATGCAAATGGTGATACAAGCATGTAAATTTGTAAGAACTTGTCTTTAGGTCATATTAAGCGGATAGTCAGGGAAAAAACCTATCCAATCATGGCGGCCATCTTTTATTTTCAAAAAGGCGTCTATCCAGGTAAAACACATAAAATTTATGCTCCCTTTTATATACACATTGCGTTTATTTTATACAAAATGCTAGTAGGTTGAGTAAGTGAAGGTTTATTTGTCTGGTTCTAGTAATAAAACATCACTCTCGGTCGAATATCGGTCGGTCGATAACTCACTTCCGGTTTTATAAATATCTTAAATTTTACCCATACTACCACACGCCAATGTTTAAATCATAGTATTTGGACAGTTATTAATTTGAAGCATCTTTTGGGGCTGGTCTTCGGACCATATTTATAATTAATTATTAATGTTAAGTCTTTACTTGGCGTCCGTCCTTAACCATTACATGGCATTCGTCCATTGTGATGTTGTTTGACTTTGTCAAATGTTATTCATTACCAGTCATTACTTAATGTTCATCACTTATCACTAGACGTCTTTCAGAGAGTGATTTATTTGCACGACCAGGACACACTGGTATAAATCACTGCCGTTTCCAAATACTCTATGATTACCCCAATTATTAAGTCATGGAGTCGTACCCGAATCGACAGGATGTGCCAACGCGGGAGAGCGGAGCCAAGGAGGACGGGATTATTGCTCTTGATGGTGTACAGATTGTACAGATGATACTGTATGAACCATCGGGTTGAATGTATTTTAATTAGGTTAACCGAATTCAGTTGTATTCCATACAACAGACCTCCATACAGGTGGTAAAAACATAATCCCTCGGCCTGAATATCGGAAGTGTTCAGATATTTCACTGAGACAATATTTGCGTTTTTGTTCTATCGTTACATTGTTGACCATTTTAGTTTATTTATATAATAGTTGATTTTTGAAATGGCGAAAAGAATTCGCTTGTGAGCTTCCTCAACAGATAATTGGGAAACTGATTGGACAAAATGTCGTTTGTGTCAGGAAGACGCAACGCACCTATTTAAATCGTCAGATAAAGGATATAAAATGTTGGGCAAAAATATAACTCTTTTTCATGAGGTAAATGCACTCCCTATCCATCTAGATATACGGCGATTAAACGAAGGAGAGGGAATTGAAAGCACAATGAAAAAGAAAAATCCTAAGTACCATAATTTATGCAGAATAAAGTTTAACAATACAAAACTGAGTGTGCTACAGGATAAACAGTTGTTGGGAAAATTAAGTAGTGGTGATGTCATAGCACGATAAATGAAGTATCAACCTTCTTGTTTCGCAGCTGTATACAACAGAGAGAGAGAGAGAGAGAGAGAGAGGGAGAGCAAAGAAGAGAGAGAGAGAGAGGGGGAGAGCAAAGAAGAGACAGACAGATGCCGAAACCAGTTTTACTCAGGAGGAAAATACGAAGAAAGATTGACACAACTTGGTTGTTCTTCTGCACAGGTACAATCTACACGCTGAAGGACAAGCTTTTGCAGATGAACTAGAAGCTGAAAAAAGATATAGGACCACCTATCGCAGTTGCTTTTGATTAAAATGACTCCATGCATACGGCAAAGACGGCCGACATGATTCGCTGCCAGTTAGATACTAAGAAGACAACATTTTGTTGATCATTGGTCTCTGAAGATATGGATGACAGCTCACAACCTCCTATGTTAAAGTTGGTGAAAATGATAGAGCATGGAACTGATATTAAATCGCAGTTAGACAACGTTTCTACAATGTCCGACTTAGCTCTGGTCCAACTATTAATGTTTAATTACCATCCAAACACCCAGAAAGTTCATGTACAACACAGACATTCAGCTGATCATGAGACACCATTTTGTGTGCATCTTGGACTATTACTCTTTGCAACAACCAGGAAGAGACAGCTTATAGATACATTATTTCAATATGGGTTATGCATCTTTTATGATCGGGTACTGGAAAGATCAACTCAAGAATGAGAAGCTGTAGTTGAACGTTATTTAAATGAGGATGTGGATTGTCCTCCTTTATTGAAGGGCAAAGTGTGTACTACAGCTGCGGTCGACAACATAAACAACAACCCAAGCTCAACAACATCGAAATCATCTTTTCATGGGACCGGAATCTCTATTTTTCAAAATCCAATGAAAGAAATTGTTGACGTTAGAAGGGATCAGATAATGTTATCTACAAGTAAACCAAAATCTAAAAAGAAACCTGAACTCCCTGATGCTTACATGAATATGAAACCGGCATATTTTAAAACAAAACCAGAACCCCTTATTCTGCCTGAGGATGTAACTGGCATTCAAATCCATGAGTATGAGAGGTTAAATACGGTTAGGTTGACACTGTCTCCGCTTTTCTTGGAAAGGGAAAGAAGTCGGCATGGCAGACGTGGAAAATATTTGATGACGTAACCGAGGTGTTTGGGCAATTGAGCAGGAAACTGCATTGGTCAGTGAAGGTGATATGGAGTTGATAGAGGCATTTGTTGTAGTTATGTACAACAGAACTACAACAACATTTGATATCAATGAATCCAGGCTTAATTTTTTGCACGCAAACAAAGACACTATGACACAATTCCGCCAATCAGAGCTGCACTGCTTGAGCACACCAAACGAGCTGCATATCAAGGTGGTCATGTATGGGGACATGCATTCACACAAGAACAACATCCTAGTCCGTGCGATTGGGGATGGGTTAAGGAAAATGCAGATGGGTTGTAGATTCCCAATTGGACACACTTAGCAGCCATTGCAACATCGTGCCAGAAGTTACACAAATGTGGATGCAAGAAAACTTGTTCTGGCAGATGCAAGTGTTATAAAGCTGGTTTGACCTGCACAACATTGTGCTGTTAGAACGACATACATCGGAAAATATGGTAGAATAATACTTTATTCGACATTCCTGCATATCTTACATAATTACCTATATATCAAACTGACATTTTTATCGCATATCCTTATCCCCATTATTTCACTCAATTGTATGAACTTTTACCACCCTAACCGGAAGTGGTGATTTATTGTTTAACATATTTTCAGGTCATTTTGTTGTATTTCAAATAGTTGTCATCACCTATACCACGTTAAAAAAAAAGGTGTGGATCTGCTCTAAATCTCCACTATTGAGCAAAATAACGTCAATTTTAAATTCAAGATTTCCGCCGTGAAAAAAATTCAAAAATATGTTGGCTACCCCTCTAACATGCTATAGTACACCCTAAAGAACGTATATGCCAAATCCTATGCTTGTATCGCCATTTGCATGATTTTGTCAAATTTCGGTACTAAGCCGTCCCACTATTCGGGTACATCTTTAAAATATCCTTAGAAGTCCTGAAAGATTCTGAGATCTGGGTAAAAATATGTGGCCTGGACAGAAAAAAGATATCCTGTTTAAAATATTACGGATGGAGGTCACAACGATCAGAGTAAAATCTAACATCGAATATGCAAATCTTAAAACTCAACACGGTTGAACGATTAGAAACAACAATAACGCAAAAATTGATAAATCATCGAGTTTGTGACTTTTTTATTTAACACAAAATTAAAAAAATTGGTAATTTTGAGACGATTGGGCCATGGAAAAGATAAGTAATAAAAACACAAATCTTAGTTCAAAACACTATTTAAACAATCAATAATCCTTTTTATTTTTATTTAATTCTTTTTTATATCAATCTATATCCCCTCAATGTTGTAGGATTTTTCTTAACCATGGTGTAATTGTGAAAAAATTACTCATACAGTCAAAATAATATCTACATGATTAACGTCTAACTGCAATGTGTTTTAATATTTGTTAGCAAATGCAGTATATCTAAATATTGGTTTGCAATAAATTTGAATTAAACAACACAAACAATACAAATAATTTGAAACCACAACTTTGATGTCGTAGATTGTAAAACTTTACTGTACAACCTAAACTTGAAATATAAAGAGTTTGTTTTCCTTAACCTTAATTCTCCAATTAAACCTATAGACATTCTACTATTACTAAACTATACGTATTTATGAAATAAGGATTTTTATATTTATTAACCCATGATAAGCAGAGCAAACACTTTAAATATCATACATAAATATTGATATATTTAGGTCAGTAATTTTCCCGTGTCTCGTTAATAAATTTGTTCTTCCCAAATAGAATTATATGTCAGTCAGAAAATTCTTAAGAGAAAGGTGATTTTACATATTTATTTTACATCATCAACTAAAAGATGAAAGGGATGACATTCCTCCTACTTGCTTCTTTTACTAGTGCAAGGTTTGGCACGGCGTAAAACAGGTTTTAACCCACCATTCTAATTTGAAAATGCCTGTTCCAAGTCTGAATTATGACTGTTGCTTTCAAGTTTTCTGGATATTTGCTTGTGTCCCGACCTTGCCATTGTTTTGTTAATTTTTACTATGAAATTACCCTTAGAGTTCCGTGTATTGATATGCATTTTTATTTAGACTAATTGAGCGACCATCGTCTTTATAATGTGGAATCCTTTAACCAACGGAACGTTCATTGCTTTAAACAGTCTATTATTCTTGAGAAAACAAGTATCGCTTTATTTTGATAACCGCAAAAAAGTTAAATAATTAAATACTTACATTCTTCTTTTAGTTTCTGTTTCACTGAAAGTATTAAACAATGGAACTACTAATATTTCTTTTATTTCACATATATATAAGGAGGTCACAGGTTCAAACACAATGAACAATAAAAATTAGGTCATAGCTTATTCATTTAGCCTGTAAGAAGCTTTCTTATCATGACAAAACATGAAATATTTTTAAAAGTCACAACAGTGATGAACCTTTAAATTATTAGTATTTTCCTTATTTTATGACAGCGAAATGTGTGAGAGAGGTTTAAATACACTTTTCGGTATTACGTTTTCCGTGTCAAATTAGTATACATATACTATCAACTCTCATTTCATTCATCATTACTGAGGAAGATTGACACACGAAGAAAGTAAATAGTTTTGCTTTTCTAGTCATACTTTAAAACTATTGTCATATTATAGGGTATATCTACAGCACAGTGCAAATGTTCATCACTAATATTCGCATTCCGGTTCAGGGATTGTTGTTTCAGATATTTAACCTAATTTCCCTTTAATTCTTATAATAATGACAATACGTTTATTGCAAGACTATGCCAGTGAGTAAAAATAAGATTCTTAATATAAAGGATTTGTTTTGTGACATAAATATTTCAGACGACAACAGTAACGCTTTTCGACCATCCATATTTGTTACGTTGTTTTTGTTATTAATGTGATGTAATTTGTTTCCTTTTTTCTACGTGGTTACGTTTTTAATGCTGTTTGCATAAACACACATACTTGAAACATTTTTGTCATTTAATGCAAGCAACCGCTGCAGACACTTTCGATCTTATACTGCTTGACCAACATTCTAAAGTATTATTTGACAAATGAAAGCGATATATTCAGTTCCAATGTTTTGTACCATTTGATTATTTATTAGGATGGTAATAATCACTAGGCGGCTAATGAATCAAAAAGAACTGTCTTCAAATACTTCACAAGATGCAAATAAATATATAAAAAAATCGACAAGTAACCAAAGTAAACTCAGACAATATGTCATTTCATTTGTAAACTACGAATTATTTGATTAATTATCATAAGGTGCAATGTATTCAGGACAAGAGCGTTTAAGGGATTATATGTTTTATTTATTCTCCATTATTTATAAGTGGTTACGACTTTAATAAATAACAACTGACTGTTACAGAACAAAAAATTGTGTCATCTACTTTTATTTGTTCTCGTCAAAAACAGGCATTTCACGAGCACATAATAAGACTTTGGAATTATCATTGGTTAAGGAGGCGATATATTAGTGGCGAAAACATAACGTGAAATAAAAACAATAATGGCATTAATAATTGTTGGTCATACAATTTTCCAGTTTTATATATGCAATATGTTCTGACATTACCTCGCTGGATGGCCCCGCCAATTTTCAAACATAACCTTTGACGCCAGAGGGTATTCTATTACGGTAATGTCAACATATGTACATGGATAAACAACAAATTTCGTCAAGGAAGTAGCAGAGACTACTGAGGGTATATACCAACCGTATCAGCAGTGGCATCGACTTAAAAATAAACTTGAATAGTATAATGCGTAAATCTAAATTTATTTGCATCATATACGTTTGCAACAAAACGTCTGGAAAACACTGTAACGCTGTAAACAGAGGGAAGAATTAAGATACCCAAGATTCAGCATCCGAAAACGAATTTGAAATCTTACATTTACATGTGACATTTCCCACAGACGTTTCATGTTTCATGCATCTCTTAATTGAATTCTAGATAAATATTGTTTTACTGTTGACAAACTGCTCAAGGTAAAATAAAGTTACATTAAGAAGAAAAGTCAAGAAATACCAAAGGGATATTCGAAGGAGGAAAGAATCGAACCAACTGACGAACTCCGGGGAACAACAAAGACAAGACCAAAACAATACATGTATTACAATTAAAAACTAAAAACATATGAACAATATGGACCCCACCAAAAACCGGGGGTAGACTCAGGTGCTCCGGACGAGTAAGCAGTCTCTGCTTCCTGTTGGACACCCGCCATGCTGCCCATGTCAAATCCGGTATGAGGAAGTGATGATATCAAGGGAACAGGTTCATTTTCATTTTGGAGACGGTTTATTATTACCTGACAACAAAGTCATGATGACGTCTATAAAACTTTAACGGATTAAGGATGACCCCATGAAATCACCAAATAAATACAATTTTAATGTTTAAAATCGTAAACTGAAAGAACCTTTTTAACATCACAACCATGATGTACAAAAATTTGTTGCTACTTTGAAAGCTTAAGAATATGGCATAGTATAAAGCTCGTCGCTTTAATTTAATCAAACTATATAAAAAACAAATGGCCATATGCCTTTAAAGATATCGTTATATTTATTGTATTCAGAAATATGAAGACTTGACATACATTGTTAGTAGAACTAAACTTATTATTAAACTCCCTCAAATAAGGATTCATATGAATAGGAATATTATTGAAATTTTGTGAATTTTGTCCTACTGTTTAAAATGCGATTCATTATTCAAACCGACGTAGAAACAAACAGCGTCTCTGTTTTCTTTGGTTAGGATTTTGCAACTTCTGGATGTTCTGTTTTGTGTATATTATGTTCGTGTTGATCTGTATTGCTGCTGATTTCTATCAATGTTACATTTATCCTTACATATTTGGGTCATTTTAACCACATGTTAACTAAATATTCGGCAAATTATAGAAATACACGATATACAACTAAAAGTAAAATGTCAAACTATATTCGTAGCGCAAATGCCAACAGATATATTTGATAAGGATAAACAAACGGACAGAACACGTTTTAAAGAATTTAAAAAAAAAACCATGGTTATTGTAAATATAACATTCCTTTCATTAAGATTTAAAGTAGTTTCTAAGAACGTTTCTGTTGATTTGAATGTTAGTTAAAAATTTCAAAATTCAACCATACAGTTATGAAGAGAAATTTAAAAGTTCAAAAGACAATCAAAATTCATACCAATATTAAATTGTATCTGGTGGAACGGAAGGTGGATCACACTGTGCACAACAAAACATACAAAAATACATGTATGTAAAATATTAGACATGGAAACCTAACTGAAGATACAACCATGATCCGTCCAGTGAAAGTGATAATCATAAATACATGTATCTCAAATTAAACTGGAGAAGAAGAGGAGAAGAGCAGACAGTTTATGCCCTCATGGTTGGGAATTTAAACTCATGTCCGGCGTTATTAAGAATTTCAGGAGATTATTAAAATTAACTAGCTTTGTGAATTGAAATATTACTTGCCTATCGTGATTATCTCAAGCAATCGAGCATCTTCATGTACAATATCAATAGCCGTTTGGGCTAAAAGTAGCCTTTAAACAGAATCTGACGGTAAACAAAAAAACAAAAAAACAAAAAAAACCAAAATATTAAATACCATTCTGACACTTAATGATGTCGACAATGAAAAGTTACAATTTTAAATTAAATCTTGAAAAAAATTAGGACTTTGAATCTTATACATATATAGAATATAGAAAATTCACGTGTACAACAGAACTATTGAAACAGGGTGTATACCGGTATCCCAAGAACACTGCTTTAGGTAAAATGGATATTAATCGTAGCAAAATCACATTAATCACGAATGTCGTCAATGTCAAGACAAAAGTCAGGACTGTTGTAATTCAATTTTGTATTTCAGTGTCGATATTATCCTATATTTTAAATAAAGTGATCATTTAGATACATATCTAACATGTCCCTGTCATCAAAACTCCAAGTCTCCCATACATGTACACCGATACATGTGTTGTGTCTTTAAGACATATATGGTGCCCTCCATTGTGTGTCATCCTATTCTGTTTGATATGGATGAACATATTTCAAACAATATAAAGGTTCCACAACACATTTTTTGTACAAAACCTGATACTCCTAGAATGCATACTTTAAATGTGTGACCAATTATAGTTCAAAATAACAAGAGGCTCCCTGGAGCCTTTATGGCTCACCTGGATTCAATTTTCCAATCAATAGCCGCCAAAGCACCTATGAAACAAACGTCTGTATAAATAGACATAATTTTGAGAGAGGACAATCTAATAACCATAAGTATGGTTGCAATTGGCTTTCAGACAAGAAACTTTTCTAAATGAATTTTCCCATAGGGTCCTATGTTAAACTACGTTACGCTGTGGCGGCCATCTTGTTGATCATAAAAAATTCTGAAAGAGGACCATCTAAGGACTATTGCTGCAAACTATGGTTCCAATTGGCTCAGTATTTTAAGACATGAAGATTTACAAATGAAGTTTCCATAGGTTCCTTTGTTAAAATAACTTGGGCTGTGGCTGCCATCTTGGTTGATTTTCTGTGTCATCGAACAAATATTTCAAAGAGCACCATCTAAAGACCATTGCAGCCAAATCAGGTTCCAATTGGCCATACAGTTACATAGAAGATTTTTGAAATTCACCCCTTCCTTCTTTCTATTTATAGTAACAGCATATATGTCGGTTGGAGGACGGGGATGCTGGTCATAATTTTGGAAGGGGGCCATCCATGAACCATTCCACAAAACTTTGGTCCCAATTGGCCCATTTTTTTTTTATCAACAATGAGAAACAGAATTGCCAATGACGGCCATGTGTGTTGCCCAATCGGGACGAAATCACAAAAGAACCTCTCATAGATGCTTCCTGTCTACTTTCGTTCCATTTGGCAAAGCAACTTTAGATGAAAAATGTTTTCATATCATCCAATCAGAAACAAGAACTGCCTATGGCGGCCACATTTGTAATCCGATAGAGACGAATTGAGGAAACTTTCAAAAAGACCTCCCATAGATGCTTCCTATCAAGTTTCGTTCCTTTGGAATAACGATTTCAGGGGAGAAGAGTTTTGTATATCAGCCTATCAGAAACATGGCAACCACATTTGTATTCCGATCGGGATGAAATGAGGACTGTTTTTAAAGAACCTCCCACAAATGCTTCATGTCAAGTTTCGTTCTATTTGGCCAAGAAGTTCGAGAAAAATATGTTTAATCAACTAATGAGAAACAAGAATTGTCCATGACGGCAATGTTTGTTGCCCGATCGGGACGAAATGACAAAACTTTAAAAAGAACCTCCCGTAGATGCTTCCTGTCAAGTTTCGCTCAATTTGACCACGCGATTTCAGAGGAGATGATTTTTTTTTATATCAGCCAATCAGAAACAAGAAATGCCAATGGCGGCCCTACTTGTAGTCCATTCGGCAGAAAACGAGGAATCCTTATAAAAGACCTCCCATAGATGCTTCCTATCAGCTTTCGTTCCATTTGGCCAAGAGATTTCAGATGAGAAGAGCTTTGTATATCAGCCAATCAGAAACATGACCTGCCCATGGCGGACAAAAATTGTATTCCGATAGGGACTTAATGAGGAAACTTTATAAAGGACCTCCCATATATGCTTCCTATCAAGTTTCGTTCTATATATTTGGTCAAACGATTTCAGAGGGCAAGATTTTTTTATATTATCAAATCAGAAACACGAACTGCCCGTGGCAGCCACATTTGTATTCCGATCGGGATGAAATGAGGAATGTTTGTAAAGAACCTCCCATAAATGCTTCCTGTCAAGATTCGTTCTATTTGACCAAGCAGTTCGAGAAAAAATGTTTAATCAACTAATGAGAAATAAGAATTGCCCATTACGGCCTTGTTTGTTGCCCGATCGGGTCAAAATGACAAAACTTTGTAAAGAACCTCCCACTGATGCTTCCTGTCAAGTTTCGCTCAATATGGCCAACCGATTTCAGAGGAAAATATTTTTTATATCAGACAATCAGAAACAAAACATGCCAATGGCGGCCCTATTTGAAGTCCATTCGGGATAAAACGAGGAAACTTTATAATGCTTCCTGTTAGGTTTTGTTCCATTTGGCGAAGCAGTTTCACAGGAGAAGATTTTTGAAAACTAAGCCAATTAGAAACAACAATTGCCCATGGCGGCCACGTTTTTTTCCAATCAAGATGAAATGAGGAATATTTGTAGAGGCCCTAACAAACATTACGCCTCCAAAGTGTAGTTCCAATTGGCCTAGTGGTTTCCGAGAAGATCTTTAAAGGAAAAGTTTACGCCAGACGACGACGGACAAAGGACGCCCCTACGGCAAGTGATGGCAATAGCTTGAGTGGTCTTTAATGCCAGATGAGCTAAAAATGTTAAATCTTGAACATGTAGTAGAGTTATCCAGACAAACTATATACCACAATTTTAATTCCACCCAGTAAATTTTAACCTATGATTATTTGAAATCTTGACCAAAATGAATATCCTTAAAATATGCACACATTTAATCCTTGTACAATTATCCTGCATAATAAAATCTTCTGTCTTTAAATATTTCGTGATTAATTAGCCAGACAAACCATCTAATTAAGTAATAGTTTCAACATGAATATGGCTATGTTCAACAACCAGCAATTTGGTGCAAAAAATGGAAATCTGCAGAATATTCACATATTCTATTATGTTTAGAATCAACCTGCACACTAAAATAATCTATTTTGAAGGTTATGAAAAGATTTTTCAAAGACAAACAATGCACTCCCAATGCTTATTTCATAAAATAAAATAGAAATTGGTGCCATCAGTAAAAAAAAAAAAAATTAACAGTGAAAAATTAGCAATTTATCCATTTCAGTCTGAAAATAGGAACCCTGAATCAAATTTCAAAATTGGAAACCTTATTGCACATCTACCCATAGTGAAGAACACTATTATACACATATGAAACCACTGAAACAAAAAATGAAGGAGTATTTCCAGAGACAAAGCAAAATTAGCAATTTCACCATTTTTGGTCCCAAAATTTGATCCTTTAATAGATTTTCAAAATTAAAAACCTTTTCGCATATCGATAGAAAATAAAGAACAATATTATATGTATACAAATAAATTTGTTCAATCTAAATGAAAAATGAAAGAAGAATTTAAGGCAGAAGCTTAAATTCACTATTTCCGAAATACAACCAATGTGGTCCCCAAGTTGCCAAAATCAAAATTCCAAAACCTTATTGCCTATCTACAAACAGTATTTGACAATTAAAAGCATAAAATGTAAAATTAATAAGCAGTTTAGTTTAAATTTCCAGTTTTAGATATTCGACCCCTGTGGGCCCTATTTTTGAAAATCAAAATTCTAAAACCTTATTGTGCATTTGCATATAGTATATGACCATTTGTTATAGAAATTAAATGCATGACGTGAAAAATTAATGAGGAGTTAAGGTCACAAACTTAAATTCCAATTTTCGAAATGCGACCTCTGTGGGCCGCAATTTTTAAAAATCAAAATTCCAAAACCTTATTGCGCATCTACATACAGTATGTGACAATACTGTTTAGAAATTAAAGCATAAAACGAAAAATGTATGAGGAGTTTAGGTCACAAGCTTAAACTTCCAATTTTTGAAATTCGACCCATGTGGACCCCAATTTTTAAAAATCCAAATTCTAAAACCTTATTGTACATCTACATACAGTATGTGATGATACTGTATAGAAACTAAAAGCCTAAAATGAGAAATGCATTAGGAGTTTAGGTCACAAGTTTAAATTTATAATTTTCGAAATTCGACCCCTGTGGGCCCTTTTTTCAAAATAAATATTCGAAAACCTTCTTGCGCATCTACATACAGTCTGTGACAATACTGTATAGAAACTAAATGCATGAAGTCAAAAATGAACGAGGAGTTCTGCAGACAATATTATTTAATGGACGGAAAGACGGACGGACAGACGGACCGATTACAAATATCCCCGAAATTCATTCAAAGTGCAGGGATAATTACAAAGTTCAACAACCGTAATTTTGTAAAAAAATAAAACTTAAATCCCTAAGGTATTATCGCCATAATTTTTTATGCAATCATCCTATATAATAAACACGTTTATGTTGAAAGCAATTTTCTTGCACTTTATGATTATAAAAAATAAAATATGTTTAATCACCAGTGCTTAGAAACAATTATCTAAAAAAATAATGGAATCTTTTGTATCTACTTATATTACATTTTTTTATGGGAATGTACCCCGCACTTTCTTATAAAGTTATTGTTATCGATAATTCTATACTTCATATGTATTCTTCTTTAAGTTGAGATAGATATAGTACAGGATAAGCAATTATCTGGGTGGGAACTTTAATATGTTACGTAAAATCACTGATTACAACAAGTACTTACATTCTTTGTCTTCTGTTTCGGACACTACAATGTAAAAAGATCAAGTAAATCAATTTTATTTTTCTTTCAACAAACAAAATATCAATAGATAGATAATGAGGAAATTGAATTTATATTTATAGATCTCGTTATCATATTAAGTTTCTTTTATTATTTCGATTTTTTTTAAAGATACCAACACACATGAAATGAAATAAATATTTTCTTTTTGTAAAATATCAGTCATGCTTACTTAGGCGATGTTCTTATGATCATCGTGATAATGATAAAAAAAGGACAATAATTAAGAAAAATACGGTAATAATGGTACTGTGAATTTGAAAAAAAAGACTAATTCTAATAGGAAAGTACTGTGAAAAAGGATGGTTATATCTACATATAAAAAATAAAAAAAATATAACATTTATCAGAAAACTTAAGGGATAACTAGCAAAAACATTGGGTTTGGATTCCGACAGCCACATACTCAATAAAATAACCACTTATCTAGAAAAGGCTGTCGTATTTCAAAATCTATTTTCTACCATTATATTACTCTATTTTATTGAACTGATGGGGAGAAAAAAGATTAATTTGCATAGGACCATCCGATTCTAGTTGATGAATTCCCGTTATAAACACTATTCAACTGTATTAAGTTGTGTTCAATTGATAGTAAGGAAAAAACGAGAAAAGCGTTGATGGTGTTGCAAATATTTTAATTTCTAACTATCTATTAAGTTCCATTCAAATGAATATTTTTTAGCAATGTGTTTTAAAAACAATTTTAAAAATCTCTAATAACCTATACAAACGTAAAACTACAAATATTTGTATATATCGTAATAACTTTACAAATAACTGTCAATAAAGGTTAAATGTACCCCACACCTGTTAATACTACTGACTGTCTTGTGATTATTCAACCGATGTAAGCTTCGCCCGACCAGACAAAAAAAAAACATTTATTGTATTCATCGTATACATATACTTACTTTTATCCTCTAGCCGTCTCACTGAAATCAGAAATAAAGATTGCATATAATCGCAGTAACAAAAGAACAAGAATGCAAATGTACGATACACTTATATTTATTTTTTCTGCTATAAAAAGAAAACTAAGACTAATAGTTGTGGAAATTTATATATTTTAAATGTGTTTTTGGCCTCCAGTATATATATTGTTAATAATAAACTCGCCACAGGCTCGTTTATTATTATATCCAAATTAAATGACTCGCGTTTAAAGGAGAGTTTTAAATTATTATTACATCAAAATTAGATAACAAGAGTTGGTATCAAGCGATATCTAATTCTCACTCATTTTGAAACCTTTACATATTGTTTATTCTGCATCATAAATATGCACGGAAAGCTTTAAAATGCATCATTATAATTGAAGGAAATGTCAAAAATTAAACGGCAACATAAAGACCCAAAAGGAATGCAAATAGTTTATCAGAATCGGTTTTATTGAAACTGTATTTCTCATAGAAGTTTTAACAATTCGCTGCTAAAATTAAGACAAAAAAGATATTCTCTAAGCGCAGCATGATACGACTTCAATTTTGACTGGTTGTACCTCGGAAAAAATAAAAGATAGAAAAACATTGTTAACATACCGATTAAAGCACTCATCAATGTAAATTAAACGAAATGATCTATATACAAATCAGATGAAAACAAATACAAATGAATCCGCATTGCCTTGTAGGCCCTTTTATCCATTAATATCTAAAAAACCAACAGATAGAAGAAATTTGTTAACATACTACTGAAAAACCCATGAAGATGAATTAAAAGGAAAAAAATCTCCATTAAAATTGGATGATAAATAAAAATTGTAGGTGTCCCGCAAAAGGACTAGTTTTGGTCAATTTAAATCCTGTTATCTCTGCAACTATAGAATGAACACAAATATTCCTGGAGTAACTTTTACTACAATTCTTATGACGAACCATTAACAGAAATCAATAAAATCTGAGAAGAAAAAAGTTTTGAAAATTAAGCTGTGTCCCTTTTTTCTCTTAGACGGTAAATAGATAGTGAGAAACGAATCTTACGCAGTTTTTCACACCTTTCATCAAGAAATATTTAGACAAAAAATATATAGAAATCGATTACAAATTTAGAAAAGTACACAAAAATTATAAAAAAAACTTAATGACCCCCCAGAGAAAAACGACATGGGCAAGATTTCCCGGAATTAATCCTAAGCTGTATTTTTTATGGAGGAACATTATGATGATTTTGGTATAATATTGTAAGGATACATTCAAGTAGGACAAACGTAAATGATCGGAAACCCCAGGACGACGCAGCGGACGAGACGACAGGCTCAAACATAATACGTCCGCAAATATTTGCGGTCGTATAAAATACCCCTATAATTGTTTCCACTATAGAGACTATAACTATTTTACACAGAGAGATGTAGGACAGGGGAATTCCACCCGATAGGTCAGATTTTTCTGTCAGATACGAGATTTGCCGAGTGTCGGACAATAAACAATGTGATCACGATGGTAGAATTCTCTTATCCTACATCTTTCTGTATGAATTATAAATTTTCTCTCATTACAGACCGTAAAATTGTAAAGAATTGAAAATAAGAATGGCCTCAATGACGGAAAAACTATTCTTACAAAGTAAAATCTAGAAATGCCAAAGGGATATTCAAAAGAGGGGAAAATCGAAACAACTGACAAACTCTAGAGATCAACGAAGACAAGACCAAAACAATTCAAGCACTACAATTAAAAACTAAAACCATACGAACGACATTGACCCCACCAAAAACCAGGGGGTAGACGCAGGTGCTCCGGAAGATGCTGCCCATGTCAAATCCGGTATGAGGAAGGGGCAACACCAATGGAACAGATCCATTTTAATTTGGGAAACGGTTTTTTCATACCTGTCGACCAAGTCATGATGACGTCCATAAAACTGTAATAATATGATGGCTCCAACTTAGGAGAAACATATCCCTGTCTGAGGAACTTTTCTATTAGGACTCTGTCCAGGAAGTCAATGTATATGTCACAAGCTCCGGAATAACATATGAGTTGTGAAATATACAGTTTATACGCCGGTGCTTCTGGAATGTTGACCCTCAAAAATGGGGAGTTGACGATTTGAAAGTCAAAGTCATCACGTTTGTCGTAAAGTTTCGTATTTAGCCTTCCTGTGGTGTCAATTTCAAGTTGAAGGTCAAGATAAGATGCAGGATTGGCAGTGTCTGTGGTATCCTTATTTCGAGCTCATTGGGATGGATGAGCTGTAAGAATTCCCAAAAAACGTGAATTGTTGAGTGATAAAACATCACCTAGTATGTAGCGGAAGCTGAAATTAAAGGTACGGGCTAACTTCTCCTGTTTTTCTTTAACGAGGGATTCTAGCGAAAAACTAGCATTATAATCGGAAAGATCATACGCCATTTGGTTTTATACTAAAAGTATATAAAACTTGAAATTAAATTTTAAATAAGAATCATGTATTAGTTTTCTTTTTAGAAGAAATTTCTTTTTGAAATTTTCCGCCCGAATCCGGGAAGGTTGATGTTTTCTTGACGTTTTGACTTGATGGCGTCGACTAAATCTACTCTCTGTGAATGTACGTTTTGTGTCACCTGACGTATGACAAGGATATTCCACGTGGATGTCTTCTATTGGCAAACGTTGTCTTCAACCGCTTGTAACAGTGTGTAATGAAAGAATAAAAGTAACGTTCTTACACGAGTTTAATGTAAAGACTGGAATATCTTCAAAATTCACGTCTTTCGCGAGTGGAGCGCCACGGAACGAGGCCAAAAGAAGCTGAATTTTAAAACATCGTTGAAAATTTTCCATTTCGTGACTTTTGAACGAGTATAATTACCTAAAAGATGGACTGTTAAGTTTCATGTAAGTGTAACATTTTTGAACACAGTCCAAAAAAATAATTAACGTTACGCCTGATTGGTCATGTATGACAATAAAAAAATTGATTGAACGTCACAACGATCTTGCATGGGTCATCTCCAATTGAAAACAGCAATTTCAGGAAGAATTAGATTCTTCTACTGCAATCGTTTTTTACACGTACCAAATATTTTAAAACATATTTTAAAACCTACATGTATTCTATTTAAAGTAGCAAATAATCCATACATTTGTACATCGTTAGATAATGGATTTGGATTAGCTATAGGCCATTTTATTTTATGTTTTTGGTTATAATCACACTCTAGACAAATTGTCAGTTTTAATTTTAATGAAAAATGTTGTATTTCGAACATGAAATACATGTTCTGATGAAATCTATTAATATTAGCTCATGTCACTGAACTGTCATTTAAAAAATGTCGACCTGCTCTGATTCAAAAGAGAAAAAGAAACACAGACATAAAGTTTTCTTATTTATAAATCTGCTGATCGTGCTCTTTGGTCAACGAATTAACTTGAGTTTTCTAATCAATCGAATCGCAATTTAGCAACTTGTTTTTCTTTCTTTTATCTTACATCAATCCTCTTGACATTGGATGATTGACATACAACATGTACACGTAGCAGTTAAAGCTGATGGTTCATGCGCACCAGATGCCATTCCTGCATCTCTTTCTGATGGGGTCCATGTTGTTCATATGTTTTTAGTTTTTAAGTGTAGTGTTTGTATTGTTTTGGTGTTGTCTTCGTTGTTCTCCGGAGTTTGTTAGTTATTTTCGATGTTTCCCTCTTTCGAATATTACTTTGGTATTTATTGACTTTACTTACAATGCGTAGGTTTTCGTGCTAATATTATATTTGTGTAATGTATATTATGTTTGACTTTATAAATTACAAAATGGCCAATTAATGTAACATTTATTAGCATTCGGTCCAAATTATATCAAACAGAGACAAATTTTCCTGCATGTGAAACCGACACCAATAGTTGCGTTACAAAACAACAATAATTTTTTTTAAAATACAGAAAATATGGACGTTAGGTGTGTTTTCTTGATATTTCGACTTTGGCGAATTTAAAGGGTTCCTATATGTATCAAAACATTTCAGTTCGTTTAGTTCGTTTAGTAATTCTATTAAAACTGTTAATTATCCAGGCAAAAAGTCCTCTTTTAACTAAGCTTGAACGTATTGGTTACTTACACAAACTGCAATTTTCGTGAAACGTATGTGTAATATATCTGCCATAAGATAAAAACTTGCTCAAATAGTTGTGGAAATCTATAAATCTTTAATGTACATTGCGTCTCCAGTATGTTTATTTTTTGCAATTTGTATTTATCACAGACTTAAAACATAAAGCAAAATGCAATACATCCATCCAGAAAGTTCAATTCAATTATGCAAAGATCTTAAAAATGAGGTTTGTCGCTCATTTATCATTTTTACAAGTTATTCCCTTGCTATGTATTCCGATTGCATTTTTCATTCATTGTCAAAATTCACGATAAGATTTAAAATTAACATTAGTTTTAAATGGAAAGTAGGTCATAAGAAAGAAAAATCATTAAAACTACGATTGACCCCAAATGCATTTATCAATAATCCTGGTTTTTCAAAATATATGTAATGAAACAGCATAATTGAGCTGATATGAACCAGTCATTAAATTTTTTTGGCGTTGGAAAAAGAATGATCATTTCCAAATACAGGAGATTGTAGTACGGGTTTGAACTAATAAAAACGAATTAACGTATTTTCACGTGCCTTTTCTGTCATCTGTTATACCTGCACAAGAGATTCGATATCACGTTTACAAAGCATTTTATATTAGAAAAAAAAATATTACACACACTTAAAGACATTTCTGGTGTGCACCGATAGTGTGCTGCTGGTCAAAAGTACAATTAAGGTGTGTCAGTACACAGCTGTCAGTGCACAACTTAAGGATCCCAATAGCATGTAATGCTAACGGGATGTTCTTTGCTATTCAAAGACAGCTAAAATGTTAAAATGACTAACAATTATTTGTTAAAAAAACCAAGCTTCACCGATCCAAATGTAAAAGGACTGTTTAGTGTAAATCGGTAGTTTCGGATTACATTGTTATATATGACAACCATTTTTGTAGAAACATTTTTTGGCGATCAAGAATCACGCATACAGTTATGCAATTGGACCACTTAACCAAGAATTAGTGTCAACTGTCAGAAAAGTTGTAAGAAGAATAAATATTCGTTATGCTGAAATACCCATCACATTTTTTTCTGTGGGGCTAAGACCTTGGACACAATTTGGAAAGGATTCATCTCAATTGCAGCAGGTGATGATTGAATGTCATGTTCTCAATCTTAAATTTTTTACCCAAGGCAACCGTACTGAAAGAAGGATAGAAAAAGTAAATGAGGAATACATTCTCACGGAAGGCTCAATTTCTGCTTTCATGAACAAGGCCCCACATTTATTGGATTTCCAGATCCCGACATATTTTTAAAGGGAACAAGGCCATTTTAACAAACTCTAGTTTCAGTTAAAATATTAGTTTCACGGGCTTAGATTTTCAGTGTCTTTGACTATTAAATATTGTTTTTGTCTTTTCAAATATACTTTTTTATTATTAGCACATTTATTCGGATATTTTTCGGCATTTTCTTCAAAATGTTGGTTTCAACTGCCGCAATTGTCTCAGAGATTAAATTTTGTTGCTGATTATTTTTTTGTATTGTAGTAAAAGTGGGGACTTTGGTCCTCTATCTAAACCTCCTGGCATAATTTTCAAAAAAAACTATCTAGTCACTGTTTCAATGTGGAAGCTTTATAAAAACACGTCAATTAACAATAACAAAGTTTAAGATAATGACCAATAACTATACTCGAGAACATAGTAAAATAGTCTATATTCTGGAGTACAGTCCTACGTCTTTTAAATATTGTAGAAGAAGGTCGCCAGCGATCGATAGCCGAGTAAGAACCATTTCCTGGCTGGAGATATGTATCCGAGCCATCGTTGAAAATTCACAAGCCTTTCTTGTTTAAAAAGTCTTCAACTTTTTTCCCCTTATCATTTTGGATGTTACTGCCCCATATTGGGTTGAGCGTTAAAATCGCCCATAAGGAGAAAATGCGCTGGTAACTGATTTGTTAAAGATTGAAGTTGATTTATTTCCAATGGTTTATTAGGAGGAAGATAGACGGAACGTAAAGTTATAGTTTTCTGAAGAGAAAGTCTGACTGCAATTGCTTGTAATTCAGTATTAAGTTTTATTTGACTATGAATTATATCATTTTAAACAAGTATAGATGAACCGCCCGCGGCTCTTTCATCCTTTTAAACTTGAGTGCTGTAGATAGAGTAATTTTTAATTACATTATCATTTTCTTTTATGTGTTTTTCCTGAAGACAAAAAATAGCTCTATTAAGTTAAGTTTTAAACGCCGACAATTCCATTGTATTATGTTGTTCATTTAAGAGGCGGTCGGATGGGGGAATAATTTTTGTTTGGTCGTTCATGCGAACATCTACGCCTGCCACCCGAAGAACCATCTACAGTGGGATTTGAAACCAGTGCCGGATCGAATGGATCCCCCTAGATTGACTCTTCTTGTTCATTGGTCGCTGTGTCCATCTGCTCAGAGTCATCGACATCATCATCGAACTCTGAGCAGAGATCCCTAAATTTATTAAATTTAAAAAAATGTTCTGCCTTAGTAAGGCGATTGGAAGTCTGTCTGTTTTTGTTTTGTCAGCTGTAGAAGATCGTGAAGAATTCTGTGATGATGATGGTTTCAAAGGAGATTTCTGAGCGGATGATTTTGAGGACTTTTGTTTACAAGATTGTGTTTGCTTACCGCTAGTAGAATTGGTTGAGGTAAAAGCGCCAGATGTTTGTGCTGCTGCAGATTGTCTGGGTTGAGACGATTTCTCTTTAGAGGAACTTGATTTTGAAATGAGTACAGGAAATTCTGTTTCCTCGGGCCATATAAAGTCAGTCTGTGTTTCAAAAGATCTAGTTTTTGGTGGAGATTTAACTTTATCAGCGTAATAAGTGTTTGCATTCGAGTTATTCGAGGCAGAGACCAGTCGTCGAGCTTCATGGTGACTGATATTGTCCACTTTAATTTTCTGTATTTCTAATTCCCTTTTGTAAAATTCACAATTCCTAGAGTTAGCCAAATGCGATAAACCACAGTTAGAACATTTAGTGTCGTTCTGGCAATCAAAACTTGAATGACCTTCTAATGAGCATTTCACACATGTTTCAGTACCCTTGCAAGAGCTCCTACCGTGTCCAAACTTTTGGCATTTGAAGCAACGGATAGGATTTGGTATATATTTGTCAACTCTTATTCTGTACGGGCCTATGTATATTCGGTCTGGAACATTGGAAAGTTCAAAAGTAGCTAAGTAAGTGTTCAATTTTAAAATGTTTTTTTTTGGTGAATCGTTTGACCTTGGTAACATGTTGTGGTTTGGGTTATTGGCAAATTTCTTCCTCAGATAAATCAAAAAGATCACGGTCTCTGTCTCGAATTACTTCCTGACAAGAATTAAGATGTGTGGGCAGTAACCGAGAATTGGATATCAGAAATTGAAGTTAAGGATAATAGATTTTTTGATTGTTGTAGTCTGATATATTCAACTAGAAGACTTCCATTTTTCAGTTTTGAAACTTTCCTAACTTGTCCAGCACAAGCCTGAATTGATTTGTTCAACAGGAAAGGTGAAATTTGTGTTATTGGTTTTTCATTGTTCAAACTTGTTATAACTAAAAATTTTTAGAATGTTCCAGAATCAGTATTCGGTAATTTCGTCGCGTGTCCATCATCATCATCACTATCTGTCAATTTTCTTTTAGAAGTTGTTGTGTTTGTTGTATTTGGAAAAGCCATGGTGATATATATATGCTTCGTTACATCCACACGATTGACCCATGAGCCATCGCCTTCTTGAACCCAACATATGTAAATGGTACTATTGTTGTACATTTTGGAAACAGGTCAAGTTCAAGGGCTTGACGTGACCAGCCGATTGATTGAGACCAGGCCCATCCGACTGCCCGTTTCAGATAAAGTAAGGGCTAAAGTGGCGTGTTTCAACCACCAGGATCCCGTCCTCTATCCTTACGGGTATCCACACACGGCAAACATGTGGCCTCATTAAGCCGAGGAAGCCTTACCCATTAGCCACCGCCTTCTCCGCTGCTTCCGTCAGTGGTTATCTTCAGAGACCCCAGAACCAAAACATCAATCTCATACGATACCTGCATACCACCCTAACCCGACCCATGGTATCGAGGTGTCATAAAAGGTTCATATGGGTCTCTTCAAACAACCACGAGAAAACAGTAGAGGGCTAGACATGACCAGTAAGTGGCCAGACCGGGGCAATCGAGCCAATTTTGGAGCTGGTTGTTTGAAATATTTAAAGACATTGCAAAACCAAAAATTGTGACCAAGACATTTTAAACATTTGATAGTAATGAGAGGTATAATTTAGATTTGAATATTAAGAAAATAATAAAACAAAAATAATGGCAATAAATAAAGATCCAATTCAAAGGTAAAGAAATTTTGAGCTTGTTAAAGTTTGTGACCCATTAGCCAAGACCAATCCCGCCAAACAGCAATTTGGAATTCGATTTATCAATTTGGGGAGAGAAAAAAAATAAATACGTGTTACAAAAAGGGAATGATGTGACCAGCCGATTGACCGAACCGGGTCCACCCGGCCTCCCGTCTAGGTAAAGACTGTGACCCAGATAATGATCGGAACCGTTTTCCGGCCATCCAGGAACACTCCCTATTACCGACACGGGTTTGCGACACACGGCAAACATGTCGCCTCTTTAGGGCCCTCTTACGCCAAGCCGAGGAGCTGCGGGCCTATTCTATTGTGTCCCCGGGACCCACACGGGGGTTATAAAATGAACCCATAAAAGGAAAATGTTACATGTACCAAACACATCTATTTTTTTTAAAGAAATTTCTTTTCTCTTTTAATTTATGTTTGTGTACTAGAAAACTTTTAAAAGGTGCCGAGACAAATACATTTTTGGCAAACTTCGGTGTAATTACTAATGTAAAGATAATTGCGACCGATAATAACAGAGCATATTTATATTATTTCCATTATGTACTCACCTTCATCCCATAGTCTGTTACCTGAAAATTTAAAAAAAAAATCAAATCATTCACGTAACTAACCAGCCACAATACACATAATACACATTTCTTATCAATTTATAAGCAAAATAAGACATACTGAGGAACAAAATTAAATTATATTCAATACCAATAACAAAAGTCAAGTGTTAAAATGTTATCTCAAAGAAGGGATCATCTCAACAACCACTAAAAACATATATAATCTGTCAGATTGACACATTTATTAGTATGTTTTTTTATATTAGGCACTAAACAAAAATAAACAGAAATTATACAGAATCCTTTCATGAACATGTGAAACTTAAAGGAAAAGAGCATCACTCTTATTATTGTTTATCATCTTTGACTCACACGTGTACTTAATCATTATACACACTCGTGTAAAAATTTCTTGGAGATATAAATCTATAGGGGTGATGTATTCGTATTATTAAGATATTGTTAACTTGAAAAATTAGGTTGGGTTTTTCATGACTTTTTGTATTAATTCAGGGTATGTTTTGACAAACTAAGATTTATTCGGGTTTTATTTTGAATGCTATTAAATTCCGCAGCTATTTGCATATAAACATCAGTATTAGTTCGGGTGTGCCTTTTCGATGTGGCTGTTTTTCGGGTAGGTATTTTCATCAAAATTATTTTTCCGATATATTATTGACATGTATTATATTATTTCCTTGGTTACCTTTTCCTAAGCCATTTCCGCACACCCCAGTCAAAAATCCAGAGAGTTTGGACAATAAATTAATTTAAAAGTAAAGTTTCCAAGAACGGATGATCACTCGCTACACTATTATACGTGAATTGAACAGAAGGTAAACAATCAAAATAGCTGTATTTTCAAAACATGGATGGAAACGTTTCAAAAATGTTAGTTTTAATGTACTTGGGACCAGGGCTCAGCCTACTTCAGGAGGACAGGGAGAAGTGACTTTTCTCTCTGCAGCTTACAAGGAGAAGTGGTGAGAGAGAGAGACAAGTCATTACGTGACGGTCCACAGCACCATTTTTTTTATTTGAAGAGCTAGTCTTATTATTTTGTTTAAATAGTTGAGGCCTGTTTGGGACAATACAAGTATGTTATACATAGAGAAATGATTAAACATTCATTCTTGCTTTTCAAATTTCAACTTCAATCCAACTTCCAAGTTTATCTAGATAGACGATTATGTTAATCACACACATGGAAGTTTCTCTATACTTTGCCAATGCGCATTTATGTGGATTCCCGGACTTATTTTTGGGGTTCCGGAATTAACTATATCCATTCTACTATATAAATTCTTGATCCATTTGACCGTCAATATTTTGAAATTGTGATATACATAATTATCAATGGAAATTTAAGTAAATGTTTGGCAGATTGATTTTTTTATAATAAGCAATTCAAATGAGTAACTTAAATGCCTATAACACGTTTGTCAGACCGGAATGTAAACATAAAAAATGGCTAAAAGTTCAAAACATGCAACCTTTAAAAGGGTCAATCCTAAAAGAATAAATATTCGTTAACATTTGTAAAATTAAAGCAACATAATACGTTTTATTAATCGATAATCTCTAAAATAAAACTATGATTGTAAAAGTCTTTTATCTATATATATATGCCCTCAGTTAAAATATAACGGGAAGCTGTAGATTCGTAGATTCGTTTTCATAAATTCATCCGCCGCGTGTCATGTCTTTGAAATAATTTTCGGGTATTCATTTTATTTCCTTGGTAATTTCAGTAAATAATAAAGAGTATGTTAGTTAAAAATACTAGTTCAGATATTATTAACAAGAAAGTATTCGAAATTTAAACAAGAGGCTCAGTGGGTTGAGCCTGTATCGCTCACCTGGACATTTTGTTTCACGGACCAGCTTTATGCAAACTTTGTAAAGGACCTTCCATAGATGCTCCATACCAAAAATTAGTTCATTTGGCTTTACGATTTCAGAGAAGTTTAAAATTTCGACCAATCAGAACATGAAAATGCTCATGGCAGCCATTTTGTTTCACGGACTGGGATGATTAATGCAAATTTTGAAAAGGACCTTCGATAGATATTCCATATAAAAAATCAGTTTATTTGGCTTTATGATTTCAGAGAAGAAGAGGTTTAACATTTTGACCAATCAAAACATGTAAATGCTCATGGCGGGAAGTTTGTTTCACGGACCGGGATGAGTTATGCAAACTTGATAAAAGAACTTCCATAGATGCTCTATATCAACAATCAGTTCAATTCAGAGAAGAAGTTTTAAATTTTGACCAATCACAACATGTAAATGCTCGTGGCGGCAATTTTGTTTCATGGACCAAGACGATTTATGCAAACTTTGTAAAGGACCTTCCATAGCTGCTCCATACCAAAAATCAGTTCATTTGGCTTTACGGTTTCAGAGAAGAAGTTTTAAATTTCGACCAATCAAGACATGTAAATGCTCGTTGCAGCCATTTTGTTTCATGGACCAAGACGATTTATGCAAACTTTGTAAAGGACGTTCCATAGATGCTCCATACCAAAAATTACTTCATTTGGCTTTACGGTTTCAGAGAAGAAAAATGTTTAAATTTCGACCAGTCAGAACATGTAAATGCTCATGGCGGCCATTTGGTTCCACAGACCAAGCAGATTTATATAAACTTTGTAAAGGAACTTCCATAGATGTTTCTATACCAAAAATCAGTTCATTTGGCTTTACAGTTTCAGAGAAGTTTTAAATTTCGACCAATCAGAACATGTAAATGCTTATGGCGGCCATTTTGTTTCACTGCCCAAGAAGATTTATGCAAACTTTGTAAAGGACGTTCAATAGATGCTCTATACCAAACAATCTGTTCATTTGGCTTTAGGGTTTCAGAGAAGTTTCAAATTTCGACCAATCAGAACATTTAAATGCTCATGGCGGCCATTTTGTTTCACGGACCAAGAAGATTTATGCAAACTTTGTAAAGCACGTTCTATAGATGCCCCATACCAAAAATCAGTTCATTTGGCTTTACGGTTTCAGAGAAGAATGATTTTTAAATTTCCACCAATCAAAACATGTAAATGCTCATGGCGGCCATTTTTTCACAGACCAAGCAGATTTATACAAACTTTGTAACGGACCTTCCATAGATGTTCCATATCAAAAAGAAGTTCCTTTGGCTTTATGGTTTCAGAGAAGAAGTTTCAAATTTCGACCAATCAGAACATGTAAATGGTCATGGCGGCCATTTTGTTTGACGACTGGGATGATTTATGCAAACTTTGTAAATAACCTTCCATAGATGCTCCATACCAAAAATGTGTTCATGTGGCTTTGCGGTTTCAGATCGAGGAGAAGAAGTTTTAAATTTTGACCAATCAGAACATGTAAATGCTAATGGCAGCCATTTTGTGTAACGGACCGGGATGATTTATGCAAGCTTTGTCAAGGACCTTCCATAGAAGCTTCAGGCCAAGTTTCAGTTCAATAGGTCCAGGGGTTTCAGAGGAGAAGATGAAAATGTAAAAGTTAACAGACGGACGGACGACGGACGACGGATGCCAAGTGATGCTAAAAGCTCACATGTCCTTTTAGGACAGGTGAGCTAAAAATGCTTATCATTGTAACTACATTTTATGAAGTAGAACACCAATCTAATGCTATCGAAGAGGCACGATCCGGTTCTGGAGACGGATGGCACAGGAAAAATTTGCAATCTTTCCAAAAATTGCAAGTGTAAATGAAAAGATCCTTTACCATTATAGTGGAAGTTTTTGAATGTTTCCCAATACGCAAGGTACTAAATGTACTTTTTCTAGAAGGAGTTATTTATTGAAAGACATTTATATATATATATATTGGAATATAGAATTACAAACAATTTTAGTTTCTTAAGGTCAAAATGATTATTTGTGGAAGGATTGTCTTGATTTGAAATTTAGAATAAGTACTTAAATAATATGGACAGGGATATTTTTTACACTGGCTGGTAAATGATACTGTTCAAAATGTTCGGCCTTGCGAATAACTGATCTTGTGCATTAAAATTTTTATTAATGTAAATGTAGTGTTAAACCGTCAGATATTCTATAAAGCTTTATTCAAGAAGCGTTTCAAATATTTAAGGTATGCGTTACAATTTCAAAGCAATTTTTTTTGCTGTGAAATTGTAAAAACAACTGTACATTTTACCAAAACCTGTCTCAAATTTGGACCTTTGACAAAATTCATTAAAAACCTGGAGAATTTGGACATGCATTCTGTGACGTCAGCTACTTCACTATTTTGAGTCAGAGGGAATGATTATGGTATTAAAATTTAAAGCAATATTTCTCAAAAGCTTTAAAAAGTCGTACAGGATTTTCTTTTTATACATGTGAATTTGCTAATCAGAGGGGAATTCCAAAATGTTTATCATTCATCTTTTATTTTATTGAAGTATTCTAAAATTTCCTTAAATCATATTTTTCGTGGTTTCACTCGATCAAACTTGAAAAGGAACAAAGAAAATGTTCACTATATATAGGACAGGGGATGAATTAGAATACGATACAGTAAAGTCACGCAACTGATTTTTTGCTACAATTTTAACACATTTTCAATTTTTATATGGTCTTTCATATAAGAAAAGAAAAACGTACCTTCATAACTTAGTTTTTAAAATATTTGTCAGTTTTTTATATTTTAGATAACAAACCTCAATTTCACAAAAGACTGACTAACCTTTAAACGGAAAAAAGATAACTCCATCGGGACATTTGTAAATATTCCCAAATGAATAGACTTTGTTCTCTAATAAACAATTGGTGGCAAACGTGAATAAAACAAGCATTCTGAGAGTGTTGTTGAGCAATACAATGTCCTCTACCGGCTTGAGCTGTGAGAGAGCACATCAAATGCTCCGTGACTATGTTCATCGGACGCAGACAGACTGATAAGTTTGTAAGGAGTGTACAATGATTACCCGATCACTCAAACTTGATCTCTAGTTCATCATTATAACCCTTCATACTAAAGATAAGATCAACTGGTAAAACGGGTTGCAAAAAAAGTATTGATTACCAAATTTTTATAATAATGTCTATCTCCAAGGGCACTTACTTACACAATTATTATCCGATCAGTGTAAAAGACAAACGTGATCTGTAACTCATCATTTTTAGCTCATATACCAAAAATCAGTTGGTTAAAGGGTTTCCGAAAAAAAAGTCCGGAAAACTATTATTTTGGCAATGATTCCTATTTCCAAAGCCAATAACTCTCACAATAATTATCGGATCAGCATGAAACTCAACTTTGATCTGTAACTCATTGTCATCATTTTCATAAACTCACATACCAAAAAAAAAGATCGGTTGGTAAAAAGGGTTTGTGAAAAAAGTCCAGAAAACTTATTTTGGAAATAATTCCTATTTCAAAGCGCAGTAACTCTCACAATGACTATCCGATCAGCGTGAAACTCAGAATTGATCTCTAACTCATCAGTATAAAGTGATCAGTTGGTTAAACCGTTTTAAAAAAGTTCCCGAAAAACTGTAGAGTGACTGGGGACTGACGGACGGACTGGGTGCAAACCTATCGTCCCCTTCGCTGTTGCCGGTAGTGGACAATTAGACAATAGCCTTTAGCTTGTGGCTGATTTTCTATATGATATAGAGATAATCTTTCGATCAATTTAATTGAGGTCTGGAGCTGGCATGTCAGTAACTGCTAGTAGTCCTTTGTTAATATATATTGATCATTGTCGTTTTCCTTAGTTTCTTCTGTTACCTTTTTTTAACATCGGACTAGGACATTTTTGAACTAAGTTTTATTGTGTGTATCGCGGTGTGTTTGTTTATTCCACATTGGCTAGAGGTATAGGGGTAGGGTTGAAACCTGACAAAACATGTTTAAGCCCGCCGCATTTTTGCGCTTCTCCCAAGTTAGGAACCTTTAGCCTTTGTTAGTCTTGTGTTTTTTTAAATTTTGGTTCATGTTTATGTGGCGGAGTTTAGTGAGCAGTCCATTTTGCTGAACTAGTATACATTGTTGTTTAGGGCCCAGCTAAACAACAACAATGATGGTTTCCACAAAATATTGTATAGTAACGGAGAAACTGGATTTATCACACAACTTTAACTGATTTCAGTGAGTACAGAAAATAAGGTCAAGATCCTTGAAATTTAAAAACAAAATAAAGTTGATCTAGCTAGTATAATAACTGAAAAAACAGACCTTATTACAAAAAATGTACCCTGACCACAGAAGCTCGACATACGAATTGAGAGTCTGGATGAGGTGTCTCATATTCTGTATTAAGTTAATTGTTGTCCTATTGTTCTCTTATAAGTTAAAACACACTTATTCTGTCAAATATCGTAAGGTTGAGATTTTCAAATCATTTTAAAATGTAATTGTGTTACATGTAATGTATAAGGTGCAAGCGACATCTTTTTCTATTTAAAATATTTTATTCAGTAAGTATATTGCAATATGCATTTGATTATAAATACGCTTCTTTTTTTTTTGTTATCTATTAAGTTCCAGAGAACCTATATCCATGTTTAAACTTTTCGTTATATCGTTGCGCCACATGATTTTCTATTCTTTATTTCCTAAGAACCTTATTCTGTATTGATTAATTTGTTAGGTAACCCTTAGCTGTGTTTGGATACCTGTTTGTTTTATTTGTTTTGATTTTTGATGGTTGTTCTTATTAATTCATCATTATATCTTTAACCGGTTTTCCAATATTTTGATTTCGAGCACTGCTGATGAGTTGCCAGTCAAAGAAATGGCCATACAGTGCAAACAATTTATTTCGGTAATTTGTGATATTCTCTTTGTTTGAACATATATGAGTCACATGCCGGGGCTCTGTCTTTTGGATGATTGATTGATTGCTGTCATTGTTTACCTTTTCTATTATCGTTTAGTTGCATATTGACCTATCATGTTCCATCACCGAGAAACTGCAGAAGTAAAGAAAATATGGCACCTGGGTTAGGGATGTGGATTCTCTTCCTCGTAACCGATCTAGATATGAAATATAACTGACCTACCATATACTGTTACTGAGAAACATACCTAATAAAAAAACTTGAATCGTGGAGTTTAAATGAATTAATATATCATATATATCAAAATCTATAATACAAATATACTTGATCTACTTTTTAAAGTTACCGAGAACATACCTTATCTAAAAAACAAAAATGATGTCAAAAACATGCGCGACCTGTCAAACGGACATATACTCTTCCCAAAATGTCTACATACCAAATATAATTGACCTTCCATGTATATTAATTGAGAAACTACCCTATCAATAAAACTGAACCTGAAAATGAGTGTGAAAATGACGTCTTGTGGCGCCTGTCTGATGGACATATGTTCCTTTCCTCGAAACTAGTATGCATACTATAAAAAATTGATCTACCATGTATAGTAACCGGGTAAAAAACCTTATTATGAAAAAAAATTTTTTAGACCGCTGAAGTGTGAAAATGAAGTCAAGATAAGATGCCAATGACTTACTACACATTTTGATTTAAACCTAGAATAAACATTTGCTAAGATAACCCTTGTTAAAACTATCCCTGTCGCTGGAAAGCAAATACCTATGCATCTTATGAGGATTCTTAAAAATTATAAATACTTTCTTCTAGTGACATTACCTTATTTGGTGTAACAGTATAAAAAATGATTTTTCAACGCTGTATACAACAATTCCACAAGATAAGCTAAAATCTAGTTTTCGTGATATATTTTCACCAATGATTCTGTACTAAACAATGTACGTTTGCAAAGATATATCTATGTCATATAAGATAAGGATATGAGGACTATTTCATTAAAAACACACCTATTCTAACAAAACGAGCTATGAGACTGATCATGCTAACATACCAGGATTTCTAGTCGACAACATTGTTGACTGTCGAAGACAGGATTTAAAAAATTCATCGGTATTCCAGTTGGGACAAACTGTGCGGAGGTTTTATCTGATTTGTTCTTGATTTTACGAGGCAAAATTTTTACCTTATGGTATAGCATTGCTATAGCTGATTGTCTAGTCTAGATCAAAATTCTCTTTTTGTCAATATGCATTTTTAGGTAGCCTTCAGTTAAAGACAGGGTATTTAAAATCATGTCTGTCCTCTATATGTAAAATATCTTACTGATTGGAATAAGTACTTAGAGAAAACATTTACATTGTTTACCTCCATGTGTGTTTCCATTCACCTTAACTGAGAGGAAAGACTAAGTACCCGTATGTCATTTTACTTGTAAGTCTAAAGGAAGAAAATTATGTTGTATTTTTACATTATGTTTGCCTGATAAAGAACTTTTTTCGGTGATTTCGGTTACTTTTTGAATTAATGGAACGAGTTCTCGTTAATTTTTTTAATCTTTATTTTTAAGTCAATGCAAGGTCTTCATGCCAAACTGTACATGTGCCAACAAAATCTTAGTGTACCCATATAAGCAAATACTGACTGAAGAAGTTAAATCGAAACCACAAAATGTCTGAAATACACGTCATACTACACATATCAATATACAAAACTAAGAGACGTATAACCAATGACTTATGCTCTTAACTAGTGACTTTATTACATGAAAACTTGGAGGTTTTTAATAAGTTTAGTATGTATTCAAACCATTGCAACTATGGCAGCGGCATGACTCATAACTGAATATTAAAAATCAATACAAAACAAAAACTCAATCGGTGGTGTACCTTCGACAAAGGCGAGTAAACGAATAGACCTAAAAAGACATGTTAATTTCTGGTTTACTGTTAAGATAAATATATGTAGGCTTAAAACAACATCAATTGTAAGTAAAATTAACTGGCATTTTATTTTAGTACAAAGAGAATAACTCTGAATGGCGAAATTAAGGAAGCCATCCAATATGCTTCTAAAAAAATCAGAACCATTTGATAATTTTCCTTTGATAATTCTAATAAGAAAGATGCATGATATTACATTTGATAACTAAATGTAAACATCATTGCTTTGGAAGTAAATTCTATTCAGAACTTCTTAATCCTATAAATAATAATGAGAAATTTCATAAAAATAACGCTTAGTTATGACTTTTGGATAGATTTTTAACAAATGTCAGAATACCAATACCATGTTCTCCTTTTTATGCAGCTGCATTTTAAAAAACTTATTTTACAAAATATATGTGTACCTTTTTGGCCTGCTTATTGCACCATGATGGATTGAACCCTTTTATTGGTTTTTGCAGTGTAATTGTTCCACATATCAGCAATAACTCATGTGAGTATGTGCTGTATTCGTGATTTTCATTATTCTCTGTCTGATTTTATTGCTGGTTTTGTCATAGTCTTACATGGTCTGGACACTTTTTTCCAATCGTGTGACGCATGAATGATATCGACAATCCCGGTCTAATCTCGTTTTCTGGGTCGAGTTATACAGAATAATGATTGAAGATTAATGGAACTAGTTGACCAAGAAAAACATCTTCAGGCTCTTAATAAATAATTTAATTTTTAAATTAGTGAATTAACGATAGCCACATCAAGATCCTATAGCACTCAGCATTTGATTCCTGAAATATACTTAGGATACAAACAAGATATAGCCCTATTAGTAACACTGTTAGTGCACAACATTTTCATAAAAATCTATTTCGTGTAAAATGGCGCAAACTACATTGTAATCTTAATGCTATCATTAAGCACGCCAAAGCTCGGAAACTGATTAAGAAACGCAATATTTAAACTATGTGTTGTTTTGCTGGATAAAATAAAGAAATAACTGCATAACTTTATAAATAAAACATGTAAGAATAAAAAGTTGCTTCTTACTAAATAAAGTATATAATATTGTGGCGGGGGATTCTACATGAGAATAGTTTAATTGATGTATATCTGTCGAGTGCACCACACAAAAACAAACTCTGTTGAAAACAGCAATTACTAAAAACATACTCTGCTCATGACGAACAATAAAAAAAATCACATCCAGTCCTCACCTTAATTCGAAAAAAGCTCTACCTATAGACGAGTGGTGCAATTTAAAAATATAAGAATTTACGGAATACTGGACACGAAGTATTTTCATTCGTCATTTTCTTGTATCTTTTTAAGTGTAATGATACATCGGTAGAAAACAATATTTTCATCAAGATAATAAAAATAGGACCCTTGACTCACTAATCCAGTCTTCTTATTATCTAACGCTTTGTTAGGACTGAGATAAGAATTGAGATACATGTATTTATAGGTTTTCTTAAGTACTTACGTTCTCTGAAAAGTCTCCCTGAAACAAACAAAAATATAGATTATCATTGATTCAGTTAAGCCTTAAGTGCGCCAACTACTAAACGGTTTAAAAAACTAAGGTATTATTGTTGAGATGCACAAGTTTGTAAATCACGTGACTATAATAAGAACAATATAAAAATCTGATACAGTCTTTCCATCCAACAGAAATTGTAAAAATTTACCATTGGCTGGTATTCTCTTTGTTGAAGTAGTTTTAAATTTCCGAAAAAGAAATTACAACTCTAAATAGCCTTGTTGATTAATTTATGTCGTGTTTTGTCATATGTGCACTTATCACATGAACAGTACCAGAGTTTTGATTTCTGTTTTCCCAACAGTCTTATAAGATATACTATTTCTAAAATTTTCATAGATGGTCAATAATACATTTGTGACATAGATTTCGATAAATTGCATATACATTTCTCAAAGACATGTATTGTCTACTCAGCGATTAATGTTTAAGGACGGAACAACCATAAACAATTAACTAAAGAAGATTATAACAATCATTGTTATAGTAAAATTTTGTATTGATAAATCAAAATTTTAATATAACACAAGTAAAGCCAAAAATCATCAAAGGACACTCCAGTATTGCTACTAATACCTTATATGGGAAAATTAATTATACAATTTTATGAAATTCCAAATAAAAGTTTGCCGACGACATATGTGATGGCTTGCGACATATTTGTTAAAAGTTTTTTTGGTTTTTTTTTTAAAACAAACCATCTTTCCAAAACAATGGTACTCATGATGAGCACTAATATGACGTTATAACTAAATACACAGATTAATTTATCTACCACAGTATAAATTGCCTACATTACGTTCCATCCTCTCCGCAATTGGTAGAAGATATTTACCCTGAAGTACGACTAGTGTATATACTAAACCCTCCCGCCATAATATTTTAAATTCCGCTTAATTGGCCTTTACATCTTCCGCTAAAATGTCCACAAAATTTCCGCTTAAAGATAATTTTAATTCCGCTCTATATCAACAACTGGTTTGGCTTTTTGTTTTCATATTCATTCAAAATCCCCAAATTATGGTCAATCATGTATGTCACAGTATTTCCTTATACGCTAGCTTTGGTCTTGCACAACCAATTTTCTGAGTTTAACCTCAGACAAAGGCCTTAGATAGATTTTCATCTTCAGATGCTTGCTCAACATATCGTTCAATCGCTGGCTAACATGTGTACTCATCACAAGTTTCACACGTTTCTCTTAGCCAGCCGTATTGGATAGTTTAACATTAACTCACGGGATCTGTAAGTGCAAATTCATTGGTTAAAGAGCCGTATTGTACCACCAGTCACTTACTTTACATCGAGTCAGCCGCCCTGATTTTTCCCAGTCAATCACTCTTATACCAGATTATTATTGTAAATTAATCAAGGACACTGTGGCTAAGCCGAGACAGCCTTTCGCCAAATTTATGAGTTATTGTATAAATTTATTATATATGTATTTTGATTACTCAGATGTAAATTGGTAGTATTAAATAATTATCTAATCAGTTTGTTGTGTATAAATTCCGCTAAATTGTCCTATCAATGCGCTAAAATGTGCCGCACAGTCTGGGACCACGATACGAATGAAAGAAAACATACACTCTGTCAAATCGCCAGTTAATTCAATCTATAACATATTTTCTAATAGTTTTGTTTACACGCCTGAAAATGATAAAAGTATGAGGTAAATCCCATATTAATTAAGATAGCAGCTAATTTCTAAAGCCGTGTATATACCTGGAAAAATGTATTATAGAGAGTTCTTGTATTGATATGAAATTTATAAAAAAAACATGGAACTATTTAAGTTTTCAATGTAAACTAGGTGGAGATAGTAGGAAACGACAGTAATTTATGCACTCCCCATTTGTTGTATCTCTGTGCACCACATTCACAATCATATGTACATGTATGAATATGACACCCATTGCTCTAAAACGTTACTGTGCTTCTATATACGACGAAAGACAAATATTTATAGAAATAGAATGCAAAAGGTGAAACAGGAAAGAGTTGTTAATTTCACAATTTTGAAATTCATCAACTCTGAGCCCTAAGTTTTGAAATCACATTAGGCCTATGGGAAAATACGTACATAGGTCATGAAAAAGTAAATAATTTACCATGCCTTGCACGCGGAACAAGCTTTATATTGTTATAATATATTTGATATACCATAGGTATTGTACAAGTATCAACCTGGTTCCGCATCAAACTTAAAAAAAAGTTTTCCCGCCAACATTAGTGAAATTTGATTTTTAAGATTGATGCACTAGATCGTATATATGCAGGTACCGCTAAATGTTATGGATATATCCATCCATATCACCAAATTCTTAATGTTTGCCGTAGACCTTAGAATTTTGCGTTTTACAAGAATTATGTTAGCTCTGTATGATTTCTATATCTGAGTTTTTTCCCTTTTAAATCTTTCATCCTGCACGCAGTTTGTTGTTGATTTGAAAGAATATTTTTCTACAAAAATAGAAAATAAATAAAAATAAAAGAATTAAAACAAAAACGTTTTGGAACACCAAATACATTTAATATACATCCTGATGATAAAACAAACTTCACCAACACTTGTCCATACAGTTTGACAGTGGTTTTGATTTTGCTTTGTACAAACGGCATTAATATCAAGTTGATTTGCCTAGCTTATCATGTATGTTTTCTTTGATTATCTTACGTCATAGTAACTAGTTTTCGTCTGCAATCGTACTATTCGCGGATATTCTATCCATTGAACGTAAATTTTGCTAATTTCGTATGCTTTTTAACTTTAGTATTCATATGTTATGGTATTAAGGGTCCACTGGAAGTGACGTCAACATGAAATGACGTTACAGGAAGTAACGTTACCAGAACCGGAAGTGATGGGTTTTGTCGCCATGTTTCATTATTTGTTTATGGAAGTGACGTCACGTGCTGGACCCGGATTTTTCGTCTGCGCATGTTCAGGCGGAACCAAAAGTGGATTAAGCGCCTGTACAACCGGAAGCAGTCGGTTTTCCCAGTATTTTCTTATGGAAGTGACATCAGTCACGCGCTTCTAGTTCGTCTCTCGGTCTTTCATCGGTCTGTATAGGGTAAGGCTCTGGCATTGATCCTCTGATACTCTCACTGTTATGTCGAAATCCGAGAGTATACCAAGTGCAGTGGTACTGTGGCATTATCTCCTCCTTTTCCCACGCTTTTCTCCAAGGATGATATTTTCCGTCCCTTCAAGGGAGGACAAAAGGTAGGATTTGATTATGTCCCCTTACCTCTAGTTGATGCTGTCACCATTAGGTCAATGGAGGGGTGTCCTTAACAAACGCATTAGCAACGGCGATCCATTTCATTGCTCTATGATGCACTTCGTTTCTCTTCTCTTGGTCTTCGCTGATCCATGCTGCTCATCGCTAATCATGACTATACTCACGTGCTCAGTCTTTTTTGGGGCTACTTGTCGCTGTTTTCGCTGCTGCTTCTGCTCCTGCTGCTTGTTGTTGTTCGTAATCGCTGCTCTTCTCTTGCTCATCGCTGATTTTCTCTTGCTCTTTGCTGTTCATCGCTACTCATGACTATACTCACGTGCTCAGTTCGGTTTTTTGGTGCTACTTTTCGCTCTTTTCGCTGCCGCGGCTGCTCCTGCTGCTATGCGCTGTAGTCATCACCGCTCAATACGCTGCTCTTTGCTGCTCATCACCATATGCTCTCGTGCTCATTTTCGGTTTTATGTACAGTGAACTGTTGAAATATGCTTAAGTGATTTGTGGCCTTAAAGGCTTGCTCCTAATATTTTGTTTGTTTGTTTGTTTAGTTGGGGTTTAAAGCCGTTTTCAGCATATTTGGCCATTTCGCGGCGGCCAGTTTTTATTGGTGGAGGAAGCCGGAGTACCCGGAGAGAACCACCGACCTTCGGTAGGAAAATTGGCAATCCTTGTCAATTTAGATCGGAGTCGAACACACCCCGGCACAGGTGAGATTCGAACTCACAACCCCAGCGTTGACAGGCTAGTGATCATTAGTAGTCATGACGAACTACCTAGACCACTCGGCCACCGAGGTCCCCCTAATATTTTGTGCTTACATCTTCTTATATTGAAAACCCACCTTAGTGGTCTCGTGATAACCTGCTCGCCTCATGTGGGGTAGATAGCGAGTTCGATTCCCGGCCGAACCAAACCAAAGACATTTACACTGGTACTGGCTGTTCTCCACCAAGAACGCGGCATCTAAGAGCTCGAGTAAGAGCAAAGAACTGGAGTGTTACCTCATGAGCTAGCACGTTAAAAATCGGGGGCAGCCTGTCGGTCTAGTACAAAACAGGATTCATATTTATATCATATCGACATGTTCTCGTCCTAACATGCATCTATTGATTGCCACTGGAACTTAAACAATAATTCATCCATTATCCATCTTAAATTTAAATAAACAAAAATCTTTTTGAGTTTTTGTTTTTGTTACCTCCCTTTCAATCAAGTCCTCCGTAGCAGTTTGAACATCTTAGTCCATCAGTTTATAGATGTTTTGTTTAAATAATATAATACCCATTAAAGAGAGCCGTTTCCCGCGAATTTTCGAATGTTTACCAGGGAAAATAGGAATAATGAATGATATAAATGAATAAAAGCGTGCAAACTTGTCTTTTTTATTTCTTTCTCATTTTGTCCCTTATTGAACCATGCAAAACGTACTTGAAAGCCCATATCTATAATACTAAGGGCTCGATTTCATTGGACCGTCATCACGTAAGAACTGCAATAGACCCAATTCAAATAATAATATGAATAATTGGGGATGAATGTTTTGTCTGAGAATTTCAGGTCGATACGTTTCTCTAAATGCTGGAATTATCGATAAGTTAATACGATCCAAACCAACCGGATACGTTTCCATGTTTTGTCATTCGTCTCTACTTTCGTTCTAAAGATAAGCCGACCAGAGGTAACCGGACATATTACCAATATGCGCAGTAATTATACCGCAGATGATACTATTTATAAAGTACTTTCACTTCTAAATATCGAGAGATCGGGTGGTTTTGACATGTTTAAGGAATGAGAAAAGGTTTGCAGAGCATAAGTAAATCACGGTATAAATTAAAAAAAAATATACTATCCAACAAATAACTACTTTTGTATAAATTTACTATATCTAATATTAGTATCTTTGGATTGTTATTTTGAAACTCCTGGGACGATGCCTCTGCATGGTGGATCCTAGGTCCCCGAGGGTATTCTCCAACCCAGTCGTCAGACTTGTCTGACATGATTATTTATTGATTTGTTACAGAAATTACCAGTATTTAGCAAAATTAAAAAATAATAGAAATACTAAGTGTTCATTCCTTGTATTTCACATGGTAGATTTCCTTAGCTGAAATCTGGCTTCCTATTTCGGTATTTGTGGTTATTAGTACCTCTTGTTTAAAATAAGTTTGGTTTTTGGTCTTCCAAATGTTTCGGTTTTAATGCTGCTGATGAGAGGTAACTCCTTGAAATGCGTCCTATACAGCATAGTATACATTTACTATATCTAATATTAGTATCTTTGGATTGTTATTTTGAGCCAACTTCTGTAAACGACAGTTATCCCGCTACTTGTATTTTACCGCAATCTTAATATGCCAAAGAGTTCATACGACGTAAATGATACTTATATTTCGTCTTCTGGTTACAAAATGTTTACTTGTTACTGTTTTAAAGGAAAAGGGTCAAAAATTCAAACTAATAGCAGCTTAGCGTGGTCCGACAAACGGCTTTTTATCAGAGTTCCGTTTCACAAATATCCAAAAGACTACGATTAGTCGTACGTGGGATATTATTTTCCGTTTGTAATGTCCTTGTTCTATTGAAGTCATGGAACAAGTCTAGATCGAAGTCGTATGAATGCTTTTGAAACTAGTACCAGCATCTGTGTACATTTCACAATTTGAATGGTCTCATCATTTGGCTGGTAGATACAATTAGCAAAATTGTAGGTAAATCAATTGAATGTAATGGGTCTATTTAATCATGTCTTTAATAGGAGTAGGGTATTTTCAAAGGGAGATAACTTTCCAATGGATTTTATTAGAATAAGTAGGTTACATCCACGGGGTGCACAAAATAAGCACTAAGTGCATTACAAATATTTAGAACGACGGTTTTACAAATCTTAGGAAAGATCAAAACCGGTTGTCTCCTCAGTTTTAATAAATGTGTTATAAATTACTCAAATAATATTTCTTCCAATAATATTTTACACATGACTTGTTTCAGGTATCAATATACTAAAAACATCATACTTTCGGAATTTGATAATTTAAATTCCTGTTTAAATGATTTAGTAATAAGCATATAAACTTGAAAAAAATCATTTTCCATGCCCATAATTAACGCAACAAATTATTGTAGAATACCCTAATGTTTTTTATCCCCGCGCTTGGATTATGTTTTGATATTTGTCTTTACGTACGTTAGTAATGTCCATGACAATCTCAGGAACCACTGGATGTAGAAAGATGAAACTTGGATCATTGATTGCACTGTGTGTAGGAACTGTGCCAAAGGTTTCGGAATTTGAATAACCCCAATACGGGCCGGGCTACAAAGAAGAACTACTTGTGATTTCTACTTAGCAACCATATATATTTGGAATCACTATAGCATAGTTTGGGTTGTATGGATTTCAAAAACACCAGAGTAGCGCGGGGTTATGCAGCGGTGTTGCTTCAACTAGTTTTATAATATAATGATCATATTTTTTTTAAATTATGTTTTGAATCTCCTGGTTTTTGTCAGTATGATTAAAATATTTTCATTTTACGGTATGTTTTAAATTTTCCTTTCAATTTTAGTTTATTCAATTATTTCATATAAAATATTACGATCAATAATAACATATTCATAGTAATAGATGTATAGCAGATATGACAATACTAAGATCATTCTCAGAAAGATGTTCATATGATATTGCAATGATTTACATTCTAAGCATTCGTGACATGTCCTTAGATATCCTAACCTGGTCCTAAAATGTGTCTTAAGATGTATCGTAGGACATTTCTTATCATAGTTTCGAAAACCTAGTCCCCTGGTGTTTTCAAAATCTAACCAATCTATATCAATATGCACTAAGATCAAAATGATAAATTTACAATATATTGCATGCATATAATTTAAAATTAATAAAAATATACTTAGAGGTAGGTAGAAATTGATAGAGCAGCTCATTTGGTGCAAAAGGGTTGTTTAAAACATTAACAAAAAAGCTGTCTGAGTGACAAGAAACCTGGTTTTCCTTCTATTTCATTTTTACTGAGTAGCTTTTCTCCAACAAAGAAGTCAAGGGTCAAGGTCAGATGTACACGACACATCATCTTGAGGTACACTACCCACACATCAAACATCTAAGATCTAGATTTAAGACAAACAAGTTACACGCTGGTTATGATTAGCAATTTATTGACCTTGAGGTCAAATTTCAAGGTCAACATCCTTAATATGCGACACATCATCTTGAGGAAACCTACGTACACAACATATATCCAAGGCCTAGGTCTTCAGGCAAAAAAGTTACAAAAATGACCAATTTATTGACCTTTGGGTCAAGGGTCAAGGTCAATATCCTTGGAATGTGAAACATTGTCTCGAGGTGACCTACCTACACACCAAAAATCCAATGCCTAGGTCTTTAGACAACAAAGTTAAAGGCCGGACACGAAGATATCCTTAAATGACCTACTTATTCAGCCTATGTTCAAGGGTCAAGGTCATAGGTCAACATTTTTGAAAAATGACACATCGTCTTGTGGTGACATATCAACATACCCAGGTCTTAAGAAAGAAAGTTATATGCCGGACACAATTGGCAGCCGCCCAAAAATGACCTATTTATTGACCTTGGGGTCAATTGTCAAGGTCAATATTCTTGATACGCGACACATCATCTTGAGATAACCTACCTACACACCAAAAAATAAAGGTCCCTGTATTTTTTTTTAGACAAAAAGTTAAAGGCCGGACACGAAGATGATCTTAAATGACCTATTTATTCACCCTAAGGTCATGGGTCAAGATCATAGGTCAACATTTTTGAAACATGACACATCGTCTTGAGGTGACATATCCACATAATATAGATCTAAGGATTAGGTCTTAAGACAAGAACGTTATAGGCCGGAAACGATTGGCAGCCGACCGCCCGCCCACAAGCCCTTCCCCCCTTCCGCCCGACCGCCCGCCCGACCACCCACCGGCATTCACCAATTCAATAACCGGATTTGTTCAGATGAAAACCCGGTTAAAAAACCATTAGACACTCAGGATCAGGGCTCGTATACCAAAGCTACTTAAGTTAAGATTTTACTAAGGAAACACTTAAGTTAAGGAAACTCCGCCCATTGTACCTCAGTGATATTCATAAAATATCTTAAATTAAGTATTTCCTTAGTAAATTCTTAAATCAAGGAAACCCCGCCAATCACACTAAAGTGGTATTCATCAACCATCTTAAACTAAGAAAACACTTTTAAGTTTCCCCTCAACTTTAAGGTAGATATTGCAAAATAATTTTCTCTGTTGAAATTGTTCACAAACATGATTTTGTAGGAACCATAGGTTAACTATACTCTCGCATTTTTAGTTTGATATTTTAAATAATACATTGCATTTGAAAAAAAATTAAATTAATTAGTTGACAATAATCCTTTCCGGCATACGTAGATCTTATATTTAAAAAATAGACCAGGAATCATAGGTTTTTGTGTGATATGTTTCTTTTAATGAAAACAGGGGCCTGGTTTTCGAACTTATCTTAGGACTAAGAGGTATCTTAAGATGGTCTTAGGACACCTCTTAGTCCTAAGATATGTTTTCGAAGGTATCATGACTTAGGATAAATCTTAACTTTTATGATAATCTTAGGAAACATCCGGACATGTCTTAAGATGGTCTTAAGATTATCACAACAGATAGGACATCACGTGAGAAAATAACATGGCTGTTATTTACATGTACCTTCGACAACAAGCACGAAATATAAACAGAAACAGAGTGTTCCAAGACCGAAACAATCCATTGGATTACATGACAGATGATCAAATAGTACTTAGATATAGACTTTCTAGGCCGTTAATATTTGAACTCTGTAGACTGCTTGAAAATGACTTGTCAGTGCCAACGATGAGGTCTCGGGCGTTCCCCGTGTCATTCCAAATCATGGTAGCATTACGCTTTCAGATGGTAAACTCCGATGTTCATAACAAATCCCGGCCTAATGTGTCAAAAATAACCCGTGACGTAACAGAATGATTGAAAGGAGTTTGTACAGAACTACATAAAGATGCCAACGGATCAAGCTGGACTTCATGAAGTCATGAGAGGTTTTTATGAGAAGAGCGGCTTTCCAAATATAGTCGGTGCTATTAACGGTACAAACATCCGTATAAAGGCCCCGTCAGAAGACGAATATATTTATGTGAACAGAAAAAACTACCATCCAATTAAGATTCAGGCCGTCTGTGATATTAATATGAAATGTTTGAACATTGTAGCCAAGCACCCTGGTACTCATGATTCTTTTATCTTCATGTTTATATGACTTATTTGACACAGCTCATATAAGTATTGGTTGGCTCTTCGGGGACAGTGGCTATCGATATTGGTGACTCCCGTGATAAACCCAAGTACAGCACCAGATGGACAATACAACCAAGCACATATTAGGGAAAGGAGTATCGTTAAAAGAAGTTTTGGGCTTTTAAAATAAAGGTCAGGTGTACTGACAATAGTGCTGGTACACTTCTGTATGATGCTGAAAAGAGTTGTGACATCACTGTTGCAGTCTCGGTTCTGCATAACAAGTGCATAAACAATGGCATACAATTACCACCAGAAGAAACCCGAGGTGACCGGAAGCATGTAGGAAGACAACGATACAATCGGAATCTAAACGATGGTGTAAGTTTCTCTTCTACATGTATTAAAAATCTTCTTTAAATTCATTTTTTATTGTAGTAATTTAACATATGTTTGTAATTCAGTATAATTTTAAAAACTGTTATGGTGCACCTTGTCGTAAAACCATATTAACTTGCTGTTTTTCATCTAAGATTTCCATGCAACTTTTGCCAAAAAGATATCTTACCCGAAAAGAGCATAAAAGTCATCTATAATATAGAAATATTGGGTGTGTTCAGTGATTGATTTGCTGTATAGTCAAATAATGATTCTGATGGGATTTTATGTTTTCTCGTGTGTAATGGATTTTTGTTTGTTTGTTTGTTTGTTTGATTGATTGGTTTGATTGGTTTGATTTGTTTTTTGTTTTTGTTTTTGTTGTTTTGTTGTTTTTTTGTTGGTTTTGTTGTTTTTTGTTGTTTTTGTTTTTGTTTTTGTTTTTGTATTTTTTGTATTTTTTTTTTGGGGGGGGGGGGGGGGGGGGCAATATGTCAGCAGATTCAAAGAAAAGTTAACCTTAGACGAGGCAGCATATTGATGGCAATAACTTACAACCATTTTAGTCACATAACCAAGCCATTCCCATCCTCCCAAGTTTTTTAAACCACGTTCCTCTCCCCAAACCCTTGACAACACTTATTTTCATATTGAGCGTTAAAAACGCCGTCTGGTGTTCTATCTCTCTAGATTTATCGATAATTTTGATACATGTTTTACCCTGGGAAGTCAATCGTTATTTTCTAACACCCTAAATACGAACGAAGATTGTCAGTGGTTTAAGGGAACGAACATGGGTTCAAACCCTGCGCTGGGAGAATGATCATTCCAAATGAGATGTTTGTCATATCAGTATAGTCAAGAAAGTTATATATTATCACAACACCATCCAAACAAATAAGTGATATAATGGTTGGATACAATATGAAACACCAGTCCATCTAGAACTATATATTTTTTTTAATATATTCTGTGCTCCCTATTTGAAGCCCAAATACATGCATATTTTATGCTGAAGTACATGTATTTGTACGTACATATTATCAAACGTATATCGTAAAATATCAGCCGCGAGACAAAATGTGAAGCTTTTTCGGCGAGTGAGCGTAGCGAACGAGCTAAAAAGCTTCATATTCTGTCGAGCGGCTTATATTTTACAATATTTGTTTGAAGAAAACTTGACAAATTTATCGTATTGTTAACTAGCAATCCTAATGGAATTTCTTACTTTTCAATGGCCATCTGCCTATAACCGGATGTTTTCATGATATATTCGGGTCAACGTTGGGTCAAACATTATTTCGTCGCTGATATATTCGGGTCAGCTCAGATATAAACTTTTTAGATGAATCACGATATTTAGGACCTTCGTTACACTCATAACAGTAAACACTAATAAATTCACGAAAAAAATACTGGAACTTTACTTTGAAAAATTTTTCTTAATTAAGCAACTAAACATCATCAGTGTTCTCCGGTTGAGGTATTTCAAAATTCTGAAAAGGAATTTGAAACATGTTTTGTTGTGTAGAGCAGAGCTGTGCTTTATGCAGTTGCTGTCTAGATACTTCTAAACTGCCTGCTGTTCTCCATGTCCAGTCTTTCTCTTTCAATATCAAGTTTTTGCCTTTTTAAGTCGCACTTGTCCTTTTCCACTTGCAGTCTTTCCTTTTCTACCCTTTGCCTCTCCTTTTCAACGATAAGTCTCTCCGATTCTATATCTATAAGGCGGCATGTGTCAGGTTCTTCTTTTCGATTAGCTGCTCTCTTTCCTTTTGAGTTCGTTAATGACAATTCTGACTGACGTATGGTCGCATCACATACAATTTCATCTTACGAATAATTAGATTGAATTTCTGAAACGAAAAACAAAATAATATTTTCGTAATTTTCATACATTTTGATTTTTACAGTTGTGCATGTTCACGTTTTATTTAAGTGTATTTTTCAAATAAGGATTTTATTAAAATGGTGGATTTAGATTTGTGAAAGCGTTTAAAGGGGGGGATGGGCTCTTCCATTTGCTAATTCCGGGCTTATATAGCAAAACACCGGTAAAACAGCCTTTTCGTTTTGAATGTTTTGGTTCTGAGTAATAATTTGATGATTTGTGTTTTTTTGCAAATAGAAATGAAAATCGGGTACAACCGTTCTCAAGCAAGAAATAAATAACGCATAGAGTTATCGCCCATTAGAATCTAAAATTTCTTTTAAATGAAAAATAAAAGGGATTTTGTATTCATGTTTTAAACAATTATACTATTTAGTGTGACATGAACAATATTTCATTACATTATAGAATAATCTACACAAAATTAGTAAGTTAAGTTCACTAGTTAATGTGTGTAAACAAAATATTCCGACCACAGGCACCAATAATGCGATTTGCAAGTAAACGTATTTACAGTAAAACTAACTTTTTTTACAAAACTTTCATATAATATAATTACATACCTTGCTCTATGAAAGAACTCGACGATAACCTCCTATGTTCAAATGGTGGGGTATAGGAACAAGAAGGGTCATCAAACACACTTGCTACATGTATCTACCCCTCCTTCAATTCCTTCAATGGGAGTTTTTCCAATAATTCCGGCAATTTTCTCGTCGTGTGGAAATATTTCATTAGGAGGTGGGCCGCCTCCAGTCCGTCTTGATTCTCGTATGTTTTCGGCGATTCTCTTCTTGGAACTTCTCATGTAGGTGGTCCATTTCTTCCTAATGTCATTGACTGTTCTGTGGTGATCAGTATCATTAACTGCATTCACTTTTGCACAAACAACATCCCACGCTTTCATTTTAGCAGAATTTGTAGCTGTATTTAATAACCGGCTAAATTGTAGACTTCTATTCTTCTCTATTTCGTCAATTAATATTTGCACTTCTTGGCTGGTGTACTTGAGATTTCTTTTCTTAATCATGGTTGTGTGTAATTACACATATGTAAATCTTTCTTACATAGTATTCACATGACGTATGTGCACGAATTTTTTGTTTGATGATTATCATTCTACTTCGTACAATAGCTTAACATGAAAACAATTTAAAACGCGTCATGTATGATGTTAGATAACAGTAAAAGTTTATAACTTACTTTTATTTACCAAACTTTATATATATCATTATTCCAAAATCTATTTTAATCATTATCATAAATTAAATGAGAAAAAAAAATCATCTTCAGTTTCTACTCTTTTTCGATATTAACAAATGTTAGCAATAAGTGTTATTTAAAAATGTAAACGTCATCCTATTTCAAAATATCTATAATCTGTTTACTTATGATAGTCCTAAGATTATCCTAGGTACGAATGTCTTAAGACAGCTATGGTTTACAATTTAGGACTATCATAAGACTATCCTAAGATAATCGTAGTTGTGTCCTAAGATATGTCTTATGACAAATATTATGATTCTTCCGAAAACCAGAGCCCAGGTGTATAAATTGTAAATCAATTTATTCGAAGGGGAGGGGGGGGGGGTTAAAAGTAGTAGTAAGAAGTAGATTATCTAGCTGGGGGAGGGGGTCAGGCGGAGTGTTAAAAAATTTTCCATAGGGACCGATTGGTAATTTGAAGGATAGTTATTGGAATCAAATAGTCGTATACTTTGAAAGAAAAACATATTTTGTATCTAACCACACTAATGTAAAGGTGAAAAGGCCGCTGTGGGAAAATGTCCAGTATATAAGAAAAAAAAAAAAAAAAATACTCCTTTGTTATCTCGACATTTTCAGCCCACCATTAATTTTATTGCTGAATACCAAGGGTAAAGTTTTAATGTTTTTAATAGTAAGATTTTTTTATCGTATATGTATAAATATTCTATGTATTTCTTTATTTCTTTTGCTTCTATGACTTGTTCCCGTAAAAAGTCTGTTCTTCACTTACTCGTAAGAAATACATAGCTTTCGTGTATACTGAATTTCATAACATTTAATAATTCATACAGTTAAATTTCTCCGTGAGAAGATTTTCTACGACTCCATTAAGTCAGCGATTGTGTTATAATTGTTAACAAATATCATTTTTACATTGTGAATCTTTGTCTTCTTTTGTTTTTCTATCTCCTTCTGTGTATTCATATACTAAGCACAGAAAGGTAATCTGCCAAACCTTTAATTCAACTATTGTTATAGCGATGTTCACACATTCTTTATATCAATATTTATAAATGTCGTTTCATTCAAATTATGTTTTGATAACGATTTTGTTTCCACTTAAATGTTTATTAGGTGGTTAAATTAAACAATATGATTTTATTATAAAAATACATTTTGCATTTATTAATAAAATGATTTTTTTTACAGTACCTGTGAACGTCCTATTTATTAACACTATGGTCGTTATAAAATTCGGATTATGTTAATTAGGTGTGAGTTGCTGAAAAAAAAATTGTAAAATCAGTATAGGTTAACTTTAAAAGGATTATCAAATTAAGAAACAAAGTCTAATTAAGAATCAATCTCGTTATATGGAGATTTAATGAGACAATCGTCATTAATCAAAATTATGTAAAATGCAAATCAGATGACCCAAGCTGATAACTGCTTGGTCGATGTTATAAAAGCATTGAAGATTAAAAAAATTAATTTGACATTCTGAGCAAGTTTTGATAAGAAACACTTGAATCAAACAAGTAAAAACAATCATTGAACAGACGATCTTGCAAAAGGAATCTGGAAGTCAGTTAATGTTTATCTCCCCTGTCCGAAACTCGACGATTTCCAATTCCGTTTTAGTCAAACTTCGGCTATCTCAAACCCAAATTCCTTATTAGTCGATCGTCGGCTATTCCATTAGTCCCTTCCACTTCGAGATAACGAGATTCAACTGTATATTGACTTAATGTCAGTGTTATTTGCAAGTAAATAAAACATTTCTGCATATATATCGACAAGAGAACAGTCGAAATCACTAGTCATTGTTGTAAGATACTGGTAATAAATACTGCAGTATATTGCAGTATAATTTTTAGATAAAATTATTGAAATGCACCATATTTAACCTATAGCTTCTTTCGAAACACAAACGATACAGCTTGGTCGGGGTTATGTACATATAGTTTATGTGTATATTTCTCAAGCTAATGCTTATTGGATATTTAACTTTTACATATTTGTCCGTCCCACTTCATTTGAAAATTGGTTAGTTTCGATTATTTTTTCTTGTTTAAAAATGGCGGCACTGAGCCGACATATAAATTCTGTCTTGTCAAAACTAGGTAAATATCGTTCATACGAGCAAATAAAATTAATTATATGTCAAATGTTAACAAAGTATAAATTATAAAAAATAATAATGATCAACTTAAAATACCTTAAAAGCTATTTATCTGACACATTTTAAATAAATAATCTCTGCATTTAAATCTGTGACCCTCATACAGCCACACAAATCCTGCATTAATTCTTTAAAAATGAAGCCTGATTAAGTTTTGAAATACTGCTGTTTTTGTCATCAAAACTGTTTACTTGTATACATATCTGGGTACTTTAAGGATTGAAACAATAGACATCCGGTCCGAGACCACAATTCATTAATATTATCTACTTGCATTTTCATATTAAATTAAAATTGAAATAAAAAAAAAATTGCACATTCTCAATCTTGAAAATCCTGCTCATGTAGAAAGTATACTTACTTCCTATCATTTTATCAAAGTTTAAAAACAATGTCATCAGTGTTAACTCAAAATATTGGCAAAAATATCTACTGCCGGATGGCAGAATTCTTGAAGACAGCAGACGACAGCCTAAATATTGACCAAAATCACCACTTTTACTTCAACTTTGAGCATTCTGCTATAAATTTAAAATGGTTTAATGAGAGAAAGAAAATAAAAATAGAACAAATAAAGTAAATTTATATAAAGAATTGTATTTGACAACGAAAATTGTGTTTTAAATCGTTAATTGGCTTAAATACGCGGAGAAAAACATTTTTTACATGGAAATTGATATCTAGAAAAAAAATAATATACATTTTACCAAAAAGCAATTCGCTTTCCTCGTGGGTAAAAAAAATTAAAAAAAAAGACTTGCACAATCATTCTTAATTACTTGTATAACCATAAACTGTTGCCATATTATATGTAGTTATGGATTTTATATTATTCATTAATGTCATATTTCATATATTGAAATTACAATTGATGCGAAATGTTACTTAATTTTCAAAACAAAGATTCGAAAAGGCGAAAACTGCGAATAGGTGCTAGAATTAATACAGAGCTATCGGACATGAAAATGTCCGAAATAGTTGGATAAGAGGACTTTTCAATAAGGACAATTTAATTTAACTGATAGAATGTTATCCGCCATTTGGCAAAAGTATAGAATGGTTAAGAGGGTTTTATTTTTTTTATTACTTGTATTTGTCAATTCATGTTTGGCAAGGCCAATGCAAGCAAAACTCATCGCTATCTGCAGGTCCGGGATAGCGGACATGTTGTCAATTTATCTATTCACAAGAGTCATTAGATTTCATTGGAAATTGAGATGTTATAGACTCGAAAAACATTTTGATAAGCTTTGCGTTCTTAATTCTATAATTTTCTAGGCATGTATATTGCACTCGGAATAATGTTCATCGGGACCGTGTTCGTCTCCTAGTTTGTATTATTTTGTTTACAAATGTTCTATACTTACATGATCTAATTGCGGTTCGTACAAGGGAGATATTTCTTCAGTTAAAGAAGAACATAAAGTTATTTACTTATTCCCTTTTCCAAATTTCTTATTTATAAAAAAGAATATAAGTAAAGAATAATTATTCCATATTTAGGCCACACCAAATTAATTGTTAGTTCTTTTGGATTTGTAAAATCTGGCTGAGACGTACCAGTTCGTAACAAGTCCAGAATTTTTGCCTACGCTTCTAGGGGCGACAAACGGTAGTATGAAATGTCTAGGCCATACCTACATGTACCTCTGATACAACGGTCGTTAATTAAAATAGATAGCTAAGGGTTGGCCCAAGTCTCCAAATAAGTCTATATCACGGAATTCCTTGTATACGGCTAAGAGGAACCATATCACAACAAGTCCGAACTTTTCCCAACGTCTCTAGGGGTGACAAAAGGTAGTTCGTACAAAATGTCTAGGCCATACCTGCATGTACCTCTGATTCAAAGACCGTTAATCAGACTCGATTGCTAAGGGCTGGACCAAGTTTCCAAATAGGTCCATATTACGGAATTCCTTGTATATGGCTGAGAGGTACCATTTCACAACAAGTCCAGAATTTTCCGTACGCCTCTAGGGGTGACAAACGGTAGCTCGTACCAAATGTCTAGGCCATTCCTTCATGTACCTCTGATTCAATGGCCGTTAATTAGACTCCATTGCTAAGGGCTGGTCCAAGTTTCCGAATAGGTAAATATCACGGTTTTCCTTGTATCTGACTGAGAGGTACCATTTCGCAACAAGTCCAGAATATTCCTACGCCCCAAGGAGTGACAAATGGTAGTTTGTACGAAAGGTCTAGATCATACTTACCTCTGATACAATGGCCGTTAATTAGACTCGATTGCTAAGGGCTGGATTAAGTTTCCAAATAGGTCCATAGGACTGTTTCTCTTGCATATGGCTGAGCGGTACCACTTCGCATTAAGTCCAGAATTATCCCTACGCCTCACGGGGTGACAAACGGTAGTTTGTACGAAAGGCCTAGGCCATACCGATCTCTTATACAATGGCCGTTAATTAGACTCGATGGCTAAGGGCTGGCCCAAGTTTTCAAATAGATCCATATCACGGTTTTCTTGTATCTGCCGGAGAAGTACCATTTCGCAACAAGTCCAGAATTTTTCCTAAGCCTCTAGGGGTGAGAAACGGTTGTTTGTACGAAAGGTCTAGGCCATATCTACCTTTGATTCAGTGATCGTTAATTAGAATCGATTGCTAAGGGCTGGCCCAAGTTTACACAATTATAAGAGCGGGCGAACAATCTTTTTTAAAATGTCTTTAAAAATGAAGAATTTAATTGATGCGAATTTTCAGGAGTTTTGCAAAATGAAGGGAAAAAATGTTTTCTTTGAATTTACATAGTCCAAAAATTGGCGCGTAGACATCCAAAGAGCCAAAGATGAATTTGGTGAAACCTTAAATATTTCAGTGAATCAAATAATTATGTTATCAATATGACAAGATATCTATTTCAATTTAACGTATTTTTTTAGACGTTATGTAGTATGAAAAAACTCATAAACATCTTCGGAAATTAAACAGAACATACGAATATAAATTTATTGAGATGGGCCTATTCTCGGAGGTCTTTTGGAAATATCTAGTCAAGTTCTGTACCTCACATGGTTGGATGATGGTGAAATCAAACACCATACAGTTGTACCTTCTTCACGATACCTAAGCCTAGGTCGGTCAATTTCTGTGAAGTCAGTTAGGCCATACATGAACATAGTCAAGTTTTGAATTTCATAGTAACGGGTTGCCTTCTTTCTGAACTTATGAACAAGTCAGTTTGTATCTGACATTGCCGGGTGAGGCTGAAATCGATCGCGATTTCCCATACCTTCTTCTCGATACCTTAGCCCGGGTAGATCGATGTCTGTATGGTCAGCCAGGACAAACCCGGAAAGGGTCGTTTCCTTCTTTTGGAACCTCTGTACAATTCAGTCTGTACCTCAAATTGCCAGTTGAGGATGAAATCGATAGATATTGTCCATATCTTTTTCACGATACCCAATTTCAGATAATTCAATTCCCCCAAAAAGTAAAATTGCGATTTTCTCATTTTTTTAATCTCTTTTCTGTCAGCACAAGTCTCTGTCATCGTTTTACACATATTTGGTTAACTATGAAAGATTGATATTTATTTTTTATTTCTATCATTATTCTTATTGTAATTATCATATCTAACCCCTGTCTGAAATTAACTACTATAACCATTCCAGGTCATATGACCACCCTAAAAATAAACCAAACTCTGTCAATAATTCTTTCCTTCTATATTATCATTAATGTTACTTTGATCATAGAAACAGAAAAGTACAACAACGTGAATAGGAAAAGAAAGTGTAAGTGGAATAACTGTAAGTAAGTACGTCTGAATGGTTTTCTGTGTGAATATAACATTTGGTATGTTTAGAGTTGAAATACAATTTTTACCTCGTGACTTTCATAAAGAAATTCTTTTTGGGCGTATTTGTAATTTTGGTTTAGAATTTAATATATATATATTACTCCATCTTTCTTTTTTCCGGAAATATAAAAATGTTGGATGAGACATCATGAAAAAATTAAAAGTTTTGTATTTAAGGATTATCCGGGCAATGTTCATGGTAACAAAATACGAACCTATATAAATTTTAAGTTTATCTTCAAATTCGAAAATTATTTAACTTTGGGCGACTTTCGAAAAAGAAAAGTAATAACAAAACTCCCTATTAGTACACGTGATCTAATAAAATGCTCCGCTGGGCGCAGCTAGATACGACCGCAGATGTCGAACCCTGAATAGTTGGGGCAATTATGAACACAACATTCAAGCTTGATACAATACTGAATTTGGCTTGTGAATAAATATTTGACACAGCATAGGTTTCTGACACAGAATGAATGTTGTCTAAGAACTTAAAAATTTTTAATTTACCTATTCAAACCATATCAGTATTATTTGTTTTTATATATAAATCAGAAATAACCAATTTAAAATTTAAAATTGGCCACACATATCAATTTCTTGCTATTGCGCAATACTGTGCAATTGAAAATTAATTGAAATATTTGACACATAATAGGTTTCTGACACAGAATAACTGAAATCAAAGAACTTAGTATTGGTCATATGATTTCAATTTATATTCAATTTTTTGCTTCTTGTGCAATGCAATATGCTGTGGAGAATTGCCCCCCCCCCCAAAAAAAAAAAAATTTACCCCTTTTTTAGCTTTTGTGCAATACACTATGAAGTTGCACATTGACCCCCCTTCCCAAAAAAAAACAACAAAAAACAATAAAATTTATTGTAACCCCCCCTTTTTTGCTAAAAAAAATTTAAATTTTCTTTTTAATTTATGAAATATGAAATGAGAAAAAAATTGCCCCCTCCCCAATTTCTCATTTACCCCCCTAAATTTTGTTTTCAAATCCCCCCCCCATTTCTTTATACTTTGCAACCATAATAGCCCATTTAAATACACCATAACGTATTAAAATAGAAAATGACATCATAGTCGTGGATGGCAAATTTTAAATATACATAATTTAAAAGCAGTTTAGATGAGATAAACAAAAAAGCTTCATTAGCACATTTTATATTGGCAAATTTCCAATGAAGTTCATTAAACTAAAGTTATTGGCAAATTTCCAAATTAATTGTTAATAATGTAATTTGTTAATAATAAAGTTTTGATAACAGGGCACACATATCAATTTCTTGCTATTGCGCAATACTGTGCAATTGAAGATTTCTTACTATTGCGCAATACTGTGCAATTGAAGATTTCTTACTATTGCGCAATACTGTGCAATTGAAAATTTCTTGAAATATTTGACACATAATAGGTTTCTGACACAGAATAACTGAAATCAAATAACTTAGAATTGGTCATATGATTTAAATTTATATTCAATTTTTGGCTTCTTGTGCAATACAATATGCTGTGGAGAATTGTCCCCCCCAAGAAAAAATAATTTACCCCTTTTTTAGCTTTTGTGCAATACACTATGAGGTTGCACATTGACCCCCTCCCAAAAAACACCCAAAAACAATAAAATTTATTGTAACCCCCTCCCCCACCCTTTTTTTGCTAAACAAATTTGAAATTTTCTTTTTAATTTTGAAATATGAAATGAGAAAAAAATTGCCCCTCCCCAATTTCTCATTTACCCCCCCCCCCCCCCTAAATTTTGTTTTCAAATCCCCCCCCCCCCCCCATTTCTTTATACTTTGCAACCATAACAGCCCATTTAAATACACCATAAACGTATTAAAATAGAAAGTGACATCATAGTCATGGATCAAACAAAGTTTAATTTTGGACCCTGATTTGGACCAACTTGAAAACTGGGCCCATAATAAAAAAACTAAGTACATGTTTAGATTCAGCATATCAAAGAACTCTAAGAATTCAATTTTTGTTAAAATCAAACTAAGTTTATTTTTGGACCCTTTGGACCTTAATGTAGACCAATTTGAAAACGGGACCAAAAATTAAGAATCTAAATACACGGTTAGATTCGGCATATCAAAGAACCCCAATAGTTCAGTTTTCGATGAAATCAAACAAAGTTTAATTTTGGACCCTTTTGGCCCCTAATTCCTAAACTGTTGGGACCAAAACTCCCAAAATCAATCCCAACCTTCCTTTTGTGGTCATAAACCTTGTGTTTAAATTTCATAGATTTCTATTTACTTATACTAAAGTTATTGTGCAAAAACCAAGAAAAATGCTTATTTGGGCCCTTTTTTAGCCCCTAATTCCTAAACTGTTGGGACCAAAACTCCCAAAAACAATCCCAACCTTCCTTTTGAGGTCATAAGCCTTGTGTTAAAATTTCATAGATTTCTATTTACTTATACTAGAGTTATTGCGCGAAAACCAAGAAAAATGCTTATTGCGCCCTTTTTTGGAACCTAATTCTTAAACTGTTGGGACAAAACTCCCAAAATCAATCCCAACCTTCCTTTTGTGGTCATAAACCTTGTGTTTAAATTTCATAAATTTCTATTAACTTATACTAAAGTTATAGTGCGAAAACCAAATGTTTTCGGACGACGACGACGACGACGACGCCAACGTCATACCAATGTACGACCGCAAAAAATTTTGCGGTCGTATAAAAATCAAAAAGGGTTGTCATCACAAAATAAAACTTAACCAAAGTTTATGCAAATTATGCTCATTTGAAGTTGAAGATGAAGTCCACTTCCTACTAAAATGCCCTAAATTAGTTAATGATAGCTATATGTCCTCTATTCTTAATATCATCAGTTCAAAATATTAAAATTTTGCATTGTTAGAAACTAATGAAAAATGCATTTCGGAATCCTTAATGTCATCTGAAGATCACTTTATATATGATCAACTTTATATCTTAATTACTAATGTGCATAATGAGAAGAATAAAATACTACATCAATAAAATATGTATGTACACTTTAAACTATCCAGGGTTTGTATTGTATTCATAAATATATATACATATATTTATTAAAGTTGGCATGAGCACATGGTGGTAGTGTTTACGTTTGGTAAACATGTGGTTATGTTTACTATGGAATACACGTGGTATTGTTTATATTTTGGTACACGTAAGTTTGTTATGTTAAGGAATATGGCCTGATGTGTTTGGGCATATACGATTGGTTCTTGTAAAGTCGCATTGCGACTTTCTTTGGAATGAATAGTGAATTGTTCACGTGAATTACGTGACCAATTACTATTTATGTAAGTTCAAAATTAAGTTAAGTTTATTCGAAGCTTGACTAGACACCGTGTAGCAGTCTACGAGTTCCTTAGTACTATGTCGGATACTGACCACATTCTCGAATCAGACAAAGAAGAAACTGCAGGTCCGAGTTCCAGGAGTACGTCTAGCCGCAAGAAGTCCTCTGCTCATCCAGATCTCGTGGATACTTTTGAGCTCTTCAAAACTTATCTTGACGGTAAACTATCTTCTCTTAAATCCGAATTTTCGGCTGGTCAAGATTCTATTGCAAAGAAGATTAAAAAGGAAGTGTCCGTTAAACTCAAGGGAGAGGGAAACCAAATTCAGTTCAACTTCAACACGGATTTAATAAGTGATCTCACCAAGTTACAGAAAATTATCCCTACAGATAATTCTTCAGTTGTCAGTTTAGTGGCAGGATTAATTGTGAAAGTGAACAAGCGTAATAAGTTAATTCGCATCGCCGACAAGTCGCCAGCAGGCTGGAAGACCGTCAAAGAATACGAAAGTGATGATTTGGCTTCAGACTCCGAGGACGAAAAGAGGCTCCGACAGGCCGAAAACCGGGCCCTCCGTAGCATTAAAGAGAAGAAAAGGCCACACCCTTATGCTAGGAAACCTTCAGCTACAGTTACTGCTCCCGTACAAGATAATTCTTTTCGTCAGCCTACTGTACAGATATCCAACCAACAGCCCTTTCGGAGCAGCAGGAAGCGGGAACCCTCAGCTTATGACATCTGCTATATCTGCAATCAACTTGGACACTGGAGACGGAACTGCCCCAATAATCCAAAAAGGACAAGCGTCACAGGCTTGGCCAGCTTTAAACAGTGAAAATGATAAGTATTTTGATTTTGTTAGATTCGTAGATGCAAGTCCGATTGATGGACAATATAATCAGTTTATAGAACACGTTAAGTATCTAGATTCTATAGATTTTTCGTCAGTTGTTAAAGGTGTTAAAAACAGTTTACGGAATAGTATTGGATTTTGGAAACATATAGGTGCTAGCGATTTTGTCATTCAAACTATTCAATCCGGTTATGTAATACCTTTTTTGAATAATCCTCCGCCTATGAATTTCAAAAACAACAAATCTGCACTTTTAAATACTAAGTTTGTTGATGAAACTATTTCAGAGCTTTTAAATAACGGGTGCGTTATTGAATTACCTTTCCAACCGTTTGTTGTTAATCCGCTGAGTGTAGCTAAAAACAAATCGGGGAAAAAAAACGATTAATTTTAGATGTAAGTTAGTTGAATGTTTTCATTAATAAACAAAAGGTAAAATTTGAAGATTGGAGAGTTGCTTTACAATTCTTCAAAAAAGATTCTTTTATCTTCAAATTTGATTTAATGGGATTTAAAACTGTATTTTAAATCCATTTATCCGTAGTGATCAGGCCGTCGTTGCTGGTTGTTGTAATTGAATTTTGATTTGGTATTTGGGAAACCTATAAATCTAATTTTGGTGATACGTCACATCCTTTTTCTCGAAGATTCAAAGAAGAAAGGAAGTGGTTTAATTTAGGAATAAAAAATCTTTAAAAAAATCCGTCGTAATCGTGAAAAATAATTGTTAAAACATATAGCTTTGTACAAAATAGGTTTTAGAAAGTTCGGATGGACATATTTATCTGTTGATTTTAGACGTTTTCGGTGGAAAAAGGAGTTGAGCGAAACGACACTGCAGGCGTGATTGCCTTTCACGGATTCACGCCATCGTCACAGCTTTTGATCGTTCTTTGAATTTTTGTTCAACACAAAGAAATATATTTATTCGAGGCGATGTTCATAATAAAATCACTAACACATAAAAAAAAAAAAAAAAAAAAAAAAAAAAAAACAATTTATCAGGTGAAGGTACAAATGTAGTGTGGCCTGATTCTATATTCTTGAGCATTGACAGACAGCAGTTCTTTGTGGCTGTCGTATCCGTTCATTATGGCATCATAACATAAATTGTGAACTTCGAGTCTTCGTCGTATATGAACTCCCCTGAATATGGTGTCAATATTGACTTGTAGGTCTAAACTTAAGTTTTGTGTATTGAATATTAATAAACAGAGAATGACTTGACATTCTAGTATTCTCAAATATTGTGGTTAAACAGTATTAATGTAGATATTTCTGTTGCAGATAATGCTTAGAAGATCAAATAGGAAGAGGCAACCGCCGGCACACCTTGTTCAAGGGCAAGGCCATGGGGCAGCGGCAGCGATGGCAATTCCATCAGCAAGGGCATTTTTACGGAGGTTCTATGATCTTTTGTCCTCAGTCAAGGTTAAAAAATCTTTTTATTTAATAAGAATTACACAGGAGGTCAAGTCTGATGCTTTAGTCTGGTTGAAATTTTTGACTGATTTTAATGGGGAATGTTACATTCCTGAAAAACATTGGTTAACTAATGAATCTATGGAATTGTTTACAGACAGTGCTGGGAATGTAAACCTGGGTTGTGGGGCATATTTTGCAGGTCACTGGACACAATTTAAATGGCCAGAGGTGTGGGCTGGTGATGAAATTATGAGGGATATTACTTTATTGGAGCTTGTACCAATCATCTTGGCATTGTTTACTTGGGAAGCAAATTTTACAAACAAGAAAATTTTGTTCAGGGTAGATAATATGGCTTTGGTTTCTATTATAAACAAGAGAACCTCCAAATCAAAATCTGTGATGAAGTTAATTCGTCCATTAGTGCTGTGTACATTGCGCAATAATATGCAGTTTAAGGCAGTTCACATTGAAGGGTCATTTAATATGATAGCAGATTCCTTATCTCGCTTTCAGATAAGTCGGTTCAGGGAAGTTGCACCCAATGCAGATCAGCATCCTGCAGAAATCCCTACAGAATTCTTGGACATCATTTCCAGCCTGAAATAAATTTTTTATTGAATAACTCGCTTGCTCCAAGTACAGTTAAAACATATCAAAAAGGGTTGGAATTGTTTGGTTATTTTAGAAGAGAATTTGGCTTGAAAGATATTTGGCCTGTTCCCTTACAAGAAATTATGTTTTACATTTCTTATTTATTTAAAAGTGGACGTTCATATTCTACAGTCAGTTGTTACCTTACAGGATTAAGTTATCACAATAAGATGAATAATTTTGAAGACAATACACAGAGATTTATAGTTAGAAAAATGATTGAGGGTATAAAGCGGTCAAGGTCTTGCAAGGACACAAGATTGCCAATTACAAGAGAAATTTTAAATAGCATCATATCAGTTTTGCCTTGTATATGCAGTTCACAGTTTGAGTGTAGATTGTTCAAAGCAGTTTTCTCTCTTGCCTTTCATGGCATGTTTAGAGTAGGTGAATTGACGGTTGATAGTAAAGGTGTTGTAGATCATACAATAACCGTTGACAATACAAGTGTGAACAATGGCATTTTGGAAATATATCTGGCAACATCCAAGACCGATCAATTTGGTAGTGGAACAATATTGCAGATCTGTCCACAAGAAAATAAAAATGTTTGTCCTGTTATGGCATTTCTTGATTACATGAAGGTTCGTCCACTATTTGCAGGTCCTTTATTTTGTCATTTTGATGGTAGACCATTGTCAAAGTATCAGTTTTCAGCTTTATTGAAAAAGTCCCTTGCGATTCTTGGTTTAGCAGGAGCTAATTTTAAATCACATTCCTTTAGAATTGGAATGGCTACAACAATGGCCATGGAGGGCATGTCAGATGAAAATATCAAAAATTTTGGTCGATGGAAATCAAATTCATCATATTTAAGGTACATAAGAATCCCAATTTAAATTGTTTAATTTATTGAATTAATGTTGTGAGTTTCCACACATTTCAATTCATAAACAGTTGTAGGTTTTTTTTTATATTGTTTAAACAGTTGTAGGTTTTATTATATTGTTTAAAAATGCCATGTAAACACTTAGCAGAAATATTAACTGCTATCTAAGATTTGCAGGGCTTACAACAAGTGTTTGGATTGTGGGATCCTCCATAATTAAAAATGCATTCATCAAGGCACGTCAAAGGCCAGGAGGTGTCAGTCTTGGGTTGCAACGGCTAGGAGTAAACATATGGTGGCAAGGCCGAAGCGGACTTATCCTGTCAAAAATTAGGCAACAAATGAATGTAATGATGCGTCTCGAGGATCCACCAGATTTTATTATTATTCACATCGGGGGTAATGATATTGGTAATATCCCTGTTGGTTATTTACAATTGCAGTTGAAACAATTCTTAAATTGGGTGTCGGAAAAGTTGCTACACACAAGCCTAGTCTTTTCCCAAATATTGCCACGCAGTAAATGGCGGTACTCAAAGAATAATGAAAAAATGGAGAAATGTCGTCTTAGATTAAACAGCACTGTGGCAGCATTTTTAATAAATAAAGGGGGTTACTATATTCATTATCCTGATATTAAACCCACTACAATATTCCTAGAAGATGGGGTCCACCTTACAGATTTAGGGAGTGAAGTGTTTTTAAATATTATACAGGGAGCTATTGAAGCTTTCACAACTGGGTTTGGGGGTAAATCATTTCCTCATTAAAATGGAACTATATGTCAGATATTAATGAAAGAATAATTTGTTCAGTTTACTTGAAGAATTGTTTGTTTTGATAAACAGTATTAGGTAGTGTTTTTGACAAGTTATGAAAGTGGCACTTGTCACAGCTTGCGCAGCTCCCCCCACTCTGTGGCGGATGACCAGTCTGTCCTATACTAGCACAGACTGGTCATTTTGGCACAATTCGCTGCGCTGAAACAGCATTCAGTTATATATTATGTTCACAGACTTCGTTCATATGTCGTTACCATTTCAATTAGCCTCTGATTTCCAGGGTTAATTTTCATGAAACCTCTGATTTCCAGGGTTAAATCGTTCACTATGTCGATATGGTTAGCCATTTCAAACAGTCGGCAACCATCATATACATTTTTCAATTTATAACAGTTGTAATTATATTTAGTCATAATAAAAGCTGTGACAATTTTGCCACAAAACTTTATATTTTTGTTGATCATCCAGGATAAAATCGGGATATTTTCATTTTGATGTTTGTAAGAAACACATGTCTTATTTAGGATTTTCCTGGAACAGTAAATTTTATTGCTTTTCTGTATTAGCTTTCGGCATTTCTTCAGCGCCCTACATTTTCACTAAATGTCTACGGCCGATGGTAAAATATTGGCGTCAAAATGGTATTGACATTGTTTTATATTTAGATGATGGATTTGGCATGGCTGAAGATGAAACTCAATGTGAAAACAGTTCTAAATTTGTCGAAAATTCACTCATTAATGCAGGTTTTCTGATTAACAAAGATAAATCTATTTTTAAGCCGGTTCAAAAATTAGAATGGCTTGGAATTATTTGGGACTCTGTAGAGTTTACTTTAAGTATTCCAGATAGGAGAATTTTAGACACGCTAGAATCTTTAAATTTTCTCATTTCCAGTTTTCCGTCATTTTCTGCTCGTCAACTAGCACAATTTACGGGTAAGGTAATTTCCATGTCTCCTGTTATGGGTAAAATAACCAGTCTGTTAACTAGAAATTTATACATGGCGATAGAAAGTAGAATTAGATGGGATGGTGTTTTGTCTTTGAATTCGCCGCAAATTATAAAGACTGAGTTGCAATTTTGGTTTGATAATCTAACCAAGTTTAATAGGCGACACTTGTCACCTGTATATTCATTACCAGAAATTTTAATATATTCAGATGCGTGTAACGTAGCAGCGGGTGCCTTTACAGTAGGGATGGGTGAAAACTTTTTTCATCACATGTGGACATCAGAACAAATTTTAATGAGTTCTACATGGCGGGAAATGAAAGCTATTGAAATGGCTATATTGTCTTTTAAAACCTTGTTAAAAGACAAATGTGTTCAATGGTTTACTGATAACCAGAATTGTGTCTCTATCGTCCAAAAGGGGAGTACCAAATTACACTTACAAAATTTATCTTTTAATATTTTCAAGTTATGTTCGGAATTCGGAATTTCTCTAGATGTTTCGTGGGTACCTAGATCAGAGAATTCTAAGGCAGATTTTATATCTAAATGGATCGATTTTGAAGATTGGAAAACTACTTCAGAATTTTTTGATTTTATTGAATCCTTATGGGGTCCACATAGTGTGGATAGATTTGCCAGTTTTTCTAATACAAAACTACCTCGTTTTAATTCTCTTTTCTGGAATCCCGGGACAGAAGCAGTTGATGCTTTTTCTCAGAATTGGCACGGTGAAAACAATTGGCTAGTCCCTCCAGTTTGTATTGTTGGAAGAGTTATTAAACATTTGATATTTTGCAAGAGCCAAGGAACTCTCATTGTTCCTAAGTGGCCTTCTTCGTCTTTTTGGACACTGATTTTCAGGAATGATCATGATTATCAACCTTACGTGGTCGAAATTTTAGAATTTGCACCAAAACAAAATATTTTTGAGCATGGAATGAACACAAAGACCATTTTTGGTTCAGAAAATTTTAATTCGCATGTTTTAGCTGTTCGCTTAAACGCTACTTATAGTACGTTATGACAAGGCCGAATAGTTGGCAAGGTCATTATTTTGTTACTTATGTATATAGATTATATACATTGACAAGGCCTATGTTGAGGCACGGTCATGTTTTACTGTTACAACTCGAATGTTGAGTTTATTTAACGACAAGGCCATTGTATGTTTTGTTTTTGGCGAGGTCGTTGGTTTATAGGATGGAAACTTTGACGAGGCCATAGAACTGTTTAAATGGCAAGGTCAAAATATTTTCATCTATAGAAAGTTTATTTCGTTTTTCTTATGATCATACGTTTTGCAGATATTTTCAAGAGTGGGAGATGGGCATCGTTTCCTGCTGTGGAAGATGGGACATTGTCTTCATTGGTACAGCTTTTACCGGAATACTGTTTGAAGTCAAGAGCCGACAACACTAGGAAGAAATACTCTTATGCATTTGACAAATTTTGTAAGTGGTGTAAATGTCATAACGTACAATCTTTACCAGCTAGTGATTTTCATGTTTCTTTATATTTCATTCATGTTTCAAGATCTTGTAATTCCGTTTCAAAAATAGATGAAGCATTTTATGCCATTAGCTGGAGTCATAAATTAGCAGGGTTTTGCGATCCTTGCAAATCTACTCTTTGTATATCTGTTAAGGAAGGTGCTCACAGAATGATAGGACATCACAATGTTAACAAAAAAGAACCTATAACTCCAGACATTTTACTAAGTATAGTACATTTGTATGGTAAAGAAGACTGTAGTCTAAGCGATTTGCGTATTTGTTGTATGTGTTTAGTTTGTTATTCAGCTTTCCTTAGATTTTCAGAACTTGTGAATTTACGAACATCAGATATTCAGGTTTTTGATACTCACATGTCATTATACATTGAAAAAAGCAAAACTGATCATTACAGACAGGGTTCTACTGTAGTTGTTGCTAGAACATCTTCGTTAACTTGTCCAGTTAATATGATGGTTAGATATTTTTCTTTAGCTAATATTTCACATGATTCAAATGAATTTATTTTCCGTTCTTTGTCTTTTTGTAAAACATCTAAATGTTATAGATTGCGTGGTGATAAACCTATTTCATACACCAGAGCTAGAGAAATACTGTTAGCATGTTTAGAATCTATAGGATTAGACAAGTCCAAGTTCGGATTGCATTCTTTGCGCTCAGGTGGTGCCACTGCTGCCGCTGGTGCAGGCGTAAATGACAGGCTTTTCAAAAAACACGGAAGGTGGTCATCAGATACTGCTAAAGACGGCTACGTTAGAGAGAATATCACTGAAAAACTTTTGGTCACTAAAAATTTAGGAATATAATCACCATATTTTGCTTTCTTTACCTTTTCGAAGTCTGCTACACATAGTCAGCAAGCATATCCTATATAACAATGTGTTTTGTCTTATTTTATAAATAATTTATGTCGGTTTGAGTGGGACGAATTAGGACATAAATATATTTATTAAAGTTGGCATGAGCACATGGTGGTAGTGTTAAAGTTTGGTAAACATGTGGTTATGTTTACTATGGAATACACGTGGTATTGTTTATATTTTGGTACACGTAAGTTTGTTATGTTAAGGAATATGGCCTGATGTGTTTGGGCATATACGATTGGTTCTTGTAAAGTCGCATTGCGACTTTCTTTGGAATGAATAGTGAATTGTTCACGTGAATTACGTGACCAATTACTATTTATGTAAGTTCAAAATTAAGTTAAGTTTATTCGAAGCTTGACTAGACACCGTGTAGCAGTCTACGACCCCCCCCCCCCCCCCCCCATCCACATTTTTTCAGTGTAATATGTTTTGTACTTTGAATTTTTATATTCGATTATATTAGTATAGTAATAGGAATACTTTTTCTTTTGTAGATAGGTTGTTCCGTATTACAGTAATTTTCTTAATGTGTGGACTGAGTGTTTTAAAGGACGTTATGTGTTAATGTCATGCATTGTATATTGTGTAATTTTTTGAGTAAAAAGTCTGCTACACATAGTCAGCAAGCATATCCTATATAACAATGTGTTTTGTCTTATTTAATAAATAATTTATGTCCGTTTGAGTGGGACGAATTAGGACATAATTTAATATATTTTGTTTCTTACTAGATATGGTCAATATTCCCTTCCCCTGGCTGTGTATAGTAATTACTTCATGTTTATGTTCTTATAAGTACTTGTCTTTATATATGTTACAGTGAATTTGTCTGATTAGGGAATAAACTTAATCCCTGAAAAGTTTAGGGATTTTGTATAATCCCCGACCATTTAAGTAATTATGCATAAACACTAAAAAATCAGGGATTATTCACAATAACTGAAACAATCAGGGATTATTCACAATCACTGAAACAATCAGGGATTATTAACAATCACTGAAACAATCAGGGATTATTCGCAATCACTGAAACAATCAGGGATTATTCACAATTACTGAAACAATCAGGGATTATTCACAATCACTGAAACAATCAGGGATTATTCGCAATCACTGAAACAATCAGGGATTATTCGCAATCACTGAAACAATTAGGGATTATTCGCAATCACTGAAACAATCAGGGACTATTCAGAATCACTGAAACAATCAGGGATTATTCACAATCACTGAAACAATCAGGGATTATTCACAATCACTGAAACAATCAGGGATTATTCACAATCACTGAAACAATCAGGGATTATTCACAATCACTGAAACAATCAGGGATTAATTACAATAACTGAAACAATCAGTGATTATCCACAATCATTGAAACAATCAGGAATTATTCACAATCACTGAAATAATAAGGGAATATTCACAATCACTGAACAATCAGGGATTATTCACAATCACTGAAACAATCAGGGATTATTCACAATCACTGAAACAATAAAGGATTATTCACAATCACTGAAACAATTAGGGATTATTCACAATCACTGAAAAAAAAACACCAGGGATTTCACATAATCACTTACTTGGATATTGATACAAGTTTTTAATATTTTTGTAACGAAAGTATTTACAAAAAATCCTGAAGATAACTTAGGATGACTTTTCTGTGTAACTATTTATTTTTACAAACTATGTTTGGATGGCATGTACTGTTACACATAAACCCTGCCTTTAGACAGACAGAACGGTTAGTTTCACATCTAGATTTTCCAGAACATCCACATTTTGAAACCCTTGACCAACACAAATGGATTCAACCTTAGCAAGCCTTCTCAGAGAAATGAAAACATTCCTTGTGCATGACCGGATCAAGATACGTGTTTGGTTGCAAGTCGGTAATCTTTATAAGACTTTTCATGAACAACAACTATTCTGCCAATAGACATATTAAAGTGAATCTTATTAACTATTTTTATTTTGTATTAATTTTATGATTAAATAATTTTCAAAGAAAGGCAGAAAACAATAATTTCTTTTGACATATTATATCAGTAAAATATGTAAACATGCTATATAATTTATTATCCATGTTCCCTAAAGTTGAGGTCAGTCCTTTAAAAATCAGGGAATTAATTCAGAGATTATTGATAATCACTGAAATTTCTGGTATTATGTACATGAGGTATATCCCTGATTATACAAATTCACTGTAAACATATATATACCAATGCATGTTTTATATTGTTTGCTTTGGTTATCTTTTGGATTTACTACAGCTCTTCTAGGGCAAAAATTGCAAAATTAAATACCTGTATTTGTATTTAAAAAAGATGTTTTCTTATTTTTATCACCTGCTTCGCCAAGACTAGTAATATCAATTTCATTGACAATTTAAATTTCTTAATCTCATTTAAAAAGTATCTTTCATATGGCTTGCTTTATTTTCTTCTAGTAATGGCTTTTTATGTCATATAGCGGGTCATATAGTTAATAACTCTTAGTAACAATATAACATATATATATATATATATTTCTCCTATTCTTGACTGTGAAATCGGTGGGATAAAGATAAATATTTTTAACCACTTCCCGGTGATTAAATTTCTACGTGGGAATTATCGCCGTTTTTTTCTACAGTTATTGGAACGATAAACTAGAGAAGTTCCGAAATGACGTCTATGTAAACAAACTACATAGCAACGACATTTTCTTGAGGTTTTTGTTCTAGGGTTTTTGTCGAAAATCATAGGAGAAACAGATTCTCCTTCAATTTACTCGTGAGTTATGGAATTACTCCACCCTCAATAGTTAAATTTTAGATTTTAACACGCTCACTAAAGGCTCGCGTGTTGAAAATCGAAAATTTAACTATCTCGGGTGGAGAAATTCCATAACTCACTCGTGCCTGAAGGAGAATCTATATATATATAGATATATAAATTATTTTATCTTATTTTTTTTTTTTGGGGGGGGGGATTCCTGCATAATTCAGAACGTAATAGCGTGATACCGAATTCCGGGATATTAGAATGGCGGGATATCGAATTCCGCCTGTGTTCTGTGTTACTTTTCGAAAAGTGAAGACATAGAGTGAACATGCGAGGGTGTCCCGAACTATTTCCCGATTCGTGCCGAATGGATATATCGAATATCGAATTTTATGTCAAGTCAAAGCACTGTTATAGTCTTCATACAGCAATCTTTGGTGACATTAAAAATTATTTATAACGTTTGTTACTCTCACGAGGCCCCCATGGATTTGGCGGGAGAACTCACACTTTCAAAAATCGATGAGCTAGTTGCATAAGATTATTTAAAATAAGGAAAGTTTGGCTGCAAATATTTTTTTCAACAATAAAAAATAACACGGCCACCAATCGCTCTAAGTCACAGTCAAATGCTGTGAAAGAAAAACATTTAGAGCAATTTCCGGTTGTGACTTGGAGGAAACCATTTACGGTGACCTTTTGCAATTTTGGTTTCACTTCTGGCATCGACCATTTCTGTTCTCGGTCTGTAAAAAACATTAAAATTTAAAAAAAAGACAACTGTACGACTATTTGTCCCAGGCCAAGAAAAATTAATTTTTGGTTTCCCCTAACATGGACAATTTATTTAGACCCGGCAGGCAGGTTTTTATTTATTTTTTTTATTTGGTATTGTTAAATGAATAGTATATTGTTATTTCATGTATGATATGCCAGAGATGGCCCGTGATTGGATTTAATATTCTATTCTATTCTATTCTTTTCTATGGTGTTAATACATACCTTACCTCAAAGAAGAGATTTTTGTAACGGAAGTTTCGGACGGAATGACGAACGAACAAAGTGATTTCAGTATACCACCACTTTTGGACTAGGATATAATACACATATTAATGCACTACTAAAGTTTCTAAATATTAATTCCTCCAAATCACATCAAGTTTCTCCAAGTCACAACAGGTCTCTCTCGGTCACAGCATTGCACAAAATGTCCTTATTTGTTGGCAATTCAAAGACTTTGGTTAATTAAAGGTGACTTAAATGTTTAGTCGGCAAATAGATTCCTATTGAATAAAAAACAGGATCCAGAAACAACCATTTCGCTCCGGAAAACACGATTTGAAATTCTGTCTGCAGCATGAAATACCTCAACTTCTGTCTGCTAAAAGTTGTAGAGCCAACATAATATTACAGATGTAAAAACGCTGTTAATATGTGACCGGGAAATTATTAAAGGGTATGATGACATTCTTCGAATTTTCATATTCTCTTTAAAAATCTCATGCAGGACCATAAATGTACGACCTACCTGTCACGTACATGAAATTTTGTTCTAAATTTAAATCTGTAAGTTTTTCATTTCAATCAGGTCAAGTAGGCGTGACTTAAATGCTATATACTGTCAGTGACCGCATATCACTTTTTGACTGTTCAAATAGAACGATTACAGTATAAACTACCATAAGTATACAATGTAGTCATGAACGCTGGGAATGTGTGTGTTAGCTGATTAATGTTAATATGATTAAACTAGGTTACATTCCTGCTGAAATAAATCGATACAAAACAAGCCAAAAAATATACAATTCCAACGTATACTTTTTCCCCTACTAATTTTGGTGTGTAGCTGTGTAACAGCAAGTAATATGATTGTTGGTCGCTTGGTATCGGAGACTGAACTCGGACGTAAAACTTAACCTAAGTCAATGAAGCGCCATAAGTAGGTCAGAGTGATCTAATTGTGGTGGGAGGCTGTATTACTCCACGAGATGCAACCTGACACCAAATAATATGATAATATGTCGCTCGGTATCTGAAAACCGAACTCGACGTAAAACTTAATCTACGTAAATTAAGCACGATAAGTAGGTCAGAGTGAACTTATTTTGGTAGGAGGATGTGTTGCTTGCCGGGATGCACCCTGACACCAAGTAATATGATTAAAGGTCGTTTTGTATCGGAGAACTGAACTCGGACGTACAACTTCACCAAAGTCAATGTAGCGCGATAAGTAGGTCAGAGTGAGCTAGTTTTGTAGGGAGGCTGTGTTACTCCCCAAGATGCACCCTAACACCAAGTAGTATGATGGTAGGTTCCTTGATATCAGAGAACTGATCTCTGACGTAAAAGTTAACATAAGTCAATGGACCACGATTAGTAGGTCAGACTCCCCTAATTTTTGTGAGAGGCTGTGTTGCTTCCCGGGATGCACCCTGACACCGAGTATATTTTTATGTCCCTTGATATCGGAGAATTGAACTCGGACGTAAAACTTAACCTAACTCAATGAAGCGCGAAAAATCGTTCAGAGTGAGCTAATTTTGGTGGAAGGCTGTGTTACTCTCCGAGATGCATCCTGACACCGAGTAATATGCTTGTAAGTCCCTTTGCATCGGAGAACTGAACCCGGACGTTAAACTTAACCTAAGGTAGCAGACCACAATTGACACCACGACGTTCAAAACATGCTTTTGAAAACAAAACATACATGCTCACAATAAACTGCCTTTGGGTATCTTGATTTTTCAACCATACATGCATATATGTATGAAATCCTCACTTTCTACAGATTTCATTTCACAAAGATTAATTATAAAACAATTTTGACATGAAGTTTAACCAATGGCAGCAAATTATGCGAAATATCTGTAAAATGTACTTACATACAAACGTTTGACTTCTAAAATGACAAATTTCTAAAATTTCAATCCCATAATCTTATATATTCACAGAAAGTACCTAATCCCCATTTCAATTAAGAGAAGAAAAAAAGCTTTTATCAGCAAATTACTTCACATTTTTCACTCGAGACATCCCTTTCGTAAAACGTTCAACAGATTGTGATATACACTCCGGAGACAATGTTGGGCAAATCATGATTTTAATACGGATGGGTGGTTGTATGTTAAATAAATTATTAATGAAACTCTTCTATGAACTATTTCCTATCTTTTGAACCTAATTCACTGTTATATTAACCTTTATTCTTAATTTACTGCAACTTAAACTTCAATATAGAATATTATTTCTTTTATACCAGGAGGACAAAATTCGAAACTTACAAAATAAAAAAAACCTAGTATTTGTATACTGGTACACAATTCAATGGATCAAGATAAGTAGGTAAGATTGACCTTATGTTGGTGGTAGGCTGTGTTACTCCCCGAGATGCACCCTGACACCAAGTAATATGAGTGTAGGTCCCTTGGTATCAGATAACTGAACTCGGGCAAAAAACTAAACCTAAGTCAATGAAGCGCAATAAGTAGGTCGAAGAGGCTTAAATTTGGTCGGAAGCTGTGTAACTCCCAGAGAATTATCCTCACACCAAGTAATATGCCTGTAGGTACCTTGTATTGTAAAACTGAGTTTTGACATCAACTTAAAAGCCAGTTAACCGTATAGTATGGGTCATGTGACCTTCATCTTATGTCACATGGTCAGTCTCTTCAAAGTGCACCTGCACACAAAGATATATGACCCTATATCAACTAGTGAGAATTGCCTGTGGACACCGAGGGTACTAAATTAATATTCCCCTGCAACTTCGTTGAGGCGAACTAAAAATGAAACAAGGGGGCTGTCTGAGTGACAGCAAACCGGGTTTTCCTTCTATTTTAGTTTTACTGAGTAACTTTTCTCCAACAAAGACGTCAAGGGTCAAGGTCAGATGTCAACATCTTTAGTACACGACACATAATCTTGAGGTACACTACCCACACATCAAAGATCTAAGATCTAGGTTTTAAGACAAAAAAGTTACAGGATGGACATGATTAGCAGTTTATTGAGCTTGACATCAAAGTTCAAGGTCAACATCCTTAATATGAGACATATCATCTTGAGGAAACCTAAGTACACAATAAATATCCAAGGCCTAGGTCTTTAGGAAAAAAGTTACAAATGACCAATTTATTGACCTTGAGGTCAAGGGTCAAGGTCAATATCCTTGGAATGTGAAACATCTTCTCGACCTTTCCTACCTACACACCAAAGATCCAAGGCCTAGTTCTTTAGACAAAAAAGTTACAAAAATGACCTATTTATTGACCTTGAGGTCAACGGTCAAGGTCAATATTTTTAGTACGCGACATATCATCTTGAGATAACCTACCTACACACCAAAAATCCAAGGCCTAGGTCTATGACAAAAAAGTTACAGGCCGGACACGAAGAACATCTAAAATTACCTATTTATTCACTCTAAGGTCAAGGATCAAGGGTCAAGGTCATAGGTCTTTAAACAAAAAAGTTACAGACCGGACACGAAGATGATCTAAAATGACATATTTATTCACCCCAAGGTCAAGGGTCAAGGTCATAGGTCAACATTTTTGAAACATGACACAACTTCTTGAGGTGACATATCACATACAATAGATCTAAGGTCTAGGTCTTAAGACAAGAAAGTCATAGGCCGGACACGATTGGCAGCCGCCCGCCCGCCCGCCCGCCCGACAGCCCGTCCGACCGCCCGATCGCCCGCATTCACCAATTCAATAACCGCATTTTTCCAGAGGAAAACCCGGTTAATAACTACGTAGTTGGGTCATTTTAAAAAAAATGTGCATTTTTCACATTGCAAGATTGAATAAAAACAATTTGCTTGAATCATCATATGTATTAAACTTGCAAAATATATGATACTTCCTGAACAAAATACGCAAATATGCAATCTTAATGACATAATATAAAAATATATTTGACCCATTTTCGACTGATGGTGTAAAACTTTCCTATCCTGTTACCATATTTGTGATAATTTTTGACTATCAACAGGCAAAATGTGAAAAACATATTGTTTATTTTTCGAAGATACGTAAGTGGTGTTTCGGAAAACAATAACAGTATACTTAATTTCTTTGCATTAACAAGATAAAAATATCACTTAATATTGCGTCCTGAATAACTATTTAAAAATAGATTTTCAAATGCTGCAAAAATTACTACAATCAACGCAAAACCAATTGAAGCACTTCCTTATACTGTAAATTCGGAAATTATTGCGATGTTTTTATTATTGCGAAAAATGAGACAGTGTTGTAATGGCAATAATTTAAACTCGCATTTTGGAATTTTTTATATGAATGAAGCGAGATTTTTTTCAATATTTCAAAAATTAAAATCGCATTTTGGTCAAAAATGACAAAATCGCAATAATAAATGCACGCAGTAATTTCTGAATTTACAGTATACGGCTTATATTGGACTTTTGAATCAATCCAACACTTAGTTCTTTGATTACATATTATTTGAGTAAAACGCTATTTTCTATGGTAACAGGAACGGTCATCGAAGGTTTACAGATGCATATATGTCTATCCTGTTACCAAGTTGGGATAACATGACAGACAGTAACAGGATAGACACAATTATATGTTTACTAGTATTGATTCTACTGCAAAACGACAGATCCCCTTGCATAGTTTTTTTTAATATATGTGGAATATCAAATGTTTCTTTTCATTTTCAACTATTTCAAAAGGTCTACAGATACATACACGTAATTGTTTATTCTTATACTTAATCTGACTATCCTGTTACTTTATTCAAGGTAACAGGATAGACAGTAACAGGATGGACAAAATTATATGTTTATTCTATTGCATAATAAAAGCTCCCCTTACTGCGGTGTATGGTTCTTTTAGTTAGCGTTATTTGTTTCCAAACAGTTAATGACCCTTTTAAGAACGGATGGGTGTTGTAATGTATACATTTGTTGGTAACATGATAGACATTTTAAAAGGGTAAGCTATCAGTTTGACTTACTTTTCTGGTTATAACTTCGCTTCCGTTCTATTATTTTGATTGTAATTTGGAAAACGTGTGTACTGTTGATTTCATCAGTATTTGCAGGCAAAATTTATTGTTCTGCAAATTTCGCACCGGTAACAGGACAGACATGCATTTCATGGACGCCAGAATAATTTTACTTTTTATGAGCAGATATATAAATATCTTCAAGATTTTACTTTCCAGTTAAAATTCAATTAAATGCGATTTAAAACATACATGTAATTTTGCCGATTTGAAAACATACAAAAAATCATTGAAAAATAAAGTGCAAACATGATTCTCTCAATCCAGACACTTGTAAATTGCTCAATTTGAGCTTCAAAATCAATCTATTTTGGATTGCAAGGAGAAAATCGTTCTCATTCTAGATGTGCCGATTCGAGAAAAAAAATTGAACTTTTGGTTAAGCACAAAAAAAAATTCCATTGTGTTTGAATATTTTTTTAACATAGGTGGACAGAAAAATGACCCAGTTATTACTTATTACTCATTTGTAAATAAGGAATAAGGAAAAAATAACGAACTTCACATTCTTAACAAAGGCGCAATGGGAAATTAAAATATTTTTCTAGAATACGAAATATACATGAAACAAATGTTTCACCTGCACGATTTTCCATTTTCACGAAATACGGGACATAATATCGTCCAATATGTACAAACGCTTCACAAAAATAACCCTGAATCATCTGCAATATGCAATTGTCACTCTAACTGATAACGTCGGATCCGGAGTCACATCACAAACACGTGAGCCTTGTATAGGGTATATTGAGATACGGGATATTTGTCATTTTGATTTTAGGGATACGGGATATTTGTTCTATTTATTAATGGGATATGGGGTATTAATTTATTTTTAGGGATATTGAATATTGAATGAAAAATTAATAAATCTTTGATTTAAAGGTTCAAATGGACCATAATAGATAAAACAAGAGTGGACACACTGAAAGGTCTCGCCTGTTTTAGTGTTCATAATTTAATTTATGTTGAAAGTGAAAAAAAAGTTGATATAAGCTTTACATTAAATTAACATTTTAATGAGGAATCAACATGGTGTCAAGGTGAGATAAACCCTATCAGACAAACATGTGGGCCGTACAATCTTTCCATACACCATGCATCAGTGACCTTATTTTAACATTTTCACACCTTCAAATATTTCTGTTAATCAGTGTTTAGTAATGATCCCTTAAAAGGTTTTATTAATTATTATCATTATTAATGTTATTTAAAGATTTTTATAAAATATTGAGACTATTTCAATATAAGTATTCAGCAGTTAAATAATAAAATACATTCCATACAGCAAATATAGTTGACATATTTCTTATAGCATCTGAGAAGAAGACCAAACAACAGAAACATAACATTGACCACTGAACCATGAAAATGAGATCAAGGTCAGTTGGAACCTGTCAGACAGACATGCACACCTTACAATCATTCCATACACCACATATAGTTGACCTATAACTTATAGTATCTGAGAAGAGGACCAAACAAGAGAAACTTAAGATGGACCAATGAACCATGAAAATGAGGTCAAGGTGAGATGAAACCTGCCAGACAGACATGCACACCTTACAATCAATCCATAAACAACATATAACTGACCTATAATTTATAGTATCTGAAAAGAGTACTTAACATTGACCAATGAACCATGAAAATGAGGTCATGGACAAATGATACCAGCCAGACAGACAAGTACTCCTTACAATCATTGCATACACCAAATATAGTTGATCTATTGCTTATGGTATTTGAAAAACAGACCAAAACACAAAAACTTAACATTGACCAATGAACAATGAAAATGAGGTCAAGGTCAGATGAAACCTGCCAGACAGACATGCACACCTTACAATCATTCCATAAACAACATATAGCTGACATATAACTTATAGTATCTGAGAAGAGAACTTTACATTGACCAATGAACCATGAAAATGAGGTCAAGGACAAATGATACCAGCCAGACAGATATGTACACCTTACAATCATTCCATAGACCAAATATAGTTGATCTATTGCTTATGGTATTTAAAAAACAGACCAAAACACAGTAAAATGCTCCGCTGGGCGCAGCTTGATACGACCGCAGAGGTCGAACCCTGAACAGTTGGGGCAAGTATGGACACAACATTCAAGCTTGATACAGCACTGAATTTGGATTGTGAATAAATATTTGACACAGCATAGGTTTCTGACACAGAATTAATGTGGTCTAAGAACTTAAAAATTTTTAATTTACCTATTCAAACCATAGCAGTATTATTTGCTTTTATATATAAATCAGAAATAACCAATTTAAAATGGAAAATTTTAAAGAAGTTTAATTTTGGACCCTTTGGACCTTAATGTAGACCAATTTGAAAACGGGACCAAAATTAAAAATCTAATACACGGTTAGATTCGGCATATCAAAGAACCCCAATAGTTCAATTTTTGATGATTCAATTTTTGATGAAATCAAATAAAGTTCAATTTTGGACCTTTAAACCTCAATGTGGACCAATTTGATAACCGGGCCCAAATATCAATTTCTTGCTATTGCGCAATACTGTGCAACTGAAGATTTCTTGCTATTGCGCAATACTGTGCAATTGAAAATGTCTTGATATTGCGCAATACTGTGCAATTGAAAATTTCTTGCTATTGCACAATACTTATTATAATAATTTACACATCCTGTTTGGTGTGTATCTCTGGCCTTATCATTATTATTTGCTTTTATATATAAATCAGAAATTTAATAATAAAGTTTTTGGGAAATTTCCAATATAAATAATTTAAAAGCAGTTTAAGTGAGATAAACAAAAAAGCTTCATCAGCAACATGTTATATTGGCAAATTTCCAATGAAGTTCATTAAACTAAAGTTATTGGCAAATTCCAATGGAATTTATTAATAATAAAGTTTTTGGCAAATTTCCAATATAAATAATTTAAAAGCAGTTTAGGTGAGATATTCAAATGAGTTTCAATTACCAACCTTACACTGCCTTTTAAATTATGTTTTGTACTTAAGTAATTGTCCATTAACCTGGAAACCCTTTCCCTCCTTTTTGCACCTTATTCCTTAACGGTTTGAGCCAAAACTACCAAAGACAATTCTTACCATCCTTTGTGGTATTCCAATATCCAAAATCTAAATACATGGTTAGATTCAGCATATCAAGAACCCCAAGAATTCAATTTTGATGAAATCAAATAAAATTCAATTTTGGACCCTCTAACCTCAATGTGGACCATTTGATAACTGGGCCAAATATCAAAAATCTAAATACATGGTTAGATTCAGCATATCGAAGAACCCCATATATTCAATTTTTGTTGAAATCAAACAAAGTTTAATTTTGGACCATGATTTGGACCAACTTGAAAACTGGGTCCATAATAAAAAAAAACTAAGTACATGTTTAGATTCAGCATATCAAAGAATCCCAAGAATTCAATTTTTGTTAAAATCAAACTAGTTGAATTTTAGACCCTTTGGACCTTAATGTAGACCAATTTGAAAACGGGACCAAAAATTAAGAATCTAAATACACGGTTAGATTCGGCATATCAAAGAACCCCAATAGTTCAATTTTCGATGAAATCAAACAAAGTTTAATTTTGGATCCTTTTGGCCCCTAATACCTAAACTGTTGGGACCAAAACTCCCAAAATCAATCCCAACCTTTCTTTTGTGGTCATAAACCTTGTGTTTAAATTTCATAGATTCTATTTACTTATACTAAAGTTATTGTGCAAAACCAAGAAAAATGCTTATTTGGGCCCTTTTTAGCCCCTAATTCCTAAACTGTTGGGACCAAAACTCCCAAAAACAATCCAACCTTCCTTTTTATGGTCATAAACCTTGTGTTAAAATTTCATAGATTTCTATTTACTTATACTAGAGTTATTGTGCGAAAACCAAGAAAAATGCTTATTGGGCCCTTTTTTGGTCCCTAATTATTAAACTGTTGGGACCAAAACTCCCAAAAACAATCCAACCTTCCTTTTGTGGTCATAAACCTTGTGTTTAAATTTCATAGATTTCTATTAACTTATACTAAAGTTATAGTGCGAAAACGAAATGTCTTCGGACGACGACGACGCAACGTCATACCAATATACGACCGCAAAATTTTGCGGTCGTATAAAAACTTAACATTGACCAATGAACAATGAAAATGAGGTCAAGGTCAGATGAACCCTGTCTGACGGACATTTTAAACGTTGCAAGGACCAATATACCAAATATAGTATCCTATTACTCATTATAAGTGAGAGGTCACATGACAAAAAAAATTATACATGTTTTTCAAGCAGTCGCTGAACCATGAAAATGAGGTCAAGGACAATGGGAATATGACAGACGGAAAGTTATTTGAAAAGGGGGGGGGGGGGTGGATAATAAAAATTGTTTGGACCTTTGTTTTGCTAGAAAACATAAAATAAATGTGAAATGGACTGACTTGGAACACGTATATTTTATAGCTAAGGTGTTAGGTTTGATATTTTTTATGCCGTATTCT